>OX438762.1:56011097-56466656 GCA_949316455.1 Acleris holmiana
CATCCACGGGAAGACATGGAGTGGCACTATTCTAACCCGGTGAACACACCGAAAAATAAAATTAACCTGGTAGAATAGAGGCCAACTTGTTTGCTTGAATCACTACAATCATTGGAATACCGTTAAATGTTCCAACCTCGACATGAAAATCAGCTGTATTTACTTTGGTTAATTTAATGAATTACACGTAACGGAAAATTATTAAAATAAACAAATGATTCTGGGTCAAATGACGCGTGGGTGATATTTTTTCATCACAGATTTCTTTAATTTGTCTTAAAGTGAAACTTTCTTCATACAGGGTTTTACGGAACCATTAATGTGCGAGTGACACTCGCACTTGTCTGTTTTACAAGCTTTTATTTAACTTGCTTAGGGCCTGTTGTTTGATCAGTTAGTAGTTAAGTAAAATAATTATTAAAAAACGTAACTAATGGTTAAAACAAAAAAAAAAAAGTCAATTCAAATGTCTATGGGTCTCAGTTTCCACTTACCATCAGGTGGCCTGAGTGCTCGTGTGCCTTCTCCTTAACATAAAAAAAAAAAAAAAACTAAACGAAATATGTAAAAATTTTGATACTTATTCTTTTAAATAATTATTTCAGTTAACTACTGATCAAACAACTTGGTCTTAGTTCGCTATCTGCCATCTCCGTTCAAATCTAATCAAATAATCCGGATTCTGGTATTATAAGAATTGTCAATTTTTAAATTTTAGTCATTATACCCCGTGTGGCTGCCGGGTTAGAATAGTGCCACTCCATGTCTTCCAGTGGATGTCGTAAGAGGCGACTACGTCTAAAGAGGGAATAAAGGCTTGTAGTACTGTTAGGCGATGGGTTTGCTACCTGTCACTAATACACTGGGCCTCTATTCAGGTGCGTTAAAACGATATCGTGTTTGACACGTTTAAGAATCGTTTATGTCACAGTCGCCATTATTGTAAATGACATAAGAGTTATCAAAACGTTGACAATACGGAAACAGGTCAAAAACGATATCGTTATTACCATGTAGAATTCCAGCCCAGGTTAACATCTTAGCCTACATGTGCAAAATGTTGTTACAGAATCGTCAAATTAAGTCTTTTTGGAGTTGTTGGTATTTCTGTAGCTCTGCCTACCCCACTCTGGGAATGAAGGCGTGATGTTATGTGTATGTGTGCGAGTCATTATAAGACCTTTTTCACAATCGACAAGTAGATTTATCTTTCAACTAACGACAGCCCTCATTTTGTCTATTTTCGAGTGTAAGAAAGGGAAAGGGCTACATTTATTTGTCAGATATTCACTACTTGTCGATTAAAAAACACGTGGTACCTAAGTCAATCTGAGATTAGGATCTAAATATCACAGTATTATGAAATTCAGTTATTTGGAACCTACTCATTGACTTGACATTTTGAGACGGACATTTTGCCGTTGAGATGATCTGGATTCAAATAATTCTATGATTCATTGAATGAGAAAATATGGTTTAAAGATTAGTACGAAATTCAGTCGTCGTGACACCAACTCAAATGTCATATTGGTCGGTTTCATTAGTTTCATTACGTGTAAGTATCGTGTCAGGGTCATTATTTATAATTAGCAGTGATTTTAATTGGCAGTGAATTAGTATCTCAAATGTTTTAATAAAAAACTGCACAGATTGTCTTCCATTCATGATATAAAGGCTTCGACACACTGAATGCGTGTCAGGAGTAATGCAGATTAAATGCGAATCCGCGCGTGGTTGTTTGTACATAGAACGCATTGTTCTCGGCACACTAAAAAATAGCGCGGGCCCACATTTTATTTTAACTGATCACTGTTTGAAATCTTAAGTTCCCTGGGAAAATAAAGAACCTTTACTTTCACTTGCTCGTTCTCACTGAAACCATGAAACCATGAAGTAAGAGGGTTGGTACGATTTGTTTACTTGAAAGAATAAAAACAATAAACTAGTATTTCTCAGCAAATGACAAATTTGTATCAATAATAATTTAGCTATCAACCTGTACACTCGTACGTTTGCTTGACAATTTATGAGGGAACTAATGAGGTAGGTTTGGGGCGGGCTACTACTATTTAACTTGACAGTACAGGCGTCCAAATCGTAAGCGATACGATTGAAATAGAGGGAAAAACCAACTAAAATAGAACCCTTTCTAGTTTTTTGTTCTTAAATTTGCTGACAATATCAGTCAAGTTTCGTTTCTTGCTGGAACTCTTACTAGAATCATCTTAAGCTATGATATTCCATAACTACACAAACATAACAACGTAACATTTAAAGATAGACATAAAATAATAATAAACCACGATGCCTTTTATGCGTCCGCTCAAAGTTACTAGTCCCTTTAACGCACGTAACTTCAGAGACCTTAGTGTAAGTTGCTAATTCAAAAAAACGTCTCAAATGCGTTTGCGTTGCTCGTACAAATAATATGGACGAAATAGTTAATGTTACTTCGTCTCAATTTTATTGTGATGCAAAAATGATTTCTTTAAACCGAATGTTGTTTAACTTAATCGAGTTTAAAAAAATGAGTTTATTAATTATTATTTTTCAAAATGACTTACGTACCTGGGAATGTAATTTCTTTTCTCATCCCGCCATTGAGATATTCTCCGAACATGAGAGATAGATAAGAGTTATTTGTGCAAGAGAGCAAAGTTGTTTTTTGCTGCAAAACAAGAATTCTGTTGCACATACTACTTTTCACCGCAGCAGCGGGAAAATATTACCTTAAGGTAAAAAAGACCACATGGTGAACATTAAACGCCATCACCCCGCCGCCCGCATGGTGCCACACCACGACCACCTTTACACATTGTGAAAATTAATTAAAATGTTACTTTTCACTTCTTATGCTTTTAAAGTCCTTCTCTATGCTGGGTATAGACTGCATAAAATAACATTTTATTTGACAACCAAGCCCTACTACAGCCAGACAGACAGACGAGGTGACTGCTCTAAGTAAACTTGTTATTAAAAGCAAGCATTATTTACAGAAACATTAGAAAATCAACGTATGACTTGGCAGCACTCCGTTGAACCTAAGTTAAAAATCTCATGCACAACATTTAACAAAAAAAAGAAAGAAACAGTGGCGGGAAACAGGTTTTTGTCTCGTTTGGGCCTATTAATTAGTTGTTTTCTTTGCAAAATTTGTTGTGTTACGGAATTTAATTAAAATGTCGTCAAGTGAAGAGGAAATAATGCTCACACCTAATGGACTAATGGAAAAAATGCAACAATCTTTGCTGCCTTAATTCCAAGAAAAAGTTCGCCTGCTGGCTCGGATGGATAGGTACCATAAGTCTTGGATAAAATGGTTGGTTTTATGCCCTTCTTGTACAATCTCCTATAATTGTCTCACGCTCGCTCACGCTCGTAGCAAAATCGACTTTTGCTCTCTGTCTTTAAACAGCAAAACCACCCTTTTTGAGGTGCTGTGATGAAAAAAAAAATCAAACACGCGTCGCGCCACCACTTCGAGATACGAGTACCAAAAAGAAACGGTAACGTTAGCAGTTTGGATGCGCTCCTCCCACGATTACAGACTGGTAGGTTTTAGTAGACTGAAAATAAAATTACATACATACATACATAACATCACGCCTTCATTCACAGAGTGGGGTAGGCAGAGCTACAGAAATACCAACTCTAAAAAGACATGTTAATAATTTTGTAACCACATTTTGCAAAAGTAGGCTGAGATGTTTACTAGTGTATTAGTGACAGGTTGCAAGCCCATTGCCTAACAATACTAGAAGCCCTTATTCCCTTAGTCGCCTCTTACGACATCCACGGGAAGACATGGAGTGGCACTATTCTAACCCGGTGAACACACCGAAAAATAAAATTAACCTGGTAGAATAGAGGCCAACTTGTTTGCTTGAATCACAGCAGTAGAAATTACCTCAGATAATCGGCAGCATTGGAGCTACTTGTGTACTTACCCAAAAGTAGAAGAAGAGTGCCAACCTCTCGTACAGTCAAGGACTTTAATGCCGTTATGCCACTATAATTATTTTACCTTTTTCTTTCATGTGGTTTGACGCTGTCATTGTGACAGGGTTCCATATTGGCATAACAATTAACGTCCTTGACTGTACCTACTTAATAACAGTCTCACAAATACAGTCACCTAATAAAATAAAGCAGCATACTTGAGCCTTGTCATGCTTGTCGTAGGCATTTGACGTTGAGCTAGAAACTTATTATGAAAAGGCTCCAAAGTGCTCAAGATTTTCGCTGTGGTAGCTGGCCTTATAAGTAGCTGCACACTTTAGTACCTTGTCGGTTTAAGACCTTCATAATATCAGTGCAGTAGTTTAAACATGACGTTAAAGTGACAAAGCACCAAGAGTGTAAAGCTACTTAAATGGCTAACCGTAGGTACTGTAATTTGAAGTAGAAAATAAATAAATCAGTACACAGTTAGCTACGGACCCGAAAAAGGGTCAAATTCAACAGCAAAGACAAGTTTCGGGAAAACAAATTGTTTGCCGCCATGTAATTAATGATTATTCTAAAATTTTATTAGACCGCCGCTTGCCACAAGATGCTACATGGTAAGAGCAGAGGAAAGACTGGTATGTTCGATATGTGCATTATTTACACCACACTAGATAGGCGACCTATTAAAAATGCATCCACATGCAGCACCGTACACACATTGGAGGGGCGTAGCTGTTATATCTTAAAAACGGTTTTTATGTCTAACCGTCGACCGGGCGAGCGATTATTAAGGCCATAGATTATTACCTACTTATTCTTTTTTAAGTTAAAATTCAAATCAAAATCAGTATTGATCGGTTCCATGAGTACCTAGAGGCCGTTATCTTAAACTGGTAAGTTTTACTGGCCCGGTGAATAATGTAACGTAACTGATTAATGACACACTTCGTACCTAAGTATCCTTTTAATGTTTAAGAATTGTTAACACGGCGCGGCTCGGCTTTGTTAAATCATTTTTAACTAGGTAAGCAACTAAGCAGGTACTTAGCGGATGCGCCCCGATGCCCTCTCACTCGCACCCTTTGAAATTTGGCGAACTTTTATGTTTTTTTTGTCTTAAGTATTTGTTTTGTTTTACAGTTTGAGACGGCACGCCGCGCGCAACGGTAACGTCCGTATTTTATTATAGTCCGCCGGTGGTGCAAAATCGAATGTTTGCAAAGTAATTCGGGAATACACTGACATGGTGCGAATTCAAATGAGTGTGGTGATAGTTAACTAAGAGCTTTAAACTACGTATCGGAAAAGATTCCCGAACCGGCCTTCACGAGCGACAATTTTAGGTGCGTAGGTACCTACCTACCAATGTGCAGCGTACATAACCAACGTTGGTGAATTTAAACGGTTAAGTTTATGCAAATCGAAAGTGTGCAATAAATAAACAATATTAGGTAGTGAGCTTAAGACGACTGATAATATCAGCATTCGATTGGTACTGTGCGAAGTGATGAGTTTGTTTGTTTTGTCACTTTTGTCGCAAATGTCAGACAATTTGAAAAGACGTGCTTTGGTGTGCCACTCAAACAGAGGAGGACACTTCGAACAACACTCAAGGTAATTTAAAACTTATAAGAAGCTTCATCGATGTGATTAGGTTGATTTTACAATCGTTTACATAACTTTAATAATTGTTTTTTTTTTTTTAAATAGGTAGACGTCGCAAATATCACTTTTTTACTTTAGAATCGTTTGTGCTATTCTATTAAGTATACTGTAATCGGTGTTTTTGACGGTCCTAAGCCCGATAAGTAGGTATGTACCTACCTGCCACTATCTTTATCTAAGTAGAAACAACGCTTGTTTAATTGAATTTACAAATGCCTGCCTGGGCCTCTATTCAGGTGCGTTAAAACGATATCGTGTTTGACACGTTTAAGAATCGTTTATGTCACAGTCGCCATTATTGTAAATGACATAAGAGTTATCAAAACGTTGACAATACGGAAACAGGTAAAAAACGATATCGTTATTACCTTGTAGAATTCCAGCCCTGGAATGTTATTATTTGAAACCAATCACTTTTCAATTCGTTATCGAACTAATAACAGGTAAACTAAACTTACCTACTGCCGAACCTTGTGCTTCGGCCGCACGCACTAAAATGTTATAAATGCTTCGACTGGACTAGGTAGGTAGGTAGGTATTTACTTCTGGGCGGCGCGGCGGTTAATAGCTCTGCAATTTATTAATTAAATAACCAATATTCAAACCGCCGATAGATTTAAACTTTGAATCTGAACTTGGTACCTAATCTTATTTTTCTCGAGGCTGTGCGTGTGCGTAGGCACCTACCTGTTGGTGTGCGCAATGCGTTTTTGTTTTCTTACTGATTTCCTTTGCTCGAGTGTTGGTTTATGAGTCTGTTCTTTCGTGTGTTATTGTACGTGTGCTAGCTAGTATTTCTGTCTTGTGATTTGTGCCAACTCGTTGGATAACCTTTGATGAACTTTAAGAGTAACCTACAATAAAAACTGTTTATTCTACGCATGAAAAATTACCTACCTAACTACCCACTTGTTTACCATTCCAGTCAAAAATAGGGCACCTACCCACCTTACTACTACCAAATAAAAAGTTAAAGAAGTTGTCGGACGGTAAGTAATCCATCATTAAAGCCTGACAAGATTCTTGGCCCTATTTCAATACTAATTTGTATTGAAATAGGGCCAAATAGAATCTTGTCAGGCTTTAAAATTAAATTAGGTAGGTAGGTAGGTAGGTCCCTACGGTATTTAACGTTATTAGATTTGAGAGAGATTGTTTGCTAATAACGCTAAACTTTAGACAAAAGGAGTTTGGATGATGGTTAGTTGCTGCCACATAAGTTTGTAAACTTATGTACCTATTAACTTTGCTTATAAGGTCATCATAACATACCTAGGTAACTGTAAAGTTTAATACTCAGTAGGTAGGTGCCTTCATAACCCATAACCACGAGCATGTTAAACACTCAATGCCGATAACCTCTTATCATCAGGTACTTAAAAAAAATAAGAAGTAGATAGGTAGGCAAGTTAATTAATTTTAAAAAACCTTGTTACCATTGATGTCGTTTAATAAGTAGACACTGAAGGCAGTAGGTAATTGTTGATTATTTTAAACAGGGAGAGATTATTTCTACGTTATGTAGGGAATCACGCGCGCGGACACGTGACCGCGGGTGAATGAACCGACCGACGCCGGCGGCGATCGACGAGTGAGGCGGCCGGCGCGGCCGCGCCCGCTCCCATTGATAAACGTACTATAACTACCTATCGCGTTGCTTCTGCGTACTAGAAGTGACGGTTTCATTGCGCGCTGAGTTTTGTTTGAAAAAGTCAAAATTTAACCTTACGTTTCCGCAAAAAAATTCCAACGGATTTCAGTTCAGTATAATGGTCTGAAACCACAGTTTCAGTTTTCGTTGGACCGTCCCTTACACCCTGTATAGAGAAATATATACTTAAATAAATATAAAACATCCAAGACTCAGGAACAAATATTCGCGCTTATCACACAAATATCTGCCCTTACCGGGATTTGAACCCAGGACCGCTGGCTTCAGAGGCAGGGTCATTCCCAACTAGGCCAACGTGTCGTGTATTTTATAACAATATTTTTTTAAGGAATCATTTTTTCCTTAAAATCATAATTTATATCGACAAGTAGATTATGAAAAAAAATGTTGATTATCTTATAAACAATGCATTTGTTTATAACAATTATTTAAACAATCGCGGTAAAAAAAAAAGATAATTTTTTAGAGGAAGAATACCTTTATATTTCTAGAAATTTTGGAAGAACATATTGTGGTATTTGATAAAAGACAATTTTGTTTTGTTTTTTTGTTATTTTTTCGTACAGCGTTGTGTTTTATGCCGTATGATAAAAGACTAATTTTTGATTGTTTTTGTGTGCGTGTTTTATCACTAAAAGATCAAGAAGAACATTAACAATTTTGTTTTTCACTTAGTCAGTTTATTAGGCGATTAAAATTAAAAACTGTATAACAGAGATTGGTTTTATCTTGTTTATTTTTTCTATTACTATCTTACAAGACTGTTTTTTATCCATGCACATCATGTACAAAAAAGGTGGAGTATGAAATCGGCCTTACATACTTTACTCGTTACTTTCGTGTTACTTCTACGTTACTGTAACATAGAAGTATTTATGTTACTCTTTGTTACTAAGTGGCAAAATATACGGCCTTACCCATCTATAATAGTTTAAAAGTTATACCAATTATAAACGGAAAAGAGCGAGATAAAAAGGCAAATTTTAGGACATTCAATATTAAAAGTTATATAAAAAATAGATAATAGGTTCCATAATAATTATTTATATTTAGTGGTAAAAAACGATTCTTAATTAAGAAATGCATTTTATAGCAATAAATATTTTTTTAAGGAATATTTTTTTTCTTAAAAATCATAATTTATATCGACAAGTAGATTATGAAAAAAAATGTTGATTATCTTATAAACAATGCATTTGTTTATAACAATTATTTAAACAATGACAGTAAAAAAAAAAAAAAAAAATTTCATGTAACTTTTAACCGTTAGAAAACACAAAATTTAAAATATTTGAAAAAATACTAATGTTTTAATTAGTTTTATGCAGTTTTTAATTTTTTAATGTTTTCGATTGTTAATAATAAAGTGGAAAATAAACATTTTACATTTTTTCCAACGGGGATCTATTTTTATGCCTTTTAAGAATAACTCCACGAAGTAAAATAAAACCTAGGGTTGTAGTTTAATAATAATCAGGTTTTTTCTGTTAACATTCTATTCAGAAAAAGTTGTTTATTAACTAATGCGTAACTAATGCAAAAATTAGGGGATAAAAACGATTATTGTTTATTTATGTATCCCAATAGTACTCAATTTTTTTTTATTCTTTAATATTCATATTTTATAAGTTAAAATGATTTTTATTGTTACCGTGTCCGAGTGACAAATCGCCAGACTACCCGCTTTTAGCGCTATTTTCAGGGCTCCGTAAAAATTCTAAATCTTAAAGATACAGTTCCGTGAAGAAGGACTTTTTTTAGGAAATTTCCTGCTCTTTTTAGATCTTTTTTCTAATTTCAAATATCTTTGACAGGTTTTGAGATATTAAAAAAAAAACCAAACCCCTACTTTTTTTTTAATGTTTATAACTTTTGCAGTTTTTTTTTTTTTTTTAAATCTTTATTTAAAGAGCTGGGTCACTATTGTGACCATGTCGCTCTATTTTTTTTAAACTAACTTATCTTATCTTCTCCTTAAGCCTACTGCAGCCAATTTATACATTTGTTTGGCGATATCTGACAATGGATGAGACAAACAATAATTACAACCCCCTATTAACAAAAATGACTCGTCAAAAATTTGCGTTCTTTCGGGCTCGTTCCGGACGCACTCCATTAGAATATGGTACACGTCTTCTACTACATTACATTCTGCACAATTTGGCGACGGAACCTTACGCATTAAATACGCGAACTTGTTTAACGGAATGTGTCCGGAGCGTAACCTCATGGCTAATACTATATCTCGGCGACTCATGTCGCAGTCATTAAACCATGGCCCTCGGGGAGGCTGAAGCTGGATAGTTTTGTACCAAATGCCTTTAGTTTTAGATCTCAGATCGAAAAATTCCTTCCACATCTCGTAACAATTCATCCTGACAATACCCACGCAGTCCGAGAACGACGGTAGAATGCTGAAAGGGATACCGTCGCTACATGCTTCCTTCGCAAGGTTGTCTACTTTCTCATTGCCATCTAGTCCTATGTGAGACGGTATCCATTGCAACACTAGAGTTTTTCCTTGGGATTTAATCACGCTAATGGTTACCAATATTGAATAAGCTATCGATGTGCCTCGAAAATTCGAGGTACATCGAGCCAAATGTTGGAGTGCACTCCTCGAATCCACTAATATTACAAATCTTTCCAGTTCCATTGACTGAATTAAAGATAATGCTTCTGCTATAGCTATAAGCTCTGTTTGCATTATAGAAATATTTGTGGATATTTTAAACTTCAAACTAGTTTTAGTTTGTGGATCGAAAATGGCAGCACCAGCACCTTCTTTGGTTTTGGAACCATCGGTGTAAAATTTATAAAAGTTTTGGAATTTAAGTTCCAAATAGTGAGAGCATATTATGAGAAGTTCCTGATCTTTATAAAAACGCTTCGCTTTCGTTATTGGATCCAATTTAGTATTTATAAAAGCCAAATCTATCTTACTCATCCAAGTATCTAAGTTAAACATATCAAGCTGTTGACTAGCGTGCATAACTATATCTTTAACACTATCGTTAATACGGCTTAGAAGGGGTTCTTTTCTCCGCAATTGCCTTGATTTAACCGTACCTGAAAGTGTTTTGACAAGCTCATTAATGGGATTTCCCAGCAAGGCTTTTGCTTTTAGTAAAAATATTCCCGCAAGGTAGTTTCTACGTATGCTCAAGGGAGTGAGGGTAAGCTCAGTCTCCATCACATGGATAGGAGTAGTCTTAATAAATCCACCAATAATCCGCATGGCCTGATTCTGAATCTTGTCCAATTTATAAAGGTGGCCCTTAGCACTCGTATCGTACAAGAAACTGGCGTAATCTAGTCGACTTCGCATTATTGATATATACAGACGCCTCAAGTGTTTAGGGTGAACTCCCCAGCCAGGTCCAGTCAACACCTTAAATATATTGAGAAATTTAGAGACTTTTTGTACGGTTTCGTTTATATGTTTTCCCCATTTGAGTCCACTATCCAGCCACAGCCCCAAATACCTCACATTTTCTACAAGACTGAGAGGGGTATTATTGATGCTTAGATTTACTTCTTGGTGTCTTCGACCCCTCCTAAATATACACATTTTACTTTTAGATGCAGATATTTCAAGCCCTCGCTCATCCAGCAATCTGGTTAATAAATCAAGAGCGACTTGCATTTCACTAACTCCCTCATTGAAATTTTTAACTGTGACATACAAAACAAAATCGCCAGCAAATTGTGAAATATTAACATTCCTAATACTTTTACAAATACTTAAAGTAGCAATGTTAAATAGCAAGGGAGATAGTGGGTCACCTTGACTTAACCCTCGACCAGTACATGTCGAAATGTATGTATTTTCAGAAGACGATATGAGTACCCTCTCTTTAAGAAAACTCCAAAGGTAATTGCAAATTTTGGCACCAACTCCATGACTATCTATCGTTCGCAATAGGCCTAAAATATCTACATTATTATAAGCATTTTCAATATCAATAAAACATCCGATGGTGGAGTATTTCTGTTCAAAACCTATTTGTGAACTTGTGACAATTTGGCTTTAATTATCCAAACATGACCGCGCCTTTCTAAATCCCGTCGTTTGTTCAGATATCATATGATTCTTCTCATAATACCATTCCAGTCTTTTATGAATTATAGCATGGAATATTTTGCATAAACATGACATGAGAGATATAGGACGAAGGGAAGATACAGAGCTGGGGTCGCGACCCAGCTTTGGAATGGGAACAATTTTAATATCCCGCCACTGATGAGGAATAAATCCACCGGACAAAGCCAAGTTGTACAATTCAAGGAGAATAATCTTACCTTTTGCCGGGAGGTGTTTGATCATGGTAAAAGATATATCATCACAACCCGGGGCTGTATCTTTAGACTTAATGGAACCTTCCAGTTCTTGCAAGGATATATCCACTTCCAGTTGCTGGTTACTAGACATAAAGTTTGGGGGTGGTGGTGATACAAAATCAGGAGCTAAACTATGTAGGAGGCGATCCACACTTTCACTGTCTACGTGTATTCTTTGCGATCTACATCCTTTAAGCCATCTCATGCGTGCCCACATTACACTTGGCGAAGATACTTCGTCCACTGATGAACAGAATCGCTGCCAATTATCACTTTTGGCATTACGGATTTTTAATTGAGCTACGCGAATTTTTTCACTGAGGTAATCCATATTGTGGGGTGTTGGGTTCCTTCTTAACTCTGCCAGTGCAAGGCGACGCTCAGCAACAGCTCTTGAGAGTTCTGCATTCCAATAGGGCTTAGGGATAAATCTATTAGACGGGTTGTCACTTGATTTAACGATAGGAATACAATCGTTCGCCGCTTCCTCTATTTTTTGTAAGAATAAATTATAAGCCTCTTGTGGATCTGTGGGTAGTTTTTTTAGTTGGGTTAATGTGTTGTCCAAGTATTGAGAATATTTTTCCGTCAGCTTTTTTAAAATTCCGCCTTTTGCAAAACTGCGGTGGGAGATTTATCTTAATGCTTAATTTAATAATAAGATGGTCGCTTCCGAGAGATTCATTGGTGACTTTCCATGTTGTGTTTAGTGCAAGTTCCGAGGTAGCCAATGTAATGTCGGGAGAGGAGTTCTGAAGAATGCCGTTAACCATTTTCACACGTGTTGGGCTACCGTCGTTTAATGCTATGAAATTACTGTCCATTAAAGCTTGAAATATTTGTAACCCTTTCTGGTCTGTTTTATTTGACCAATTTGAGTGATGGCCGTTAAAATCCCCTAAAATTATGGTTTTTCTCCCTAAAGAAGTAAGCAACTGATCCCAATCCTCCTGAGTAGTGCGCACGCTAGGAGGGCAATATAAAATAACAACACTTTCTAGATAGACACAGTTGTACACTCTGATAAGAATAACTTCAATGCCCGGATTACTTAAATTGATTGTAAGTCTTTGACTTTTAATTGATGAATGAATTAAGACGGCGACTCCTCCATACCCATCATATCTATCCTGTCGGTATATATTATAGCCTGATACTTTAACAGGGCTATCGTCTTGAAGCCACGTTTCACTTATAGCACACACATGAGCTTTCTCCTGATTTAATAATTGTTCAAGTGAAATTAGTTTAGGCCGTAGGCTTTGTGAGTTCCACTGCAGGATATTTAAATCAGTGAACTGAGCAATTGCTTGAATAATGGCATGATTGGAAAGTTTTCTGACATATATGAAACAATCCATTCCATAATAACTTGCATCATAGATATGAATTTGTCCTTAATTGGGAAATTGCTCGTAAGTATAATTTCCTTCAGCTTTGCTAGCAATTCACTCCAAGACCTAGGTTTATGCTCTTTATTTCTTTTTTGCGATTTTGATTCAGATTCAATCACGACAGAATCCTCGGAAAACGAATCCGCGTCTTGTTGTGTCCAATCATCCAAATAATTGTTTTGAGGGGAATTCTTCTTGTGTTTTGTGCGAGTTTTCCCACTTCTAGAGGTATTCTGCTTCCTTGGTGGCTCATGAATAGTCGCTTTAGTTTTTGTTACTGTTGCGTAACTTGGTCGAACCTGCGATTGGCCTGGAGGCCCATTTGCATTAGCGATAGGTTGGTTTGATGCTGTACCTTGGTTATGTATTTCTAGGGATTCCTTTTCTCCTCTATTATCTGGCAACAGTGTTGGCGAAATTATAGGCCCATACAGTAACAAGGCATGTTTATATGTGCAATTAAATTCAGCCATCAGCTCCCGTACTTTTTTTTCCTTTAAATAGGCAGGGCATGACTTTTCTAACGCCATGTAATTCAGTTTGCAGCTTACACATTTAAAAGTATTTGTTTCACAATTGGAATGTCGGCCTCCGCATTTTGGACAAATGGATTTATTAGATGGACATACTTTTGTTATGTGTCCAAACCTCCAACATTTAGCGCATTGCGTGACGGGAAAGATGAACGGTTCAACCTTAATTCTTAAGTTGAGTACAAACACATACGGAGGGAGCTGGCTACCTTTAAAGCGTAGATGGACCGTTTCGCATTTTTCCCATCCGGTTTCTTCGTCGACGTTTCTGCGACTGAGTCGTTTAGCTGAGATCAACTCCACCTCACTGTTAATGCTAGTCTTGATTTCGTCATCCGATAACTCAAGGTCAATATTTTTGATTAGCCCATGGGACACATGTACTTCAAGAGACTTTTGACATCTCCATCCCAGTTTTATAATATCCTCCGAATTAATTAGTTTCTCAGCATTGATGTGATTATCAAATAAAATTCGTAATTTATATTCGTTAATGTATTTAACTTTGTTTATGCCTTTAATATTGTTTTTTTGAAACAATTTTGCCAGTCCAATTTGCTTGGGAAATTTATCCTTATTAGATATACAGACTTCTATTTCTTTAGGTATTGGGCTACTAGTCAAAAGAGTAGGAGGGCTTCCCGGTGACGATATCTTCCCTTTTTTCCCTGCCGTTATCCAATCACCGTGAAGGTCATTTGCTTCGTCACGTAATCGCTTACCGAGTCGTAAAGACTCATCAACACCCATTTCATTTAACTGTGTATTGTCTTCAACTTGGTTTACAACCTCTTCGTCATCCGACATCATAAAGTTTTGTAAGTCCTCAAAATTATTAATACTATCTTTACGTGTTACATTATTATATTCACTCATCAACGTAAACAACAGCCGTGCAACAACGGCGCAGCAGCCCGGGCGGCGCGCTCCGGCCGGCGCGATAACAAACCAGTTTTAATATGCCCGATGCAATAAATACAACACAGCGGTATACACGTCGTACTGTGTTGAAGTGCAACACCGAACTGATTTTGCAGTTTTCATCGGCCCCTTTTCGAACTTCTTAAACTTTCTACATAATATTCCGAATCGAATGACGCCAAATCCCGAACAGACGCCTCCTTGTTGGTTTTGTACGCCTTTACTATCTTTCTATCCAAATTGGGGTTTGAAGGACCTGGTATTCGGCCTGATTTCGGTTTTTAAACGAAAGTATATTATTGGGCGAACTTTTTCGCTCGCATTTTGGACTGCACCAACACTATGGTTTTCGAGTTTAGCTAGATTTCTGAGGGTGATTCCTTTTATACTACACCATTTGTCCAGAATAGATTTCCGCTCTTCGTGAGCTAAAAACGTGAAATCAGCTGCAAAAGTGATGACTTCGGTCTTTTGGGCCTCGATCGGAATTTTATTCATAGACTACCTCCCAAAAGGTCAAATTATTAACGTGGAATGCTATGATAATCTATAAGATAAGCAGCAAGAACGCATTGAGCAAAAAATACCAGGCTTAGCTCAAAAAAAAATATTTTTTCATCATGACAAAGCAAGATTTACACTTGTCTTAAGACCATGGCCAAAATCAACGAAATGCATTGTGATTTGTTGCCCTACCCACCTTATTCACCTGATCTTGCACCGTTAGACTTCCATCTGTTCCCCAAACTCAAAACTTTTTTGGCGGACAGAAATTTAAAACAAATGAAGAGGTCATAGCTGCTGTAGAGGAGTATTTTACAGGCCTCGAGAAAAGCCATTTTATGGAGAACAGTGTTGGAGCGAAGGTGGAACAAGTGCGTAGAGCTTAGTGGAGATTATGTAGATAAATAATAATAAAAAAATTACACTATCTGTAGTATTTAATTGCTGGGGTAGGTATTTATCATCCTGTCCTCGTAATACTATATTGCTGCTTCTCATTACTATTAAAAACGATTTAAAAAATATGTTACTTTCATACGTTTTCAATTATTTTTTGTTTAATAACGTTAACCGTAAGTATGTAGGTAGTATCCTAAACTCAGGGTCCAACATGGTCACCCTAAAAAAAGGGACAATAAACATGAGCGACGTCATTACAGCTCACTTTACTTCACTTCTAGGCATTGTTTGCATTGCTATATCCAGTGTCGCATATTAACTTCTTGGGTTAACTTTGTTTTTAATGAGGGCTATCGCGCGTAACTTTGTTTCACTAGATTGCGCCTTTGTACGCCTTGTAGCATAAGGTCTTTTTGACAGTGTTGAAAATAAAAAATATGAATCTTTATTTATTAAAATATTCAATGTGCAGTATCAAGTGAAATGAGTAATATTGTTAATAGTTTGGTCTTCTTCCAGTGTTTTAGAGGCGTCATTTAGGGGAAAAAAGTGACGCCCAGCAGACCTTATTAAATTCGTTTCGTTTTGGCGAAATAAAATCACGGTTGTGCCGTACTGTTACGGGGAATGGACTTTTCTGGGGACTCATTCATTACATTATGTATGTTCTTATATTAGTGCACGTGACTAAAGACTGAATCCAAACGGATTTACATAATTCAAAACTATTTTTCGGGTTTTTTTTTTTCAAT
Source organism: Acleris holmiana (assembly GCA_949316455.1). Taxonomy (NCBI): domain Eukaryota; kingdom Metazoa; phylum Arthropoda; class Insecta; order Lepidoptera; family Tortricidae; genus Acleris; species Acleris holmiana. Next base: position 56,027,227 of record OX438762.1, read on the forward strand.
CTATTTTGCAAAACTTTTAAAAATGATGTTGTCATTGTCGTTAAAATATTGTATCACAAAATATTTTCTGTACTAGTTCCCAAAAAAACGGTAGAATGAATCAAATCCTACGGCGAGAACAAATCGTTGCAAAATGGCTGTCAAATCCTATCGTCCCAATTATTTCATCGCAAAAGAATTAAAAATCCATCACAGAACTGTTGATGAAGTTATAAAACGCTACTTGGAGACCTTGTCCACGGCCCAGAAGCCGAGGGTTAAAGAACACGGAGTCCCTCGGGACCCAAACTTCTAAAGAAGTATCATACGGACGATTCACAAGAATCGCAGTATGTCTGAACGAATAAAGCGAAAAAAAAATGTATGAGCCAATCTATGGTGAGACGTTTCAAAAAACGTGCTGGTATGAAGACCAAGAAGAAGTCTTGGGTGCCCGAAACTACGGCGAAACAACAAGCAACCATCAAAACGAGGTCGCGTAAATTGTACGACTTTTTAGGCACTGAAAATTTTCACTTGGTACTCGATGACGAAACCTGTGTTAAGGCTGACTTTTCAAAACTGCCATGTGATCAGTATTATACGTTCGCAGAAGGAGATACTCTTCCAGATTCACAAAAGATGGTCGGAATGAAAAAGTTTAGCTCCAAATATCTTGTGTGGCAAGCCATTTGTCAATGCGGTGATCGCAGCCGAGCCTTTGTCACAACAGGCACAGTCAACAAGGAAATATATATCAACGAGTGCTTAAAGAAACAACTGATACCTTTGGTTCGAAAGCACAGTTCTTCGAGATTTGTAAAATTATGCCTGTTGATAGGGAGGTAAAAATTTTGCCGGCCATTGAATATTTTAGTAAATTAAATTCTTTATTATAAAATTCCGGAGCTTCACAAGTCGACCTAAGAAATTTAAACATATCTTGCCTGAATTCACTAATTATTATGGTTGTAGAATAAGTAATTATTTGATTCCACAAATATTTAATGAACTACCGAGCGAACTCATTAATGATTTAGACAGAATAAAGCCAAATGTATTTAAGTATAAATTGGATTATTTTTTTATGTCAAACTAAATTTAAATTAACTACCTAGTGCGTAGATTAAAAATATTCTGTTAAGTGTAACTTGTGAGCGTTATTGATAAAATGATTTCCAGGAGTAAGTGCCGACAAACTGCTCTGTAGTTTGGCACGACTATACAATAAGAAAACATGTAATGCTTAAAGTAAATAAAAATATTTAAATTTTTCAACGCTATTCTGGCCGGACCTTGCGACATCCCACTATGCCAAAGATCCCTCAGCTTGCTTGATCGTAATGCCATCCTAACAGTGCCTAAAGACATGAATCCCCCTAATGAGCCACGATGTCGTCCTATTGAGCGGTACTGTTCTCTGGTCAAGAGAGTCCTGCATAAAACGGGTAAGTCAGCACGAGACAAGAAGGACTTGCTTGCCAAGTGGAATTCAGCCTGCAAGATGGTGACAGATACTGCTGTCGCCCGTTTAATGGAGGGTATTCGCCAAAAGTTACGACAAGAGTGGGATAGAAAGTAAAATAAAAAGAAAATACAAGAATAATAATTTAAATAATGCTTTCTCTCAGTTTAATTAAAGTTAAGCCGAAACAAATGTTTACGAGGACTGCACTGAAAGTTTCGGGAATCTAATACTTAACATATTTTTGACACATATCATACCTTTTTATAATCTCTAAAGTTTTATTATTTTAACACACTGGCCACATAGAAAAAAAAAGCGATGGTTCAGTTTCAATTGTTTTTTGAAGTCGTCGAGTCGCTACTGAAAATGGAATTGTGCCGTGAAAATTTAAGAGCTATGATTTATTACGACTTTAAAAGTGGATTATCACAAAAACAATGCGGAGACCGGATGATTGTTGCTTTTAGTAATGAAGCACCTTCAAAGACGACAATATACAGGTGGTAGCCAGAATTTCAACGTGGCCGTCTATCCCTCACGGACGACGTGCGTGAAGGTCGACCAAAATCGGCAGTCACGCAAGAAAACGTCGATGCTGTGCGTCAGCTGATAAAGGAAGACCGACATGTGTCATATCGGGAGATTCAAGAGTGTTTGGGCATTAGAATGAGTCAGATACAAATCATTTTACAGGAAAAATTAGGCGTGCGAAAGTTGTTTTCCCGTTGGATCCCTCACTTATTGTCTGAGGAGCAGAAAACGACTGGTGTCAATTGGTGCCTCAGAACTTTGAATAAATTCAACGGAGGAAGCTCAAATGCAGTTTTTAAGCATTGTATCCGGTGACGAGTGTTGGATATAAGCATATGAGCCTGAAAATAAAAACCAATCTCGAGTATGGGTGCTTTAATGACTGGTTTGATCGCATGGAAAAGTGCATAAAATATAAAGGAGAATACTTTGAAAAACAATAAAAAATACTTTTATTCAATTTAACTGCATATTTTTTTCTATTCCCGAAACTTTCAGTTTGACCCTCGTACTTCTTACAAAAAAGTAAACAGTTTAAAATTTGGTAAATCCGTTTCTAATCAGTCCTTAAATAAATGACGGATAAAAGTACAATTAAGTAGGCAAAATAAATTATATATCCGTACCGTCAATTTTTGCGCTCCACGAAGCAAGCACACTTGTACACCACGTATCAAATTCAGCAACCGGCGTAGCATCCTTTTTGACGGGTATTGCAAGCGTGTTTTTCTTCTTCATTTTCAAATTTTGTTCCACGCGAGGTGGATCTTGAGATTTTTCCACAGGCATCGAAGTTTGAATTGTTGGGGGGGAGTCCCAGAAACCACCTAAAAACAGTGATAATGTCATCAAATAATGAATGCTGAATACCTTCCGTGGTTACAGACAATTTGTCAAAAATTAATATTTCAGTTAAGAAGACTGTGAAGCTGAAAAAATCATACAACATGCTATCACGTTTTACTTTCCTTATCCGTATACGAAATTTTGCCGATTTCGCTGATTTACGTGATTTTACAGTTGAAATACTTTACTTCTACAAATTTTAATGTGCAACACAAAACATAATTCCAATTTTAAACGAATGTATGAGCTACTTTTTTGTTTTTATTATTTTATTGTATTAATCGACCTGAAACCGATGACTTTTTTGTGAATTTTGCTGCAAGAGGTTTAGTATATCGCATATTCACGAATCGTTTTGACGTCTAAAAGGTATGAAAAAATTACAATTTATTGCTGTAAATGTCGTGTAAAAAATGTATGAATCACTTTTTATAACCTTTATATATATTTCTTTTATGTAAAAAAATAATTAAATTGGTACAATTTTAAGAAAAAGAGCAACAAATTGTTTTTGATTTCGGCTTCTTAAACTCTCGTTCGTATAATTAATATAAACTTCCATTCAAACTTAATTCAAGACCTTAAAAAACATCCAAAAAACTGAAAAAAAAACTATAGCTATATACAACGTGTTACAAAATAATCCGTAAAAAAGAAATTAAAAAAGTAGTGTCAACCCTTATTAAATAACGTCAGTTCAGTATCTTAGGTATACAGTATACTAGTGTTGACACTACTTTCGTAATTCCTTTTTTACGGATTATTTTGTAAAACGTATGTTTTAAAACTACCTAAATCTCGCATTATAATACTCGACAAAAATAAAAAATTTGCCCATTCATTCGTAACTCATTTATTCGAGCATAACTGAAATGATATTTCATGATGTGCATTAAAACTTATAGAAAAGCTTTAAACTGTATAATCACGAAAATAAGTAAAAACAACAAAATTTTGTATACAGCCTGTTAAACGCTTTCCGATTCTTTCGATTTTTCAATATGTTGTACATATTATGAAAACCAGGCAAGAAAGAGCATATCGGACCATGCTCAGTGTAGGGTTCCGAAGCCGTTAAGTACTACAAACATAAAAATCAACAAGTAATAACTAATTTACTATTTATTTAAAGTCAATTGGTGCCGTCTAGATGATTTTAGTAGGTATGAACACCTTAATCGCCTGTATCTCAAGAACCAATGACGTCTACTTAGTCGAGATAGTTTTCCTTTAAAACGAATTTTAAAGGAAAACTATCTCGACTAAGTAGACGTCATTGGATATGCTCTTTCATTCAGTTTTTTTTTTCTGATTTTTAGTATTTGTAGTTTTGGCTGTAGGAGGTGGGGGGGGGGGACGACACTTGAGTCTAACAAACATTAGCGCTTTTAAGCTTAATATTTCATAAACGGATTGCTAAATCAAAAAACTGTTTTATAAACCCGCAATGTTCTTGAAATAACAATCCAACGACGCCCCCACACTAGAGGGTAAATACATATCCCCACGTTACGTGTAGTGGAGGTACCCTAAAAAATCCATTTTTTTACGTTTTATTGTACCACTTTGTTTGCGTGACTAATGTGCATATTCATGCCAAATTACAGCTTTTTAGTACTAAGAGTCTCAGCGCTAGGCTGAGGACGGACGGACGGACGGACATGGCGAAACTATAAGGGTTCCTAGTTTGACTAGCCCTGTACGATTTCCTTTCCAAGAAATTATTTATAGTTAAGAAAAAAATCAAAACATCAAAAGCTAAACGTACAAACCTTGTTTTTCAAAATATCTACAGAATATTCAATAATCGTGGAAATCGGATTAGATATTGAGGGTGAGACAGGATCATCGCCCAAGCTAAATTTGTATGGATTATTTTTGACAGCTACGCGATTTAAGCATAGCTTCACAATCCTCTTAATAACTGCTGGTATTGTGTAACGTATTGATTAATGGACACTGCCATGTGGATTCAAAACTGTGTGCACAAATCATATTATTTCAAGTTAGTTTTGACCCCAGAATTTTTAATAAATCTTTTCAAATCTTTCGGCCTGACACATACTTTTACGGAGCCAACTAGAGTTACTGACACTAGCGCCACGTGTATTGATAACATTTTTACTGATATAATTCCTATTGGTAAGAGTGTGATCAGCAACCTGGAATCGGATCATTTGGGTCAATTAATTAAATTCAAGTCCGTATCGAATAATATTCCAAAAAAAGAAATTACTTTTGTGCCAATAACTGCAGACCGTGTGGAAAGAATGAGACATAACCTAGTGCATAATTTGCCCTTTCTAACAACTGATAAGGGACCCAATGACATGTACAACTCATTCTTTCACACATTCATAAAACAATTTAACGCAGTATTTACATCCAAATCGGTGGTGGTTGGTGGTGCAAAGGTTTTCAGTGACTGGGCTACTGCGGACTTACATAAGCGTAGAAGAATACTGTATCAACTAAATGAGGAACGGAGGTATAACGCGAGTGAGGAGTTTAAGGAACATGTCATCAAACAGTATTCTAAGCAATTCAAGATAGACTGCCGTATAACTAAGCGAAGTTTTTTAAGTCACAAAATCTTGAATAGTTCTGATGTTATTAAAACGACCTGGAAAATAATTAATGAAGAAACAGGTCGCCGAAAAAAGAACATTAACGACTATCGTTTAAAAGTAGATGGTAAAATCATAGATTCCAATCCAGATTTTGCAATTGAATTTGAAAAGTTTTTTACCGATATACCAATCGCCTGCGTCTGCCATACAATGGCAAATAGAAGATAACGTGCCTGAATGCAGTATATACTTTGAATTCAAGCGCGTTATTGCCTTGGATGTAATTAAGGCATTCAACTCAATCAATATAAAGAAAACCAGTGACCTTTGGGGAGTGTCGGTCCATGTACTCAAATCCTTAATTGAAGTCATAGCATCTGACTTAATGGTCGTATTTAACCACTGTGTTGATTGTGGTGAGTTTCCTGATCTTATGAAACATAGTAAGATAATTCCATTATTCAAAACGGGTAGTACTTTTGACCCAACTAATTTTAGAGCAATATCCATACTACCCACTTTCAGTAAAATATTTGAGAAATTGGTTTTGTCACAGTTAACGGAACATTTTCAGTATAATAATTGATTGCACAGTAAACAATTTGGTTTTACTCGGGGTCGCTCGACAACCGAAGCTGGTGTTGAGTTGATTAAAAACATTTTTAATGCCTGGGAAGGGTCACAGGATGCTTTAGGTATTTTTTGTGATTTGTCCAAGGCCTTAGATTGCGTTAACCATGACACATTGATCAGGAAACTACACCACTATGGAGTTAGAGGTACTGCGCTAAACTTAATAAAAACGTACTTATACGGGAGAATACAAAGGGTAGACGTGAATGGATTACGATCACCTGGGTCATTGGTCTCAATGGGCGTACCACAGGGCTCAATATTGGGTCCATTTTATTCCTCGTCTACATAAATGACTTACCTTACCTTATAAAGGACAACCATGATATAGTATTGTTTGTGTTCAAAGTTAAACGACAACAGCAGTTTAATGTCGATGTAATCAATGCTATATCAAAAGTAGTCGATAGGTTTAGTGTTAATAATTTATGACTGAATGAGAAAAAGACGAAATGTATAAAGTTCATGACTACTAATGTGAAAAATAGACAAACTACGGTAACTATTAAAAATGATAAACTAGACCTAGTTAATGATACAGTGTTTCTTGGTATAACGTTAGACTCCAAGCTCCAATGGGGTCCTCATCTTGCTGGATTGGCGGGTAGACTCAGTTCTGCAGTTTTTGCAGTTAATAAGATTCGGCAATTAATAGACTTAGATACCGCTCGATTAGTTTATTTTAGTTACTTTCATAGTATTATGTCATATTATTATGGTATTTTACTGTGGGGTTTTGCTGCTGATGTAAATAGCATCTTTGTTCTGCAGAAGAGGGCTATTCGTGCTGTCTACAAGATGGGCCAGAGAGACTCGCTTAGAGATAAGTTTAAAGAAATTAATATATTGACCACGCACAGTCAATACATTTATGAAAACATTATGTATGTTCATAAAAACATCGCTAAATTTAGAAGGAACTGTGACATACATACCAGATATACCAATACCAGAAATAAACATAAGCTCGCAGTGTCCTTCACGCGGCTCCATAAAATAAAAAACTCTTTTATTGGTAATTGTATTAGGTTCTATAATAAGCTCCCAAGTAATGTTACTGAACTATCAGTAAATAAAGGACGATGGGTAAAAATGTCCCCACCCACCAACAGTGATGAAACATGTGCCAGTTTATAGATCTTGGCAATATGATGTATTTTTTCTATGGCGACGATCACTATATGTATGGGGTTTTCTTGAAAAATCATAATCTTATCGTATGGAACTATGGAATTTGTTTGAAAATGAACACGTGTGTAGATGATTTGCCTTGCCTGGCCCTCTGTTTTCATTAAAAATTTCCCATTGATTTTGCTACGAAGATAAGTATTTTGTCTTTTATTGGGTCCTAATGAACATATAGACCTGCAGCCCGTTACTGTTGGAGGGGGGGGACGGGGTCCATACAAAATTGCCCATCGGGTGATGGGCAATTTTAAGAGTTACGTTAAGCGTAAACTAATTTCTAAAACATATTATAGTATTAAAGACTATATTAATGATAACAATGCTTGGGACTGAATTGCTTGTAATAAAATGTTTAGTCCTTATGACAAAAGGTTGCGAACGTCGAAAAAAAAAAAGACATGCGACAGAGTTTCTTACAGGTTCTTCTCTGATCGGTCGCGATTTGAACCTGCAGTCAATTTAGGCTAAGTCGCTACTATGACGTTTCAAAAGAGTTTATTATTTGTAAACCTACTTGAATAAAGATTATTCTGATTCTGAATAAAACCTATTTAATCCACAAAGCTTAAATTTAACATTCCTGCTAAGGTTCCCCAATTGACCCGTATTCTTTACCGTATTAATCAAGTAAGACCTCATACTTCTCGAGATAATGACTTCTAAAAATCACTATTTATGCAATTCGTCGAACCGAAACTTAATTATTTTGATCAAAATTTGGAACTAAACTAAACTGCACGGCCACCACGGCCGCGCTTTAATACTACCCTACTAGCTATATGTAGAACTTGCACGGATGCTTTTGTTGTCGTTTGTTTTAAGTTTTTCAAAGACCGTTACGATGACTGAAAAGAGTGTTGTTTGTGATCTTTACGTGACCTTTGACGTAGTGCAGTGGCGTATTCTATGTATGGATTAGGCGCAAGTCAATCAACGGAAGACAAGATGTACATAATATTTAAAAATAAACAAAAATTACAACTGCTGCATCGAAAGTGTCGATTGCTGTCACATCGAAGAAAAACCTATCCCAGCATACAAAAAAAGCAACTTATCAGCTATATTATCTATTACCTATAATATCAATTTATGCATAGAAATAGGATTTTTCCAGATAAATTAAAAATATCAATTTTGCGTCCACTATTTAAAAAGGGAGATAAAGAAAACTTAAATAACTACCGGCCAATAGCACTCATTCCATTATTTTCTACAATTATCGAAAGAGTAATATACTACCGGTTAAATACTTTGAAGTAAATAACCTATTTGCTCTAGAACAGAAAGGCTTTCGTAAAAGCAAATCGATTAATAATGCAATATTTAATTTTCTTTAAACGGTTATGACGAACGTAGACAAAAAGTACCTGTATGTGCTTTGTATGTGGACATGTCAAAAGCTTTTGATTGTGTAGATAATAGCATTTTGTTAGACAAACTATACAAATATGGCATACGCGGCAATTTTGGCGATTTAATAATATCATACGGTATCCTATAATCTCGCCTCATTCGTTTTTCGTTTAATTCTTATTTCGTCTCATTCTGTATTCATCACCCATTCTTTATTCGTCTTGTTCGCTATCCGTCACTACCTTACTTGGTCAAATTCTGTAACTTATCTCTCTCTTAATAAGTCTCATTCGTTTTACGTCGCGGTCTTCCTTGGGCTTAGTCTTTGCTTGTCTCTCTCGTGTTTAGAGCATTCACAGTCGCAGTTCTCTGTAGTCACATTTGTTATTGGTCTTTTTCTTTTTTGGCCTCATTGGCAATTTGTCTCGTTCTTTTTTGGGCATATTCGCTATTCGTCCCGTTCATTGTGCGTCTCATTCGCTATTCAAGTAGATATAAACTATGAATAGGAGTACGAGGCTTTCAATCCATTTTCACGCCAAGTTAGCTATGTATAGTGCTTTTTTTAGAACCTTTAGGTATGGTCTAGTAATGATCATTTAAGAGGACTGTGAACCAACAGCAAAATCTAGCCTTTTTATACAAACGGCGTAAACTTTTTCCACCCTCTAAATTTAAACCGATCTCGACCAAATTTTTGTATATGGTGAGTCGGAACAAAAACTAGGTCCGTACCAACGTTTAGGTTTTTTAAATTATTTATTAATTATAAAGAAATAACTTTGGTATGAAAACAATAAAACAAAACGTACGGACCGAGTTTTGTTCCTACTCACCACATACCAAAAATTGGTCGAAATCGGTTTACATTTCTAAATGGATGGAAAAAGTTTACGCCGTTTGTATGGAAAGCCCTCGCTTCACAATCCTCTTAAGTATGACGGGAAAAGATAGTCACAAATAATGAATGAGACGAAAAACGAACGTCACGTACTTAGAATGCGACCAAAAACGAAAGAGGCTAATTACGAATGTGACCAGAACCGAACACATCGGAATAATTTTGGCGAATAAGTAAATGAGACAAAAAACTAAAGGGAAGAACGGCGAATGAGTCCAAGGAAGACCGTGACGAATTAAGAATAAGACTTATTAAGTTAAAGATAAGTTAAAGAATTTGACCAAATAAGATAGTGACGGATAGCGAACAAGACGAAGACGAATACAGACAGAGACGAAATAAGAATGGAACGGAAAACGAATGAGACGAGTTAATAGGATACCTATCATACTTAAATGGTCAAACACAATGACACAAATTAAAGAAATATGCTTAAAATTAAAATAAAAAAAGACATTCTTCGGATGTTACTGGATTGAAAATCGGTGTGCCTCAAGGTAGCGTCCTGGGTCCATCACTCTATATGCTTTTGATTTCCTTCTCATACCGAGAGGCACCTCGTATTTAAGCGTTTTTATATTCATCGCCTGCCCTACGAACCAGTCACAGGTGCGAGTCCACACACATGTCAAGAAAAAAGGATAACTCTAGAGGACACCACAGCTTTACACGAAATGAGATAATGGGTAATTTAAACAGAATTCACAGTATGTATGTATCTTGTTTTAGTGTGGTAATTAAGTACATAGACAGGACCATGTAAGAGCGATCTTATAATTTTAATTTAATAATGCGTAATTTATGAAAGACAAATTAAATTACCACAGAAGCACATAACGAAACTTTCTTACCCAACAGATTTAACTAAGCGATAAGTCTTCAAATAATGAATCAGACATTTTAATATTTTATTGAACGACAAATGAGTAGTTTTGTGATTTTCGTAATTCCACATATTATATCATTCTAAAAAGTTCACAATATGACGTTAAGATTGTTTTGATTATATAGCAAACAATTAACATTTTGAACCTTAATGCTTGATACAGTACGTAGGTACACGCATATTACTAAAAACCTAAATAATACCTAAAGCACGACCCTAAAACTTCAAATTTTATCTTTAGTAAGAATTATCTGCTTAGTAAGCACAACAAAGTAAGGAGAATCATACGTAATCAATTCATAACTGAACAGTATGTTAGAAACGTTTCTACCTCCGTTGTGCGTGTTTCCCCACGGCGCGTGGTTGAACTGTGGCGCGGCGGTAAAGTCGTCGAGTACCAGAACCGCCGCCGCCGTTGCCGCATCCGCCGCCACCACCGCCGCTGCCGCCGATTGCTGGCGAGCTTCCGCCTAAACACACAAGTTTGAAACTAATAGTATATTACTGCAGAGATCGGGAAAAAGGCCGTTGCTGACATTCATTTTCTCCATCAATGCGAGAAAATGTATAATAGACAATATGATAACACAGTCCCTAAATTCTTAAAAAGATAGACAATCGCTATCATCATCGACATTATTACTCATAATTCCATTTACTTTCACAGGTACAACCTACTGAATCATACCATAAAAAAAATCACAAATTAACATATCATGTTATTATTTGATGAAGTTTTATTATTTGATGAAGTTAATTCGGTAATTCATTTTGTTTTTGAACGCAATATTTAAAAAAGTAAAGCTACGGCCTGATTAGTGACGGTTTGCCTGATTCTTAACGGATTTGCCGAATTCAAAATTTCCACCTATTTCGTTTTATATTGCTAATTACATGGAATTATACTGTTATCATATTGTATTGCGTAAACCTGAAGACACTAAATGTTCTAAAGGTGAGGTAGCAAATGATTGTGATGTGCTTTTTGGACTTTCAAGTGCTTGTTCATATTAAATGTCTTGCAAACTATAAACATCACCTTATATTTTAACTTGTCACCTTGTAGTACGAGTTCTGAATGCTCTCTTATGATTTCCGTCGGGGCAATAGTACATTGTGCATCAAGGGAAGTAAGAAGGGGATAATTAACGAGAGTTTTAGAAGCCCGATGCCGTTGGCGGAGGGCTTTTAATGACTCGAGTCTGTTATCCCTTACTACCCGTGATACACACTATATTTTGTTCACTTCTCATGCTCTTAAAATGCTACTTAAATCTCTGCGAATCGGGACTAAAGCTCCTTATTAATCTCTAGGGATTAAAGTAATTTTTTTTTAATTTACTTTGGAAACCCCTAAACAACCAATCACGGTGTTTGTGAATTGTAGTAGGAGTTCTGAATGATCTCTTATGATTTCCTCCACTATTTAGAAAAAAATATGTTTCGCGACACGTCTCGTAATAATAGGCATGATGACTAATTAAAAACAACTAAAATACTATATTTATTAAATAAAACTTGAAGCTTGGAATATAAAATACGCATTGTTTTTTTATTATAAGTGTAATTAACATTTATTTTTATATAATAAAACTACAAAATAAGGCAATCCGCCATGATATATTGAACACCAATCAGAGCGCATGACGTCACGCTTGAGAAAACGCATACGCATCACGCACGAACATCTTGTGTTTTTATTATTTTTGTTTAAATACCGAGTACTATTTGAGTGTGAATATTATTAATTCGAATATAAAATAACACGAATCATGGATCAAGGATTTACTAAGGCAAACAGCGCTAATTTGCCTAGAATCGACATAATAATGCTGGGAGTTTTTGTCATCAAATAAAGACTTTTGTTCAGCAGAATTTAGAAATGTTAAAACTTCTATGTAAGTATAGTAATAATAATTAAAAACTTTATAATTTGAGTTATAAAATAATTCCCTAAAATATACTTTTGACGATGTATTTCTTATCAAGTTATTTTTAAGGTTACGTTATTGAAATCTATTTTTATAATGCTTTTACCCTTTATAATATTCCATATAATTATCCACATCATTAGGTAACTGAAATATGAATAAAATACGTAATACATATCAAAGCAATGAGAGATGAAACCTACCTCGAAATATATTGTTTATATTTTTACATTTAGACCTCGTACAAAATATTATTACCAAATACTATATACAACAATCTACATAAAAACTTACGTCAAAGTGATCTTTACAAAAATAAAGGTGAGTACTGGGCAATATTCCTTTTGAATCTCGCCTTGCAAGTTTAAGCCACTTGTTTCGTATTGTTTTATTTTGATGAACGAACACAAATAGCTTATTAGGAGTTTTTATGGATGTATTCTCACACTGGGGGACCCCACACCACCTATACACTTTCGAATTCATATTTAATAACAAAAAGTAACTAAATTCTTGCACGAGCGCAGCGCGTTTACGTTTTGATTACTCAAACGTGACGTCACAAGCGACGCCATGACACTAACAAGCGTTTTAGGGGGACATTTAAATTATTATTTTAAAATTGCATTTTTTTTCCTACTAAACTTTTAATTTCTGCAGAAATATCTTATTCATTGTAAATAGTATATATTTCTGGACATTATGGTCCATTTTTCAATTATTGTCAACATGCCTATTATTACGAGTAATAAGTAAGTAAGGTATCATTGACATTGATGTTTTTAAACCAGTGGTCAAAACTACTTCATCATATTATGTTAAGACCATGTAGGTATAATATTAATTTATTGTTTTATGTTATCTGAAAAGACACTTAGAAAACTTGTCTCATCACTAATCTGTCAAGTGCTACCTAAATGCCACGAGTTAGCTGTATTTATCGCACATCATTAATCAGTATCTTTATTGCTATTAGGTACCTGAGCCTGCTTAACTTATTAGGTCGGGGCAATAGTACATTGTGCATCAAGGGAAGTAAGAAGGGGATAACTAACGAGAGTTTTAGAAGCCCGATGCCGTTGGCGGAGGGCTTTTAATGGCTCGAGTCTGTTATCCCCTTACTACCCGTGATACAAACAATCTTTTTTCACTTCTCATGCTCTTAAAATGCTACTTAAATCTCTGCGAATAGGGACTAAAGCTCCTTATTAATCTCTAGGGATTAAAGTTTTTTTTATTTACTTTGGAAACCCCTAAACAACCAATCACGGTGTTTGTGAATGGAGGATTATCGCCATTTTCAGTGATTGTGTATGGACCATATTTTTGGGTGTCGAAATAACCTCAAAATAACAACTGTGCAAATATATATAAAAAAAAAAAGTTCGTGAAACACGATTAATTATTACGAATATGAATCTATTTAATCATATTAAGGCCGAACTCTTTTATTATGCGTGGTCCAATTACTTTTAATGGTTTCCAAGTTTGAATCTGTTGGCTAAATATGCAAGCATTTAAAACATCACTTAACAAAAAAGGCGGAACTTTTTTTTTCTATTTGTATTTTGAATAGATGTTCATAACTTGTATTGAGCGTACGTTGTTAAAAAACAATATTGTTTAGAACGTCGTTTTTTTCCTCGCATTCAAAGTGAAAAGTAGAGTGTTTAACGCGAGACTAAACAACCATAATGCCACTCGAACTACAGCCACCCTCGCTCGCAAGCTCGCTCGCGTGGCTAAAATCTCGTGTCATTATGGCTTGGTTTAGACCCTTGTTGAACAATCTACTATCATCACTTTTGCAAGGAAACTAAAAAAATAAGACTACTTATTAAAGAAAACGACAATCAAAAAATTAATAGCATTCGACTCGCTAAAACATGTTGTCAAGTGTCAACATGTCATGGTATATTTTTATTTGGTAATATTTTATTTCGTAATATTTTGGGTTGTAAAGATTTTCAATATAAAATTTAATAAAAATAATAGCAAATGTCTTTAAAATAATACTAAAATATATATATAATGCAGTTAAATTCTGATCATTTTATTTCAGACAAAGTCCATAACGTGTTAGTAACATAGTATTACTTAAATCTTAAGTTAGTATTAGTTATATAGGTATATTTTTTAAATTCGATTTTTACTTAACCTCCTAAGACCCACCATACAACGAAATTTGCCAATGGAATATGAACCTATTACAAATGCAATAGAGTCAATTTTCTAGTTTGATTGTCCCTCATAAAAAAAAAACAAAGGAAAACCTATTTTATTCCCTTTGCAATAGGTCTATTTTCTAATGAACGTATTATGTACAATTTTTTGTACGAGAGGCCTTAGGAGGATTAGGGGGCATGTTGCTGCACCCAGTGCTTTAGCCACGGTGAGTCCCACCGGTCAGCCAGCGTGCACCGGATGGTATTCGAGCTAGCGCGCCACCACCTCAACATCGAGCTACATCGGGCTCAGGCCTAAAATATGCGTTTTCCTAAAATGTATTTTTCCCAAAATGTCTGTTTTCCATAATGTCAGCACATCTTTAGCATAATACCAGCCTCTCAAAATGTCAGTTTCTTATAATGTCTGTCTCCAAGAATATCAGTTTTCATATAATGTTCGCTTATCAGAAAGTGTTTATTCTCAAAATGTCCGCAACCTCAAAACATCTGCCTTCTTACAATTTTTGCTTTCCAGAAAAGTCTTATTGCCAAAATGTCTGAAATCATGAACGCCACATTTACAATCTTTTCCTTTTTCATTTTTTACAACAGTAAAGGGGCCATTTTAAATAATAATATGAATAATACTGCACAGTAATTATAGATGTTTATCAAAGAGTATGTATGCCAAGAAATTAACTCTTTCAATTTAATGTTCTAAATTGAAAGGGTTAATTTCTTGGCATATTTACTCTACGATTTGAAATAAAGCAGACATTATAGGATATCAAACATAATAAGACGATAGCCTACATACAAAAGTGAACATAACGGAAAAGCAAAACATATGGTAATGCGAACATTATAGGAATGTAAACATTATGAATAGACGGCTTCCTGAGATTGTACACATTTTAAATACCATTTTGAGAAAGTTGACAAAATAGAAGTGCTAACATTGTGAGAACGCAGACGTTTTGACAATTGTACATTTTAGGAAAACGCATATTTTGTGCCTGAGCCCTACATCGCTTCCTGATGATCGCGTGGAAGCCGTCATCCCGCGCCTCCGCGAACATACCCGAGGCGCTGCAGTGTCGTGGCAGCCCGAACACCACCCTGTACGCGTCGTTATACTGAAATCGCAGGGCGCTGTATGCCCGCTGCGTGTAGCTGATCCATAGGCCTGGCAATATGCTTTAAAAAGCGTAGTCTTCACCTGTTTGCTACATCGTGCAAACCTACGAGCCAGCATGATCCGGCGCACAGCCAGCGCCCTGCGTTCCCTCTCCATGTCCATGTTTTTCACACATGTCATCGGTGACCCAGCGGACCAAATACTTAAAATGCTTGACTTGTTCTAAAGGAGTACCACAAAGAGTCACCGGTGGAGCTCTGTAGGTTTTATTACCTGCTTTAAATTGCATAATATCGCTTTTTTGCATTATATTTGAGCCCATGGGCCTCCGCATATGACTCACATTATATATTTTAAAACTAAACCCATAACTGCCTTGGGAGGTAAATAGGCTATAACTGCCCTATACGCTTGCGTGTTATAACCAGAGCCCGGACTTTTCATGGCAAAACAAAACACTATCGTAATCTGGCTAGTGATAGAAACATCATACATAGTTTGTATGAAGTTTTATAGAAACATTCAATTTCTTCGTCGTAATCCACCTTAGTACACACAACAGGGACCAAAGGGACCAACCACGAAATCGCCAAAAAAAAACAGGTGTTCCATACATTAACTGTGAATTAATTGAGAGTTAATGTATGGAACAGCTGTTTTTTTATTGGTGGTTTCGTGGTTGGTCCCATCGCAAAGGTTGTTCAGAATGACCATCTTATTCATTTTTGGCCATTCCGAATCATGACCCCAAAATCACCCAGTATAGTAGAGGTCACTTAATTATAGACTAATTCAGGATGATTCACTATCCACTTTTTGATTCGATCTTGTACATTACTCATTCTTACTTTAATTAAAAACTGTAATATTAAACTATCAAACACGTCGATTTCAAGGCGATTTCGGTAATAAATAATAAGTATCTAACTAGACGCAATTTATATTTTATCACTGTTATACATAATGAAATGACATCTAATGTCTTATGGAGTAGCGAGTATCTATTATTAACTGAAGTGTTTAGGTATCATTTTCAATGAGGTGGTATAGATAATCACTACGTTCAAACTTGTACCTTCCTCTTGTTGCCTGAGTATGGCAAAGCTGGAATTATTTATTACGCGGTCAACGGTTTGAAGACCCCGTAGTAGCTGTGGAAGCGTACAAATCAGCCATTTTGTCAACATCAATTTCAGACTGGAATTAATGTTTTAATGATTAACCTACACTGAGCATGGCCCGACATGCTCTGGCCCGGTTTTTCATTTATTTTTAAAAACTAATAAAATGTAAGTGGCCAGTGTTTAGTGTGCAACAAAAACGTTTCTCAAAAGAGGTTTAAATCATTCCGTTTTATATTATAGCGTTTCTAGGACAGGAACGTCAAGTATTTAAAGTAAAGATTTTTCCATGCTCTCACTCAGAAATAATTTTGAAAAAAAAAAATATAGCTCGTTAGCGGGTGTATCACTGGTGCATAAATTGGAGCGGCCGCTAGCGTCGAAATAAGCAAAAAAAACTGAAATATTACTCACCAGTTTTTTAATTTTATTCTATGAATTTATGAAAATACCTATAATTTATGTCATATAATCATCCTTAGTAAATATGCAACGTATGTGCCGCACGCTAAACTCGGTAAGCCGGAATATTTTTTAAAGAAAAAATATTTGTTTTTTTTCAAGACTATATGGTTTAGAGGGCTAAAATTTTGCAGATTAATTACAAATGTGATGCGACATCATCCATAAAAATTGCAAGCCGAAACTCGGCAGGGGCTGGGGGCAGAATCAGTTAGCTTATCCTGCCACGGCCTTTCGGTGCAACATACCTGTATCTCTGCTAAAGTTAACCCTGGTACCGTTGTGCTAGATTTCTTTATCGCCCAACCGAGACCAGCCTGCATTTCCTAAAAAAAAATGTAAGTTTCACACCAGTAAAAGTACAAAGATCTGAATAGCACGAGGGTGTATCAAAAAGCTTTTAGAATGATGGTGTAAAACGCAAATAAATGGATATTATTTTTTACTTAATTTCCTTGGACAGTCAGCAGCAGAAGTGGAAACTGCACTCGACTCTATTGTCAAGAGAATAGGGTCTGGATCATTTTGAGCTTGTTATTCTACTTTTGATGCTGACTGTATACGTCAAAAAATGATTATATTTGGGTTTTAAAAAAACTTTTTTACGGCACCGGAGACCACATTATCATCGTCTAATTTTGTTCCATCCTTTAATTTCGGAAATAATCGGAATTAACTAGGAGCTCAAAATATTCCAAGCAGGTAGAAAATTAATACGCCTAAAAACTGTTTAGGTACCTTTCACCTTTATTCGACAGTATAGCCCTTTAAAATAATCTAGTTTAAACTGTTTCATGATTAAAATGTTATTAAAAAAAAAAAAAAAAAAAGTAACATCGCCTACTTAAAACGAAAAACTCACAAAGCTATTTGGAATGTTTTTTGACTGTGATTGGTTTTTAAAGACCTAATGACAAACGTCGTTCAAACCATGATGTAAACAAACAATCGCAAAACAATATATTTATTATTTGAGGGTACTTTAAGCATTTGACCATTGCTTATCACCTAAACTTCAATTAACACATTTCCTGCGTGAACCTTGTTTCTAGAGTACATTTGCTGAACTCAATCACAATGAATGTGATGTTAATCTGTATACTTAAGCCATGATTTATTTTTTTCATGTTTTTGTTGAATAATTATATTTCATGTTTACTTATCTTTGTGTGCACTTACTTTTTTGTGCTAGCAATATAGGTGTTTTGGTTCTAACCGTGAACCTATTATTGTAATTATTAGATAAATAAATAAATGTGTAATTTAGGTGGAATAAGAAAAAACCGCACATTCATTAAATAAAATTATGCCTTAAAAGAGGCATACTCAGATAAAGACCCATATACAGTTAGTTGCAAAACTGAGTCAATATTAGCACCATAGTAGAATGTAAATAAGTTGATGATAGTTAAAGGTATTTTTAAATGTTTAATACTACAAGTAACGGGTGATAACAAAAAAATGAGAATCATTTTCAGTAGTCTTAAAAAAAATCTATTGTCATAGACAAAAAAGTTCTTCATGAGGTTTTTTTTACCTCTTTTGAGATTCTTGATTTTCATTTGTTTTATTTTTTCAATCATTTATAATTGTCAAAATGACGTCGAAACAAGAAGCTCTGTGAAAAC
Organism: Acleris holmiana; assembly: GCA_949316455.1. NCBI lineage: Eukaryota > Metazoa > Arthropoda > Insecta > Lepidoptera > Tortricidae > Acleris > Acleris holmiana. The sequence goes on from OX438762.1 coordinate 56,046,030, forward strand.
GCGTTGTACATTTTTATAATAAAAATATAAACACGGGGAAAAAGTACACAGTAAGTAGATCATTTTACCAAAGAAAATGTATCAGTTTCTACTATATATAGAACTCTTACATCCTTGACGACAGCTCGCAAACGTGGTAGCGGCCGACCAGCTAAAATAATGACCAAGGGAAGACTGAAGAAACTCCATAACACTTTCAATGATAGTGATTCCATGAGCCAACGAGATGCCGCGAAAGTATTTAAATGTTCTCAACCGTACCTACATTTGCCGGTCTTTAAAAAAGGTGGGTTTGGAGTGCCGCAAGAAGGTACGGGCACCGGAATACATAGATCTGCAAAAATCTAACATTATGTCACAATGCCGCTGGATGGTTAGAAATTACAGAGGAAAATCGTTTATTTTGGATGATGAAAGTTATTTCCCTTTGAGCAAAACCCATATACCTGGAAATGATCGGTACTATACCAGCAATATTTCAACAACACCAGACAATATAAAACACAAGTAAGTAAGTTTGAGCAGAAATTTATGCTTTATGTGGCTATTTCCGATAAAGGTGTGTCAAAACTGTGGTTCAAACCTAGTGGTTTAGTGGTCAATCAAAAAGTATATGAGAGTGAATGTTTGAAAAAAATACTTATACCGTTTATTCGCCAACATCACCCTGATGGAGAATATGTATTTTGGCCAGATAAGGCATCGTCGCATTACGCCAAAAAAACATTGCAATTCCTGGAATCCCATAATGTGCCATTTGTCCCGAAAATCCGAAATCCCACAAACCTTCCACAATGTCGGCCTATCGAAGATTTTTTAGGGTCATTTGAACAGTCTGGTTTTCAAAAATAATTGGAGAGCAGAAAATTGAGCCGAACTAATTAAAAGGATCAAAAATTGTGTGCGAAAAATGTACAAAAATGCCGTCCAACGGTCTTGTTCGGGCATTATGTCAAAACTGCGTCGAACAGCTGATCACGGGCCTTATTGTAACGTTCATTGATTATTTTGTAAATAGTTAAATGTGTATTATAACCTTACTATAAAAAAGTTTGATAAAACGTTACGTAAGTATTTTTTTACAGCTTTGCAAATAATTCTCATTTTTTTGTTATCACCCATTACTTCTTGAAATTTGCTACAAATACTCCTACCAAATGATTTACCTGTCATTTACAGTTTTTAAGTAATTTTATCGTAAAAACTGTTGAATTTAACTTTTTTATTTGTCTAATATTTTAATTCTCTCTGTGGCAACCCAAAATAAGGACCCTGAAAAAATTAAAGAAATATAGCCTTTTTATAATAAGTAGAAAATTATTAAAATCGGACATACTTTTGGTGGCAGTTATTGGCAACATTAGTTCGGTGCACGGTTCACTTTTGCACCGAGACAAATTAGCCATACAAACTGGTTGTTAGTTCACTATGGTAGGGGATTAAAATTCTGCAATAACTAGAAAACTACGTCCCTGATTCAAGCAGTTGATACCTCATTTTAAAAAGAATGGAATTCTTTATTTTAAATATTTTTCTTATTTGGGGTTGCCATAGAGAAAACTAAATTACTAGTATAAAACATAAATTGATTTTTTACAGTTTTTGGTTCAAAATCTTTAAAAATATATAAATGACAAATAAATTATTTCTACAGCAGTTTTGTAGCTTAGGTACTTCAAGGATATCTATTCTGTACTTCAAGGATATCTATTCTGTACTAAGCATTTGAAAATACCTTTGATTGTCATCGACTTATTAACATTCTACTAAGGTGCTAATATTGACTCAGTTTTGCAACTAACTGTATTTAACCATGAGAATTATAGTCCAGTCATCAACTAATCGATTTTACATGACATCTGATGTTTTTGAACGTAGGTTTACAGCTAGTTTTTTAAATAGTATAAGTAAGATAAAATATTGAAGAGATTTTATATTTCGTAAGGAGCGTCCCCACTGAGAGCATTCGCGTGTAATGAGCATTCGGCGTCGAATATTAGAGTGGTGTGAACCGCAGTAACGCTCGGCTCAGCGTCCACACCATTGGATAATTAAACCAGAATGCTCTCAGTGAGGACGCTCCTTTATATAAAGCCTTATTGTGGCTTTATATAAAGGAACCGAGGTGGATATAGCGTAATTCGAACCGCATTTAGTGGTCAAATAACAGTAATATCTTCATTTTAATAAAAATAATTCATTGTAAAATACTCGTATTTGTAAATTAAAACTGCAGAGATTGATTTGCACAGCCCATTGCCACGAAATGGTTTTTAAAGTTTCATGTATTGCTAAAAACATGAGACGTGTATCACAATTTCTTCCGTATCCCAGGACAATGTAGTCATCATTTTACCCGCGGTCGGAAAAACAAGACTGTTTTATCAGTATAGAAGACGGTCGTTCCCAGAGCATACATTGTATTTTCATTTTGGAATCAAAATGGTGAACCCCTTCTAACCTCCAAACGCCGGACTTTGTTTAACTTTGTTAACATTCGCGGAACCAATCTTGCTGATACTTTTCCCAAAAGCGTCTGATAATATTAGTAGCGAACTGAATGAAATGCGAACGATCATAGCTAGCTAGCTATTTTACACTGACTCTTGTATCTTCCAAAAATGTTTGAACATTTTGTTCGGTAACGGAGTGAGTGAGGATTGTCATTACAGTTGGATTTGCCACTTCTAAATTCAGCAAACCAGTAAGCCGTGGAATAGGATCAAGCATAAGTCTGCTGGATATCCAACGAAATTTCCTTTGCGGTCATTTTTAGAAATAATGTACTATATCACTGCACGTTTTATTTTTATAATTATTTGTTTTAAACAACTTGTTTCACAAAGTATTTAATTACCACGTCATTGTACAAATTAATTGAATATGGATATACTCGTACAAGCCAAGTTTCACCGGTGTCGGTTTTAATGTATATTTTTGTTAACACATAGGTATTTAAGATAAAGGAAGTAAATGATTTGGAAAAACAATGTAGATAGATCCCAAAAATGAACAAATTGTCATTATCCATCACCGTAAAGAGGCTAAATGACGGCCTCTTATCGTTACTTATCCCCTCGTATGCTTAAAAATAAGAATATTTTATTTGCATGAATGCAATGGTAGATACAGCAGCTTTGGCAAGGATTTGTGCTATTTTTGAACTTAATAATAATATTTATTATTATGTTAAGGATTCAGGCAATAGTCTGAGTCCTTTGTGGCTTTTCCTAGACTTGAATCCTCTGAGTTCTTTGCTGAAGGAATCCGGGCTAGGCTACTGACCCCGTAGAGAAGCTGAAGTCATTTCTCACCTGTTGTACGAGGATAACCTCAAACTGTTTGCATCGAAGCGCCATGATTTTCTGGCAATATTTAAAATCACATAAGATTTTAGTAGTGCCATCAAGAATTCGGTGTAGATGGGTGCGGTCATGCATGTTCAACGAGGGAAAGTTGTAACTTCATCGAATTTAACTTAAGTCTTTTGTCGTGTGGTAATAAGCAGAAGCCGAAATTGTCGTTGCTTTTTTGACTGTTGTAATGACATCTCATTTATCGACTTTCAACTAGGTACATATCGATATATTTAACTTTAAAATAGATTTTTAGCAACTTTCATAAACTGTATATATATGTATAAAATGTGGTGTTTTGTTGTTAACTTGTTAACACTAACACAAAATTAGAACATGAAATTGAAAAAGCTGTAGTGGCTTCGTTGTTGGTAGCTGTATTCGGAAACTGATTAGTTATAGGTAAAATATATTGTTTTCCATGTAACTTTAATATTTAATTGACTTGGTCAATTTAAATTTTTAGGTTACCTGAAAGAGATCGCTTTTAGCAATAAGACCTCCTGTTATTTACCTCTACTTTTAATCTTGTTTTTATTTATGTTATCTATATTGTATTGTATAGACACACAATTATGTCTAACAGAAGTCGATAAATGGGAAGTCACTAGCGTTATTGAAAAGTGGCACGAAAATTCAGGCCTCTCAAGCCAGCGCGCGTTCAATACCTGGGACGCGCCTTCAATACCTGGGTGATGAAAAGACTCCGGATTTTTGTGGCAATGACGACACAATAGGGTAGTTTGGGGAGTAAATGGAAGGGTGTTCAATATTTTGTATTAAATTAAAAAAAAAAATATTATTACCGCAAGTCATTTTGAACAACTTTTGATCTGTTACGGAGAGTCAGTTAACGAAAGAACAGTTGACTTATATAAGTAGTTTATATCGTGAATGCTTAGATATTAAAACTTATTTGGTTATAAACCGGTAGTTTTTCGTATTAATTAACATTTTGGTAATAGGAACAGTGTTCAATATTTTGTATTAACTAAAAAAAAAAAATTATTACCGCAAGTCATTTTGAACAACTTTTGATCTGTTACGGAGAGTCAGTTAACGAAAAAACAGTTGACTTATATAAGTAGTTTATATCGTGAATGCTTAGATATTAAAATTTATTTGGTTATAAACCGGTAGTTTTTCGTATTAATTATTATTTCGGTAAATGGAACAGTCAGTGGAACATAATGAAATATATTAGAATTATCTTTATCAATTTATCAGCTTTAACCTATACAACCTAATTAAGTTTTGACCTAAGATATAGAAAATAATAAAATTAAATAAAATAATTTGCGTGTGCTTTCGGAGGGTCTAATAAAATTGGAAACACAATCACTAGAGCTTTCAGAATCTATTTTGATTGTGGGTAACATACAGAGCGTGCTATCAAAATTAATTCTGCACGAAAGAGGACGAAAAATATGAGAAAATTTGAGATTTGTATTGAAAATAAAAATGGCGGATTTGCCACGTTGGGTAACATTAACAATCTAAATGCAGCTCAAGAAATACAAATTATTCCAAGCAACCGTAACAAGTCCTGCTTTGATAACCACAAGCTTTTCAAATATGCACCAATGACATCTGTTGAAGTGAAAAGAAGCTTTTCCTTTTAGAAGTGTATATATTTTGCTAGAAGACGCAAGTCATTTAGATCAACTTTTGATCTGTTACGGAGAGTCAGTTAACAACAACGAACGAACGAAAATGAAAGAACAACGTCGATAAATTAATCTATTGACAATTGTCTTATAGGTAATTTATATCGTAGATGGGCGTTTTCCAAAAAAAAGTGTACAGCGTTAAAGACAAAAGTTAAGAAAATTTAAATTTTCCATTTCGTCACGAAAATTAACGTATGTAAATGTATGGCTAATTTTCGTGACGAAATGGAAAAAGTTAAATTTTCTTAACTTTTGTCCTTAACGATGTACATTTTTTTTGGAAAATGCCCAGATACCTGATAATAAAAATTTTGTTCCGTAGAACACCAATAGACTAGGTTGCCGAAGATCCGGGGTCTAGTGATGACGCTGCTCACATACTCCTTTGGCATACTAAGGCGGAACTGTAAAGTAAGACTGCCTCCGACTGCATGAGATTGTTTACGGTATTCATTTTAATAGCAAATTTCTTAAAATGAAATTTTGTGTTCTTTACTGCTTCCATTGGCAAGAAGGCGACTAAGAATGGTATTCTGAAGAATAAGTTTAGGGACAACCAGCCCATGGGCATGGATCTCGGTTTCGGGGTACCTATGGGGTGTAGGATTGAAGATAGAAAGTGGTCATCTTGTTACAATATTCTTTTTTATACAACTTTTTTTTTACGCAGACGGATTATTCTATTTTATAAATTAAAATTTTAATTAAATTTCCATTTTTTAAAGCGTGACATTAATTTGTTTTTTAAATTTTAATGAAAATATCGACGCTTGAAAGGCGAAATGGGATAAGCGTAATTTTTTGTGATATTGAGTTACATATTTAAAAATTAATGACAAATTTTCGTCTTAAACGTCTACAAAGATGCAATAAAGCTTAAACAGATACATTATGATAGTTAACATTTTATGTTTATCTAGATATTGAGATCAGATGAACACAGTGAAAAAAAACGTACATACGAATTTGGTTTCATTTGAATGCTCCTCAAAATCATACAAATAAGGTTTTTGGTTAACTATTTTATGGTGTACGATATCTAATGTTTTTTTAATAAATATGGTTACGATCGCGGATTTTTTTATTAATATTCCTATTTAATACTTGATACTAAATATTAATATCCATTAAAATAATAAAATCAACGGGTTATCGAATTGTCCTGGTTTTGCTAATTTGATGCGCCTACAGATATTATCTTTATCGATATGAGAGCACTACAACTTTACCTGCTCGCGAGCCAACGCGACCGCCTGCTGCTGCGCAATGGACTGCATCATCTGCTGCTCCTTAATCTGCTCCAGCTTCTTCTCGCGCTCGAGACGCTGGATTTCGGCCAACGTCAGCCCCTCCTGGCTGGTAGCCTGCTGCGACTGCGCGCTAACCGCCGACCAAGGTGCCTTCTTTATTATAGCTTCAATAGTTTGACGTTGTTGCTGCTTATGATCCTGCACATTACGCGTTACTCGGTGAGATCACAATTGTCAACTAAATTCGTTATTTTGTATGGTACTCATTTTACTAACCTGCTGGCTCTTAAACGCTTCAAGCTGTTTTTTCTTTTTTTCTTCCTCGACTGCGAGTTTTTCTTCTTCTCGCCTGTATTAAGGTAATTTTGGTTATAAAAATATATTTATTTCGACAATGCATATTATGTTCGTTAACACCTTTTTATTGCATGTGGTAAACGGTTTTGACTAAATCAGTATCGATTAAACTCTAAAACCAACACAAGTTTAGACTTTCCATTTCCATTCAACAAAGACTTAATTTAACGACGTACCCGCCCCACAATTAATTTTTCATACGTTGATGCAAATTTGCCTTTAAACGGGTGGGGCGTGCCGTCCACGTGCCGTCATCGATTTAAAGCACAAGATAATACTATACACATATGTTGCGGCAACCATCGATGACCATCACGATCAATGAAAAACGAAACATTTTACGAAAAACGCATGGTAAAATTCTAAGGCCTCATAAGATTCTAAGCCTTAAAATTTTAACCCTTAAAATTTTAACATACGTAATTCATAAAATGTTTCGTTTTTCATTGATCGTGGTGACATAAGTATTTGTGGACATTCTTTCAGAATGTAATAAGTCCTTCTTGAAAGAAAGCCGTGACCAAAATGTTGCTTTTTTGGCCCGAGGTCTACTAAAAGTGTATTCTCCTGAGAGGCTTTATCATATTTTCCAATTTGGAGTGATTTTACAGCTAATATTCTGAATATAATTATGTAATTTTCTATAAAAAAAAGAGCCATATGATTCAAAGGAAACTATCCTAGACAAGCAAGCCTTAGGGATAGAATTTCAAGTTTGTTTAATCATTATAATAATTGGTACTCAATGAGCTATTTTACGGTATAAACAAGATAAAGACTGTATCGTTAAGTATAAATACAAGTAAAATAACGAATTACTGACCACTTTTATATACTTATAATTTAAAAAAAATGTTTCGCTACGTTTTATTTAGACGTTAAATAATAAAATAACTTCATTAAACCCAACAAAATCATTTATTTTTAGCCAAGTTCCTGACTTTTTGTCTTAACGTAGACATCATAGATCGGACAGCGTCTTGGTCAAAGGTTTTTGTCACTCTGTTCCAGTCTCGACGAGATTGCTCTTCGGAATCTGGAGAACGGCAATTTTTCTGCAGTTTAGCTTTAATTCTAGCCCGAAAACGTTCGACAGGCTTAAGATTTGGGCAATACAGTGGGTTCATAGCTTTAGGTACAAGGTGATGTGTTTCTTTTCATACCATTGCAAAGCCTTGGACTCACAGTGGCAAGATGCCAAATCGGGCCAAAATACAGTCTGCACACTGTGCTTTCTAACCATAGGCAGATGTATTTTATTAAGACATTCCTTTATAATAAATATCTGCCGTCATTGTAGACATAGTGAAAAATGGAGTCGATTTGAGGTCACACTCGCAGATCGCCTGCCACACTATAATTTTCTTGCCAATTTATTCTGTGAAAATTGACTTTTCAGAGTCACTAATAACAGATCGATCTTGAACTGTGTAAAATTGCGGTCCAGGCAGCGATTTATAATCTAATTTCACGTAGGTCTCATCATCCATTATAACACACATATTTTTCTTTGAAAGAATGGAGTCGTATAATTTTCGAACTCTTGATTTTACTGAGCTTTGCTGTTTTTCGCTTCGTTTTGGCTGCCTTTGCTTCTTGTAAGTCTTTAAATTGTTTCTCTGCTTTGAACCTTCTGCTCGTTGGACCATTCCAACAGATGTACCTAACTTTTTAGCCAAATCCCGAACAGACGCCTCCTTGTTGGTTTTGTACGCCTTTACTATCTTTCTATCCAAATTGGGGTTTGAAGGACCTGGTTTTCGGCCTGATTTCGGTTTGTCAACGAAAGTATATTTTTGGGCGAACTTTTTGATCGCATTTTGGACTGCACCAACACTAACGTTTTCGAGTTTAGGTAGCTTTCTGAGAGTGATTCCTTTTATACTACACCATTTGTCCAGAATAGATTTCCGCTTTTCCGGTGAAAGTCCACGCATTTTTAGTTTTAAACGAATAATGACGAAATCAAACAATCCAAGTCAAAGACGACATTCAAATGTATAGATTGACATCAGTTTGAATTAAGAACATATTAAACCTATGTAAAGTTGTATTTATATTTAACGATACAGTCTTTAACTCATAATTGTTACGTACAAGGGGGTAGGTAACTGATAGAAATGTACGAACACGCCAATAATTAAGAGCAGACTTTAATTAACCCACTCACTTAATCGTTACAAACAATTATCGCACAATAAACTTAGATGATCGCTCGGTTCACTCGTAGGTACGCACTTTTCGCTCTCAAAGTAAGGAATCCATCGCCGCATGCGTGCCTCACCTTTTTATACACCCAATAGCCGAACGTTTCAGATTGCCTTCTCGAAATACCGATGGGCCTTGACCCACCGGGGACGTTAGATAATGGAAGGTTCTACTCATTGCGGCCTTGTATTACAATAGCGACGGCCTTGGCCTTGAACTTGATCGTACCCGTTATAGGTGTCCTTGAGCCGGCGCGTCGATTCTGTTCTACCTACCTACCTAACCATACCTACTCGTAACATTATTTTCTCCCTAGACAAGTCGTTATTTTGCAGTAAAAGTCTTTATGTAGTATGTTATTCTATATGCAAAGTATTTTTTTTACTAACTTTGGGCTTCATTTGAATTTTACAAGAATTTTTAAAATGTACCCCTAAATCATAATCCTACATGATCATTCTCTGATTTCGCGCCTAGCGCTCTCAGAAGGAGCATGTATATAGTTTTGACGCGAACTGATCGCGAGTTACTGACGTATCATCATGAAAAAAAAAAGATTGTTCCGGGGATTGTGTATAGTCAGGCCGGTGACACTCCGCGCTATTGCCTACTCAATGTGCGGCCTTTTATACAAGGCTAATCAGTTGAGTGTCACGCGAGCGCTCGTCTTGAAGCGCGCCGCCCGTACGCCGCTGTGAAAATAATTCGAGTTTTTGTTTAAATAAATGTACCTATGGCTCCTCGAAAAGCCAAAAGGTACTGTATAGCATACGGGTGCTTAAATAATGACAGGAATGGCGATCTATCATTATTTACAGTGCCAAAAGATATCGAAAGGTAAGATTATTATTAATATTATTTTATAAATTATAACTTCGATCGAGGTAGGTAGTTACGAGTAGCTGTACTTAATTACTGACACAATGATTACAGTTTTGAATCCTCGACACAAAAAGAGCGGAATAATATTATTTATTTTATTAACTACCTACCTCAGTTTCGCAGTTTTTGACTTATTCGCATCAAAAATCTATTACCTACCTTACTTAAAGAGCGTTCCGCGTAAGTAGATCTCCCAGTAATAGTGACTACCTACTAAAGCAAGGTCAGCATATAGTCTGGTTACTTACCTTCTTACTTGAGTAACGGAATACGTAATAATAGTGCTCGAGTTTATAATTTTGTCGTGTTATACGAGTTGCATAGTCCAAGAGCCTGATGTAAGATTAGTTTTTAATTTGATATATAAGTACTAACGTTTAAATTAGGTTTTTCTTTCTTTCTTTCTTTTCTTTTAGTTTCTGATTTTGAACATTTTTTTGATTTGTTAGCCCTGTTAGGGTATAGGTACCTACTCCCGAGGTTGAAGGAAATTGAAGTCGGTTTATTTTTTGTTTAAGACTTGTAATTATAAATTATAACAATATGTAGATGGATATTTTCGCTAAAACATGACCCTAGTAATGAGTTACCTATATAATATATAAGAAAAAGTTAAGAAGGTCCGCTTTGTGACTATTTTCAATAAAATTAAAATTATAATAAACGTTTGTTAAAAAACTGTAATTTTTATTTTACCCTTTACTTAACTATAAATTAATAAATAATAAATATCAAATATATGAAAAAGGAGCTACTGTGCACCGCGAAACATCGGCTCTGTATATTTTTGTTGAATCACTACATAGTATAAAACAAAGTCGCTCCCCGCTGTCTGTCCCTATGTATGCTTAGATCTTGAAAACTACGCAACGGATTTTGATGCGGTTTTTTTAATACATAGAGTGATTCAAGAGGAAGGTTTATATATATAATACTTTAACCCGGAGCGAAGCGAGGGCGGGTCGCTAATAAAATTATAAAAAACAGTTAAACACGTTTAAAAAGTGGTACAAACTACGAAGTTAAGTGAAAATACGCCATAGATATATTAGAACTCTTCAAAAATATGTGAATCATGTGAAAATCAAACATATAGACGTGTGCGTTTACTACACAAATAAACAATAAATTAGGTCAACTTAACACACAACAGCAGTGTAAAAATAACTTATATTATAAACTTTCAGTGTGGTCAAGAACATTTTAGTAATAAAGTGGACAGAAGTAAATAGTGCAAAAACATTTTAACCTAAAAATACAATTGCTGCAGTGTCACCAATCGCTCATAGTTTAAACGTCAAACATGTGAATATGCTCAATAACGCCATCTAGCGCTAAATAGCGCAACCTACAGGACAAATATCGATCTATCAAGATCCATTCTAAAGTGCTTACGCTAACAACCGCAGGAGGGCGCTAATATCAACATACTCATTGTACCAACACTGTTATTGTAAAGAAATAAAATGGAAGAACTTACCGCGATGATTAAAAACTTGCAAAAAAAAATTGATGAACAGAGAAACGAGATTCGCGACATGAAACAGAGTATACCACAAATAATAAACAATAACATAGACACCAAATTTGCAAATCTAGAATCGAAATACAATGCATTAGAAAAAACTGTGGAAGGACAGGGCCGACGAATTCAACAACTAGAGAGAACAACAAAACAGAGCCATCCCAACAGGCCTTACCAAAACCACAACACGGTCAACAACAATAAAAGGCACTTATCGGAATCCCCTGAAACTATCCACGAAAGCCTTAACCCAAATAATAATAGCACAAAAAAGGCAACCAAAAAACAAAATTCGAGCATCGACAACTATGTAACAAGAAACCCTCCAACCACCTCCACCGCCGCCGCCGCCGCCACCACCAATAGAAAAACTGTGCCGCCTCAGCACAATGCAAACACGAGTAACTACTGACGACGCGCGACCTCTCCACGATTACCCCCACCACGGCCGGTCCCCGCGGGGGTAAAAGACCACAACCCTCCACTCCAACCTCTCTACATATGCACCTACAACGCGAGATCTTTGTTGTCAAATGAGAGATTAATTGATTTTAAATTAGGAATATCAAATATAAATTATGACGTCATCGGCCTTGCAGAAATAAGAAGAACTGGTTATAATATTGAAGAAGATGAAACTCATATATTCTGTTACTACGGCGAAACTAAAGGCCAATATGGTGTTGGTTTTCTTTTAAAGAAGAAATATAAGAATTGAACTTAAGAAGAATTGACAAGAAGAGAAATACCGATATTAGAAAAACAACAAATGTAATCGATGCTTTGGAACATTGTAAAAAACTGAAATGGAAGTGGGCTGGCCATGTAATGCGTATGAATAAAAATAAATGGACAAAAAAAGTTACTACGTGGGCAGGACCCCGTAATGAAAGGAACAGAGGAAGACCTAAAGAAAGATGGGAAGATGAGGTACGAAAAGTGGCAGGCAAAGAATGGATTATAAAGGCAAAAGATAGAAACGCATGGAGTAAAATGGAGGAGGCCTTTACTCGCAGAGGTCCTTAATAAAATCAATATTAATAATTAAAAATATTTATGCATGAAAATGTATTATCGTTTAACTAATCATTAGAATTTTAAATGTAAAATTATCATACATACTCTTTATATATAAAATTTTGAATGAAATGTAATATTTTTATTAAGGAAATAAAGAGGCTCTAATAATAATATGAAAAAGGAGTTAAAAAAATATGTAAAAATTAAACATTTGTAATTGTAATCTATCAGTCACAGTTACAAATAATTATAATGTAAATTTTATTATTAAGTATTGGAAGGACAAATTTATCTGCCATTAAAAATTGGCTCTCTCCTTGTATATTTTTAAGTGTAAGAAAGAGTCAATTTATGTCTCACATAAGCTTTACTTGTCGATTGTGAAACAGGCAATAAGACTAATAGGCTTTCCATCGCGGGTTGCAAATGTTGATTAAATGTTATTGATGAAACATAAATATTGTTATAAGATATTAATAATTACTGTTTTTAAATCAAAAATATATTAAACGTTTTTTTGAAATTTCACCAATCCGACTTTTTTTAACGTTTTTTCATGTACTAAGGATGTAATGTTAACATCTGTGGTGCATCAACACAATAAAGGGGGCCTAATATGGCTGCGTTTGTCGCGTGACAACATGTGGATAAAACATCCTTCACTTTTTGACACGTGTATAAGTACGAGAGTGACAGAAGCTTTATCCATATTTTGTCTTGCAATAAACGCCACCATACTAAGCATGCAGGTATTTTGCGATTTTTGTGCTATCCCCTTTCTTATCTATCTGTATTCTATATAGGTACCTATTTCATCTTGTTATAGATAAACAAAATGTTTTAAGGTCTATATCGAAGCTATTATAGTATGTTATCAACAAATATTTAGTAATACAACTATTACAAAATGAACCTTCAAAGTCCTTAAAATAAATTATTGTTTTGGATAAAAACGTGCGTCAGCTCCTAGACTAACATTAACCTACCTATTCCAGTACGGGTAGCACAAGTTGTATTTTCTCGCTTGTCTCGCTTAGTGCGTCTCTAGTTACAAACTAGATTTATTTATTTCATTTATTTATTCAATTAGACACACTAACAGTTGCACAAACAAATACAAATATAAAAGATAGGTACAAAGAAAATAGTCCTGTTTGTGTACCAAATGCAACAGTATTAGCACAGTTAGGGATGAATAAAACTAAAACTACATAAGAAAACTACAATTAATAATAAGTTTAATGCAATTTGTTTTCTTACAACTGCCACGGAATAAGTATTAACGTATTAATTAAGTAGTACAAGTAACTGCCAGCCCTGCGGAGTGGGCGGAGTCAGTAAAGCTCATGGCGGGCGAAATAATACATACTCTCGCGGCGCAGATTTAAGCTGCATTTTGCCTCGTTAGGGGCGCCCCCACTATCGATCGCAGAAATGTAACCAAGGTCACTTCCGGCCGTGCACTTGTTTTATTATCGTTAACGCGTTCTGTTTAGGTTTAAATTCGCATGTTTGCTGTCACGGAGTGTCGCTTCTGTACTTGTACTATTACTTATTCTGTGGTATAGTGCGACTTGTTTTTGACTTATTTCGATAATGATATTGAATTTCGAATACAAGATGACCATGATTTTAAATGAAAAATCGCCAAGAGCATAATTTTCCAAGTTTTCGGGGAACCAGATTTCTATTATTATAAGATGGCGGCAATGATGTTAATTGAACATGTCGTCATGGGTATCATTTTCAGATTTTTAACGGAAGCCAATTACGAAATCATCTAGAAATTAAAATTCAAGATAGCAGCCATGATGATTTTTTAATAAGACGTTATTTGCATCATTTGTATAATTTTCGTAGTCGTATCAAATTTATAATGCAAGACGGCCATCCAGTTATTCTTAAAAAATAATATGGGCATAATTTTCAAAGTTTTTAGAAACGCAGATTACGGAAATGATATCAAAATTTTAATTTAGTTTGGCAGCTATGATGATTTTTGTATAAGGTGCTATCATTATAGGTAGGTTTCATTAATAATAGTTCATCCAGATCAGAAATTGGAAAAACATAGCTTTTTAAATCCATAATAAAACCTTATCATCTAAGCAAATGCATATAAACCTAGATCTGAGACTACTATAGTTACTGCCAAAGTACAGGTATAGATAAATTAAACAGAGCGTGGAATTGCATATGTAGTAGTATTGTATGTTTACAGGAATTCTATATTTGAATTTTCTATTTTCTCGTACTATCAGCATAAAAAGAGGATTGTTATATACTGAAGAAGTAAATACCAAAATAATGTCAGTGTCAAATTGTGAATATTATTTACGTTGTGCATATATTTTTACGTCTGATTTTATTGTATTCTCACAATTATCAGAATAATTTTGTGTCAGCCCGTACGACTAAGTGTAAGTTACATAATTTTCAAAAAATATGGCAGTGAGTAATTTTGGTCCGATTGAGAGTCAAAGTAAGCAAATTATTTTTAACTGTTATAAATAATTTGAACTTGAACTAAAGAAAAATTTAAAACTCCCTTACACGGCTGCCCAGTTAGTTGAAAAAGCTACAGGTGTTTGTCTCTCTACTGTTTATAACGTTGTGTCTGAGAGCAATAGTGAGAAATTCGCATCAAGAAAGAAATTCACCTCCCCGAGAAATAAAAAATTAAGTACTTGTCCGTCATCAGCAGTAGACGATTTTGATCAGGAAGTCATCCGGAGAAGTATATACAATTTTCATCTGTCCCATAAGCAATTTCCAACCTTAAAGGCACTTCACTCTGTGTTAAAATCCGATATAGATTACAAATTTGGCATTACCACCTTACGAAAACAAATACAAAAATTAGGATTTAAATGGAAAAAGATCGAGGACAACCGAAAAATATTAATGGAAAGACACAACATACGACTGCTAAGAATAAATTACCTTACCAAAATTGCGGAATATCGGTCTAAAGATAGACCACTAGTTTATACTGATGAAACCTACATCCACACTTCACAGAATTTGGTGTAAAAAACAAATCAGTACAGGCCAGCGGTTAATAATAGTGCACGCAGGAGGAAAAGATGGTTTTATTCCCAACGCTTTGTTAATGTTTAAGGCAAACCAAAAAACGGGAGATTACCATGACCAGATGAACTTTATCAACTACGAAAAATGGTTAAAAGAAAAATTAATACCGAACCTTAAACCGAATAGCGTACTTATCGTATATAATGCGACCTATCACAACAAACTTTTGAATCGTGCTCCTACGTCAAATTCTCTGTACAAGCAAGTTGCACAATAATGTAACGTACCTAATTCTATTAATGCTAGCATAGCGCATTTGTGTACTAATTAAGTTGTTTACACTGTATGTATATAATATATGTGAATAGGTGCAATTTTCAGTGCTAATAAATCACTCAAGCAATTCAGTCGTCTTTTACATTCAAGAACAATCTACATCCTTCTTTAACATACATCCACGGGCAAACAGCTCGTTCATTTTGGTCCTTCGAACCGGATACAGGTCTTTGCACGTGTCCAGTGTGTTGGCAATCGGTTCACTGGCTTCCCACAAGCGGGTTCCACTAGTGGATTGAGAAGGTGCATAGCACATCAAGGCCGTGGAGAGGACTGGGACAACAGCAAGTCAGCTAACAACAACCACATTAACGACTCCTATTAACCGTGTTGGTAACTCCTACAGTCAAACAATCAGTTGCCATCGGTTACAAAATGGAGGCCCTAATCAATCGCCAGAAGTCTGTAGCGGAGATGATCCAAAAAATGATCATTAATTTCGGAAAGGATTCTGCTTCGAGAAAAACCGAAGAAAACATACAGAAAAGACTCAAGAATCTTGACGACTTATGGACGGAACTCGTTGGGAATCATATGAAACTGGCGACAGAAGGTGTAAACCCAAAGGAATTCAATTACCTTGATCTCTACAATAAGGCCAAGGAACATTACGATAACTTTCATCGAACATTGTTGACCTTTAACCCAACCAACCCCACAGAAGACAAGGCCACTACTTCAAAAGCAGATGAGTTAAAGGGTCAGCAAGGGACGAACTTTCGAGCTCTAATGCGAGTCATCAACGGGATAAACATTGATAATCTTCAAGAGAAAATGGGAACTCGAAGACAAATTACAGATGTTACAGCAGCGTTGGAAGACGATTGACGACTTACACTGGAAAATTGATAACTTACTCATGGGAACCGACATTTCTTACGAACAAGATTACACAGTACATGAAGATACATATAAGTCTACGAAGAAGGCTCTTAACAAAAAATTTAGTTCCACAGCCCACCAGCAACAATCCACACCGAAGGTTGACATACCCACATTTTCGGGAAACTACACCCAATGGCCTACATTTTTGGATCTATACACAGAAGCCATACATAATAATCCTACGCTCTCCAAGGTTCAGAAGATGCAACACCTAAAGGGAAAGCTAAAGGGTGAAGCTGAACGCTTAGTGCAACATCTCTACATTACCGCCGACAACTACGATACGTGCTGGGAATTACTGTCGTATCGTTATAACAACATGTTCAGTTATTAATGAACCAACAATCAGCTCACAAACAAACATCTTATGAGCTAAAGCGTCTGTACGATACAAGTATGGAAGCTGTACATGCCATACAGAACCTCGGCATTGATACTGCAACATGGGACCCTATTCTCGTGCACATTATATGTGAAAAACTCGACGGCGATACATATTCATCTTACATGGAAGCCAGAAAAACGCCCCGGGATTTACCAACCTTCGACGAGCTCATGACATTCATTGAAGGGAAGTTTACGGCCCTGGAGCCAATGAATAACAAAATCAAGAAATCTACGGCTCAAATCACACAAACCACGCCTAAACCCTTCGGGAGCAAACAGGATTCAACATACAAGCCTGCGCTAAACAGCAATTTTAAGGATAAAAACCACTACAACTCGTACCCTGTGGCCGAAAACAGACAGTGTCCGTTATGTAAAAAAGACCACATACTTTTCCACTGCAAGACATTCCAGGGCATGACACCGGATACGAAACTAAAAACAATCGAGCAATTACATATTTGTTCTAATTGTTTGAACTGTCATAACAACAAGCCGTGCAATTCAAGAAAAAGGTGCAAGGTTTGCAACAACCAACATAACACCATTCTACACGATTAATTTCAACATGACACGAAACCGGCTGCGTTGGCACGACAAAACACGGCGCGTCCAACGACCTCGACGTCATCATCACATCACGTGTCAAACACAGATAATGAAGTTTTATTATCAACAGTACTATTGAAAATAAAATCAAGGGATGCAACCTACACGTTAATGAGAGCATTAATTGACCAAGGATCTCAGGTCAATTTAATCAGTGAAAATGCAGCGCAGAGATTAGGCTTACCAAGACACCACCACAGCGGGACCGTGTCTGGGATCGGCAGCTCATGCAACAGAAGCAAGGGATTGGTAGAGCTATCATGCCAGTCATTATACAACGATTACAAATTTACAACGGAAGCAATAGTAATGATAAGTATGCTTAATGACCTCCCTAACAACACCTTCCAAAGGCAGCATTGGGAACACTTACAAGGAATACAGTTGGCAGATCCTGATTACAACATCTCACGGCCTGTAGACATTTTACTAGATGCAAGCGTGTACTCCGACATTATCATGGATGGCATACTCCGGGGTCCTATACAAGCTCCACTCGCACAAAAAACGAAGATTGGATGGATATTATTTGGAAATGTCAAAACGTTCAACTGTCACGTAACAATAAACAACATTGAAGAGTTCTCACGCTTCTGGGAAATGGAAGAAATCATGAATGACTCAACCACATTAACTGCTGAAGAAGAACATTGCGAGTCCCTGTACAAAAAACACCACTACACGTCTACAAGATGGGAGATATCAAGTACGAATACCCATGAAACAAGATTACGAACAATATTTGGGAACATCAAAATCACCAGCTGTGGCTCAATTTCTTCAACTAGAGAAGAGGATGTTAAGAGACCAATCATTTGGTTCACAATATTCGAACTTTATCTATGAATATTTAACTCTTGGACACATGAAACTAAGCAATCAAAATAAAAAACCAAGTTACTACCTTCCTCATCATGGAGTAATGAGACTTGACTCTACGACCACAAAATTGCGGGTCGTGTTCAACGGATCCTGCAAAACACACTCGGGTCACAGCCTCAATGAATTGATGCTGTGTGGACCGAACCTACAACAAGATCTGCAGGCAATGATAATGCGCTGGAGAAAGTACAAATTCGTCTACACAGCAGATATAGAAAAGTTTTACAGACAAATCATGATTCATGATGATGATCAACCGTTACAAAAAATAATTTGGAGAAACTCTACAAACGAGCCCCTTCAAGATTACCAGCTGACCACAGTGACATATGGGACTAAGGCTGCACCGTTTCTATCTATGCGCACGATAAAGCAGCTAGTTATGGACGACGGGCACAAATACCCTCTAGCGTGTGACACACTGAACAACCAACTATACGTCGACGACCTGCTGGGTGGACAAGATGACATTCACAAAGCTAAACAAACACAGCAACAACTCATCCAGATACTTGAAGGAGGCGGATTAAATTTGCGTAAATGGGCAAGCAACGATCCAAGGTTACTTGAAAACTTATCCGAAGCACAAGTCAGTGTGAGCATGTTAGATTTCAAACATACACAGTCCAACAAGACACTAGGATTGAGGTGGAATCCACAAACTGATCACTTTACATTCCAACGGAAAGTTTATCAAGGAGGAGAAGACAACATCTCTGATATCACTAAAAGATCATTGCTGTCCGACATGTCGACGTTATATGATCCTCTGGGTTGGTTGTCACCGGTTACAATCAAAGCCAAATTGATCTTTCAAGGCGTCTGGGAATCAGGTGTCAACTGGGATGACTCACTACCGGAAAAAATCCGAACAGAATGGCTATCGTTTAGAAATGACATGCCAAACATAGAAAAAATCGTTATACCACGCTGGATCGGCAACACAAATCAAAAAACAGAGCTTCACGGTTTCTGTGACGCATCAGAGAAAGCCTACTCTTGTGTCATTTACTGCAAAACAACAACAGAAACCGGAGAGGTCGACATAAGACTCATAACCGCAAAAACGAAACTCGCGCCTCTAAAAAAGGCCATCACAATTCCAAGATTAGAACTCTGCGGTGCACTACTACTATCAAGATTAATGAAGAAAGTTATTGAAGCCTTAACTAGACAACATATAACAATTCATGGATGGACAGACTCGATGATAGTCCTAGGCTGGCTACAACGTGATGCAACCCAGTGGAAGACATTCGTAGCCAACAGAGTAACAGAAATATGTAATGTCATGCCTACACCATTTTGGAAACACGTAGCATCAGAACAAAACCCAGCAGACTGCGCGAGCCGCGGTTTAAACCCAACACAGCTAGTGTTGATAGGGACTCAAGTCTCTGAAGTCTAAAATGCAAGACCCATATTTATAAGACTGTGAGCTTAAAAGACTTCCAAGTCTTTTGAGTTGTGAGTCGAGTTCTTTTTTGAGTTTTATTAAGTCCTGTAGTTACGACTCAAGCTTTAGAAAGATTCAAGCCATCGTATCTTTTTAAAGTCTTATTTCAACTTTAGGTGTGCTTTAAGACTCGAGTCCTATAATGACGACTTGCTTTTGAAGTTAGTTGGCTTGCTATGGTTTCTATCAAAATATGTCATGTTTGTGTTTGATGGGTATGTACTTTTCTGAAGTGGTTTGAATGCACAAACGAAGTATATGATATCTGTAAAATTTAGGTACCCTTCAGAAATGTTTTAGTATAATTTAAATATTCTCTATAAAGAGTCAAGTTGGGAAAAGGCAACCCAAGTGGCTGAGTGACAGTAAATAACTGGCTATCAATAATAACGCCATTAAAATATTAATAACTACTTTTACTCGCGTCTCTGTCCACGTATATTTTGTTTATGGTGATTATTTCAGGAATTGTGTAATTTTCCAGAATACAAACTCTACTATGTATACAAAATTCTAAAAAAGCTGTTACTACCTCTATTATTATAATATTTATAACACTAGCTATCCGCCCACGACTTCCTCCGCGTGTAATAGGTTTTCCCGTACAAACTTTCATCCCAAATTTCATCTATTCAAAGGGTTGATTCTTGGAATAAAAATTACTCTGTGTTCATCCCCGGGTCTCAAACTATCTCTGTACTTACCAAATTTCATTTCAATCGGTTTAATGGTTTCAGCGTGAAATACAGATAGGCAGAAACATATAGTTACTTCCGGATTTATGTGTTGTAACTACGCTGTTAAGAAAATACTGAAATAAGTCCCCTCGATCTAAGGGTGTGGGTATTCTTTTAGAAACGAATAGTACAATGACTACAAATGCCATAAGAGAACCAAGGAAGCTCATGCAACATTAATCATCCTAGAATTCTAAATTTACAAACTTGCTGGCGTCATCTAGTTGAATTTAAAAGTTACATTTCATTTTGGCTTCATTTCGTCATCAGTTCTTTAAGCCGTGAATGCCTAAGGCCCGTATTTCAATTCATTATGAAAACCATACAAACAGACAGCATTAAAATCAAAAGAAAGATATACCTAAGTAGGTACTGATTACTATAATACTACTTTACTCAGTACCTATATTCCGTAATCTCATAATCTCTAGTGTTCTTACAATTATAAGTCCAAATGAGTTCTAATCATGACTCAGTTGTTTTAAAGGCCTTAAGAGTAAACAAAACACTTGAGCCTCTGTAGAGGACTCGAGTCTCTATATAAAACTACAGAAGACTTAAGTCCCCTTAATTTCAAAAGAACTTGAGCTTCGATTCGATGACTAGAGTCTAAAAACTAAGTCGAGTCCTACAAATGAAGACTCCAAGGACTAGAGTCTTTATCAACACTAAACACAGCTGCTCGATCACAAACTATGGTGGTCGGCTCCTACATGGCTGAGAGAGAACGTATTTCCGCAACAGCAAACAGTAGAAGTACCGAAACTAGAAGCGAAAACTCAACAAACATCTGTAACTTGTGTTACAACACAAGTAAAACAGGAATCGAACCTACTACAAAAACTTATACAAAAGTATAGCTCCATTACTCAACTTATACGAGTCACATGTTGGATATCACGTTTCATTCATAACACGCGTACTAAAAATAAAGCCATGCGCAATAAAAAGAACTACCTAACTGCAAATGAACTCCAACAAGCACACACAGCAATAATGAAGGCAGTGCAATTGGACTTTATTGAGGACATCATGCGGTTGCGTAAGCATGGCGCAGTAAATAACAAAAGTAATTTACTCAAACTTAATCCCGTCCTAGACGCTAACAGTCTACTGCGCGTTGGTGGACGTCTGACAAAATCCAATCTTCAAGAGACGTCGAAGCACCCGATCATACTACCCAAGAATCACAGGGTGACTGAACTTTTAATCAATCAAGCTCACGAGATGACTTTGCACGCTGGCGCCAAGCTAACCCTAGGTCACTTACGCAACAAGTATTGGATCCTGGGAGGCCACGGGCGAGTCAAGAATCAATTACAACGCTGTGTCAAGTGTATCCGCTTCAAGTCCAATAATAACAACCAGCTGATGGCAGATCTACCCGCACCCCGTGTAGTACCCTCCCGTCCATTCACACATTGTGGGGTGGATTTCACAGGCCAGGTAGAAGTAAAGGAAAACAAGGGAAGAGGCATCAAGACTACAGCTGGATACATAGCTGTATTTGTATGCTTATCAACAAAAGCTATACATCTTGAGTTGGTTTCCGATCTCAGTGCGAATACATTTATAGCAGCATTTAAGCGCATGTGTGCCAGAAGGGGTGCTCCGAAACACATGTATAGTGACAACGGCTTAAACTTCGTCGGTAGTGCAAAAATATTGGCAAAGGAAAACAAAGAAGCTCTGGAACATTACATAAACACAGAGTTCATGGAGCACATCGCTGCAGCAGGCGTTGAATGGCACTTCAACGCTCCCGCATGGCCGAGTGCTGGAGGTCTCTGGGAGGCTGCGGTTCGGACCATGAAACACCATCTAAAAAGAGTCATTGGTGATCAAAAACTTACATTTGAAGAGTTCACTACTCTACTGACTGGCATAGAAGCTTGTCTCAACTCAAGACCACTAACAATACTGAAAGAAGACTCTGAAGACCTAGACTATTTAACACCAGGACATTTTTTAGTCGGGGGCCCCATCTTGTCAACACAATCAGGTACCGACGTAACTGACATACGCACCAGGTGGCAACTGATAGAGACATGCACAGAGATTTTTGGAAACAATGGTCATCAGAGTACCTACAGACGCTACTAACTCGCAACAAGTGGAACACCAAGAAGAAAAATATTGAGGTTGGCGACATAGTGGTGATAAAGGAGAATAACGCTCCGCCAGCGAAGTGGCTACTGGGCAAGGTTCAGCAGTTACACCATGGAACTGACGGACTTGTGCGCGTTGTGACATTGAAGACGAAAAACAGCACTACAAAGCGCCCCATCGTTAAACTAGTACCATTATACGTGAACGCAAATCCCACAACAACACACGACGCCCAGCGAGCTACACATCAGAAGAAAAATCCCAAACAAAGCACCAAAGGCACATCGCTCATACACAGCCTCTTGACAACATTGCTAGTGATGGCTACTTTAATCTCGCCATCGACGCAGCAACTATATAACATAACAACACTAGACGCAGGAAACCGGTGTATTTCGACAAAATTACAAACATACACATAATTCAAGATGAATGGAAGATAATAGTTTATTACAATTTGACAACATATCGACAAAACCTAAACAACATTGAAAATTATGTCACTCATCTTAATGACAAATGTACATCCGACACGGCCTTTCTTACCATTGCATACCAACTACAGCATGAAATAAAGGAACTGAAGCATAATGATAACTTACTTCAGTCTGAACATGGTACGAGAATGAAAAGAGGCCTTGTGAACGGGGTTGGGTATCTCGCAAATTCATTATTTGGCGTACTAGATGAGCGATTTGCGGAAAAATACAAGCGTGATATTCGCCAACTACAAAACAACGAAAATCACCTAAAGAAGTTATACCTAGAACAAACGTCCATCATTGAAGGAGAATACAACTTGCTAAAACGAAACGAGCAAGTGATGAACAAACAGTACCTTCTTATTAACGATCATTTAAGAAAACTACAAAATGAAGAAGCAAAACTGGAAATAAACCAACAAAATGCCATTTATCTTACATCTGGAACCTTAGCAGCTACAGTAATTGTTTCCAACCTACATCGAATCCAAGATTCCCTCATAGACATGATAACAGATCTGCGAAACGGCAGAGTAGACATACACTTATTGAAACCCGAGGAGCTACTCAAACAACTGCGCATAATTGCAAGTCAACTACCTAGTGATATGTCGCTTCCTAACTTCAGTAGTGATCAGAACATCAGAAACATATATAAGACTCTACGAGTACACTCAAGAATATCTGAAGAATTTTTAGTATTTGAAGTCAAATTGCCGCTGCTTAATATTGACCGGTATGAATTACACAGGATCATACCCGTACCGCAGAAGAGGAGTTTGACAGTGTCTCCATAATTCCAACAAGCGAATATGTCGCTATCAACCTACAAAAGGACATGTTCATAACAATGCACCCAGAACAACTGAATACATGTATCGCGGTCGACGAGGAACATTCACTATGTCCTTTGCGACAGCCAATTTACAACTTAAAAGGAACCGAGACCACCTGCGAAGCTCAAATTATAAACAATGAAACCATAACTCGATGCAAGCTCGAGACATCAATGTGTAGCGACAAGTGGATCCAGTTACACCAAGGCGGCGCGTGGCTATACTCGTGTTGCCAGGAATGCACAGTTCGCATTTTCTGCACAGCTGGCGTGACGTCGAAGCGCTTACAAGCTACCGGGCTTATTGCCTTAGGTCAAGGATGCTTACTCAAGCACGATACATTTACAATCCCGGCCCACCTCAGTTTACAAAGTACATTGATGAAATCAGATAACAATCAAATGAAGATCGCCATTCCGCAACTTCCTGAAATAAATAAATTTATATACAATGGATCAATAACTCGCTTCATAGAGCCAGAAAATCACGGCGAGATTTTGAAACAGTTGAAACAGAAAATAGACATCGTGAAGAAACAGCAAGAAGATATCGCCAATGATGAAATTATATCATCCCACGACATTCATCAATATACCTTGATCTACATTTTTACTTCTTTGGCTATGATATGGGCCAAAATACTTTTTGATGCCTAAAAACTGGTCCCTCCGAAAGAATAATTAATTTTATGAGATATTAGTGCAAAATTGCGCAAAAAGTATACTTATATCAAAATACAACATTATTTTCTAACGCAGAAAACAAGATTTGACCGGAAAAATAAGTTATTTATCTCAAAATTGCAGTAACAACGTTGTAATTTTTGGTAACGCAGTCGTTCTTAGTACAAAATATTGCTGTCCTTAACACTGTGTCAAGATGTACTTAGCTATTTCTCCCAATATTTCCTAGGTGGCGTTGAATCTTAAATGTCCTTATGAAAATGTAACATTTGAACCTTGTAACAACGCCAATAGATATTTTTTGCATTAAATATTTCATGGAATAAAAAAATATTTAGTCTGTGTCCCCAACAAAGAACAACATCGTAACTACCTTGCGTTGCTATATGAAAATAAACCTTAAAGTGAGTGTGTTACATTATATTTCACTTCATTTGGTTCAACTTATTGTAACTATTAGAACGAATGATAGCAACTGCGCGGGGGGAGACCGCTAGCCGGATCAGTCGCGTCACAGTCGTTGAGAGAGGTGCGTGTGTTTATTGCGTGGCCGCTGAGTTACCGCTGTCGAAAGGTATGTACTGACAATATTTACATTATTATTATTTTAATATGCAGTTAGTCATGTTTAGTTTCTGTCCGTGTTAGAATATTTGCATTTTGTTACTCTTTTTTAGTGAATATTTACAACGCAGTCAAAAATTTACAACTGCGTAACTGCTACACTGCGTTACTAGAAAAAAGTAACGCAGTTGTTGTGAAGGTAACGCAGTTGTGTTTTTTATTAATTTTAATGTTTGAAATACATTATTAAGACCGAAATGCAAAAATACTCTTTCTTTCTTCACAGAAAGAAGCTTCTGCACTAAATGGCGTTAACGAACGCAGAAAAGCAACGTCGTTATAGGCTTAAATTAAAGTCAGACCCTATAAAAAATGCTGAAGCCAAAAAAAAACATCTTGAAAGGTACCACGCAAATAAAAAACTTGTAAAAGATATGACAGAGCGTGAACACAGAAATATCAAGCGTAAATGGAAGACTGCGAACAAGAAACGACGAGAACGTCAAAAGTATGCTCAACAAATTATGAACATTACACCGGCGTCCAGCCCACGGTCAGGAACTCCAGTTTCACCAAGATCTAGAGGCCGAAGACAAATACGAAGAGATCGCTCTGCAGTTTACAGTAAAAAAATGAAAATTCAGGAAGAACTCGAAAAGATGAAACTGTGCAATAAATACAAAAAGAGATACCAACGAGCTAAAACTACAATCAAAGACACGAAAAAGGTAAATAAGCTTAACCAAAACAAGTATTCAACGCTATCTAATGCAATCAAAGACCATTACAAAAGTTTGAAGTCAGTGAGAGAGAAGAAAGCCTTAAAACGAATTTTCCAAGGAGAAGGCATAGCCAAGTCTAAAATGAAGATTAGTCTTATACGCGAGACTTTGGGCATTGATCAGATGAAAGTGATGAAACGACAGAATAACCCTTTAGGGAAAAAGCTTCTGGTTGATAATATTAAAAGCTTTTTTGACCGTGATGATGTTTCTAGAGCTACGGCGGGTAAACGGGAAACTGTCACCTTTAAAAAAATAAAAATGCAGAAGCGTACGTTACTGGACACGATGAAAGGCCTATTTCGTTCATTCAAAAAAGAAAACCCAGAACTGAGATGTTCTTATTCATATTTCATAAAAAATAGGCCTTTTTACGTAAAACCGCCTTCAGTTGCTGGAAGAGAGACTTGCCTATGCAAGACACATACAAATGCGCAGTATATTATAGATGCTCTTCACAAAACAAGAGTCCTTGCCACCTCAAGCATGAACGAACTTATCGCTAGCACAGTATGCTCGACATATAACAAAGCTTGTATGACTGGCAATTGTAAAGATTGTAAGACAAAAGAAATTCTTTTCAGGGAAACAACAGGTAATCTCGGATTAGTGAAATGGGCTCATTGGATAAGGAAAACGGAAATGATTGAAAAATCAGGCAAAAAAGTAAAAGTTACTAAAAATGTAAAGGAAATAGCTGAAGGAACAGTTGGAGAATTGATAGGACACTTAAAACGAACTTTGATACGGTTAAAGAAACATATTTACAACATTAAAATACAGTACAAGAGTTACCGGAATGCTATAGATAATTTGAATAATAACGAAGTCGTTCTGCATGTCGACTTTAGCGAAAACTATAACTGTAAGCATTTTGAAGAGGTGCAGTCCCACCATTTTGGCGGATCAAGAAAGCAAGTAACTTTACATACAGGAGTTATGTACACAAAACCTGAAGGACATATCAAGCCAACTGTAAATTCAGTTTGTACCATTTCTGCGAATAATTCCCATAACCCTGCTTCCATTTGGGCACACCTACATCCAATTATTCGCGAAATACAACACAACAACCGTCATATAACTACAATTCACTTTTTCTCCGATGGACCAGCTACTCAATACCGGCAGAAGCAAAATTTTTATTTCATAAGTCACAGAATATTCAGCGAATACAATTTTATCCGCGTTACATGGAATTTCTTTGAAGCTGGTCACGGAAAAGGGGCTGCTGATGGCGTTGGTGGCTACCTCAAACGCACCGCAGATGAAAAAGTAGCTGCTGGTTCCGATATTTCTGATGCTGAAGCTTTTTATTACACTTTGAAGGACTTGAGCAAGGTTCGAATGTACTTACTGACTGAAAGCGACATTCAAATTGTTGAAAAAGCACTACCTAAAAACCTAGTGCCGCTCCAGGGTACTATGCAAGTACATCAAGTTTTTACTGACACTCCCGGTGAACTTCAATACAGAGACCTCAGTTGCTTTTGCGAAAGGGGTTTTTGCCGTTGCATGAATCCAAAAACATATCAGCCTGTTCCTGTTCCTGTCATTGATACACTTAGAGAAGATATTCTTTCGTTTGAATTGGATGAGGAATCAGTCCTAGATTACATTTCTAATGTCGTTGCCGTACCTAGAAGATCATTTTATAATACGGTTTATTCCTCATTTTCTAACTCTGAAGACGAACCTTTAGCAAGCATTAGCCAACCATCGGTTTCTAAAATAAACGAAATGCAGCTAATTGAAAAGGAAAATGTTCATCCTTCAAAGATATCTGACGGTGTCCATGTTTTAATAAAAGTGTCTTCTGTCAAAGACAAACACTACACTTACCTCGGCGTTGCTAAAAGTGAAGTCGATGAAGAAGGAGACGTAAAAATTATGTTTTACAAGATGGTAGATAAAACTGGCAAAAGATTCAAAGCAGTGGTGACTGATATTTCTTATGAGCCTTACGATAATATCTTGGAAATTGTTCCTAACCCTAAAGTTGTCGTAAAAGGTAAAAGGGTATATTTTCATTACGATGAAGCAATTAACGTATATGAAAAGTAAGACTGAATTATTTGTATTAAATTTACTAATTTTGTTGATTTTGAAGTAATTTGAGTTACTTGATACTATATCACGTAATAAGAAGTAAAATTTTGTTTTGTTTTATCATTATAACAGATCTCTATAAAAAGTACAAAGTATAGTATGTAAGAAAATACTACTGTGTTACTAAGTTTACTACTGCGTTACTTTTGTGTCCCTCTGATTATTGTAGTTTTTTCAGTAACACATGGGCTGCTAGTGATCTTAAATGCCTTAACCTTTTATGTACGTATTATTAATCAAAAGTGGAAGGTTATGCCATTAGATGGTATTAAATATAAGTTGTTTTTTGTTATTAATAGGAAAGTTCAAGTTTTAAAATGACATTTTAGTAACGCAGCAATCTTAATTATTATTAATACTCCATGAAACTGATTATTTCTGTGATTTTACTTACTAAGAGCTAAATGTATGCGTTACAGTTTGAAACTGACATATTGAAAAGTCTGATTGTGCAATTTTAATTAATAAAGTTAATTTTGTAAAAAAGTAACGCTGTTGCTTAATTTCTTGACACCTTGACATATTAGTTGCCAGAAATTAAATAATCTCATTAAAATTATCGCTGCAGAGGTATGTATATTATAAATCAAACTATAACTTATCTATATTAACCTAAAAATACAAAGAAATTTAATATTTTATTTTTATTTTTTATCGAAATTTGTATGTTCGGATTAGGCATTAAAAAGTATTTTGGCCCATATATCTTGCTTACAAGGGGATTCGCAAGTTCAGAGGAAAATGTTTTCGACCAGTCCAGGCACAAACCCCGAGTAATTCTCAGATGACCAGTCACAACTGCGATTTGCACATAGCTGATGTAGAGTCGCCGAGCGAGGCACCTTCAGCAAACCTCACGCTGCGCAAGACTACAGTTGACGCAACCACTTCTCCCACAATGCCCCGAGAAACACGTGGATTTTAGTTTGTAATTTCAATCTTTATTCTTCTCTTAAGTCGGCAGCATGTACAAGCAAGTTGCACAATAATGTAACGTACCTAATTCTATTAATGCTAGCATAGCGCATTTGTGTACTAATTAAGTTGTTTACTCTGTATGTATATAATTTATGTGAATAGGTGCAATTTTCAGTGCTAATAAATCACTCAAGCAATTAAGTCGTCTTTTACATTCAAGAACAATCTACATCCTTCTTTAACATACATCCACGGGCAAACAGCTCGTTCATTCTCATAAACAAGAAATTATGGATTGGTTGACAGAACACAACATTTCATATAGCCCGTTGATGTACAAAACCAGTTTCTATGATTTAATTAAACAAAATAAAGAGCGGTTTCGTGAGTAGCACATAGATGCAATTTTAAAAGAACATGGCCACTCAGTTTTACGATTGCTACCGTATCACCCGACATTCAATCCGATCGAAAAAAAATGGTCCAAGGTAAAAGGATATGTAGCGAAAAGAAACGTTTCTTTAAACATGCAAGGCATTATGAGTTTAGCAACTGAACGAATGAATACTATTACTGCTGAGGACTGGGAAAATATTTGTCGCCATGTCGAAAGTGAAGAAAATAAATATCGATGTCAGGAAGGGGAAATGGATCTAATTTCAAACGACCTTATTATCAATACTTGTGACAGCTCAGATGAAGAACATGATAGCGACTAAAAGCAAAAAAACAGAGGACTACTACTTATTCTATTTCTTAAGGGTATGAAATTTTATTAAATTAAGAGAATTATTCTCCTTTTGTTGCAAACGGTACAACCACTACAAATGCAATTCCATGTTCTCGATAATTCATCTATATTTCCCTTGAATTAGTATAAGTAGACCAAATAGTGATAATTGCCATCTTGAATTTCAAAACAGATCAATTTCGAGATTTGCATTTCTAAACCCTGGAAAATTACTATCTAATAGGGTCATATCCACTGATAAAAAGTTTTCATTATTATAAATAAAATATTGATTGGGATGGGTTTCAATTGCAGTTATAATGCTAAAATATTATTCGGAGACGATTGCGTTTGGAAATTGGCGAGATGTATTTATTTTCGTTAAAATTTGTATGGGACGGCATGAAAAAGTCTAAATATCTCAGAAACCGCACGAGAAGCCGTTATATCCTCGCAGATGGTAATAAAAGTAATTATTTGTGATTCTGTGGCGTAGTGCATACTTCAGTCACAAATGCGGTTTTTTTTTAAATGATGTTTCATTTGTTTTTTTTTTAAGTTCTTGGCTATTTTTTTCTACTTATGAAAGGGGGGGAGGTAGAGGAATGCATAAACTCTCCTTACATATATAAATCACTACATAGTATAAAACAGTCGCTTTTTCTGTCCCTATATCCCTATGTATGCTTAAATCTTTAAAACTACGCAATGGATTTTGATGAGGTTTTTTTAATTGATAGAGTGATTGAAGTGGAAGGTTTATATGTATAATACTTTAATCCGGAGCGAAGCGAGGGCGGGTCGCTAGTACTTATATAAAAAATTAAATTAAAATAAACCTAATAGAATAGTATATTTTCAGAGTAACTATATAGAAAAAACAGTAAGAATAAACACGATACATAATATTTCTTATTAGGCTAATACGAGGGGCAGCTGAAAAGTTCTAAGCTTAAGGTATTTTGAGGTTATATATGTAATTATGGTGATGGCCACTAGATAAACCATTTTAAAACAAATAATGGAAAATAAACATTATTTCATTACAATTGTAATTTTTCGAGATATTCAACGATCAACAGTATCATGTCTGAATTATCATTGGGCTGTGATTAAGTTCCTCACGAAAAGTAAAAAAAACTCCTCAGAGTTTTTCAAGAAATGAATGCTATTTATGGTGTCTCTGGGCCTTCCTATGCTACAGTAAAAAAAAAGGAGTACCCTAATTAAACAAAGACGAAAGTCGATCGAAGACGATTCCCGCTCAGGACGGCCAATATCGGTAGTGACAGACCAAAACGTCGCTTAAGTAAATAAAAATAGTGTTGGAGGATCGAAGAATTAAGATGTGTCAATTAGCTAAGGGCTTAGGCATTAGCAAGGAGCGGGTTGGAGAAATCCTTCATGCACATTTACACATGACTAAGGTCAGCGCGCGTTGGGTACCGAAAATGCTGACCGCGATTGACAAGAGCGGCGTGTCGAAACTTCTCAGGCATTTTTAGACTTATGCGGAGATAGTGTTGACGAAATTTGTTCCAGGATGGTAACCGTTGATGAAACATGGGTCAGGCAGTATGATCCTGTATGTAAGTCGGAGTCCATGCAGTGGATTGAGAAGGGTGAAAGGCCGCCGAAGAAGTTTTAAGTGCAAAGATCGGCCTCTAAGCTAAGGCCGGGTACGGTGTTTTGGGACGCGGATGGAATTCTTTTAATAGATTATTTAGCATAAGGCTCTACAATAAATGCAACTTATTATTCTGAGCTAATGAGACAAGTGCTTCAAGCCATACTTGAAAAAAGAAGGGGCAAAATCACTAAAGGCGTTTTGTTTTTGCAAGACAACGCTCCCGTTCGTACCGCGCGTGTTGCAAGACTCGCTCCACCCTACCTTAACACCACGACCACGCTTCCACCCTCCGTATAGTCACAGAATAAGTAATAGTACAAGTACAGAAGCGACACTCCGTGATAGCAAACATGCGAATTTAAACCTAAACAGAACGCGTTAACGATAATAAAACAAGTGCACGGCCGGAAGTGACCTTGGTTACATTTCTGCGATCGATAGTGGGGGCGCCCCTAACGAGGCAAAATGCAGCTTAAATCTGCGCCGCGAGAGTATGTATTATTTCGCCCGCCATGAGCTTTACTGATTCCGCCCACTCCGCAGGGCTGGCAGTTACTTGTACTAATTAATACGTTAATACTTATTCCGTGGCAGTTGTAAGAAAACAAATTGCATTAAACTTATTATTAATTGTAGTTTTCTTATGTAGTTTTAGTTTTATTCCTCCCTAACTGTGCTAATACTGTTGCATTTGGTACACAAACAGGACTATTTTCTTTGTACCTATCTTTTATATTTGTATTTGTTTGTGCAACTGTTAGTGAGTCTAATTGAATAAATAAATCAAATAAAAAAATCTAGATTGTAACTAGAGACGCACTAAGCGAGACAAGCGAGAAAATACAACTTGTGCTACCCGTACTGGAATAGGTAGGTTAATGTTAGTGTAGGAGCTGACGCACGTTTTCGATAAACAATCATTTATTTTAAGGACTTTGAAGGTTAATTTTGTAATAGTTGTATTACTAAATATTTGTTGTTAACATACTATAATAGCTTCGATATAGACCTTAAAACATTTTGTTTATCTATAACAATATGAAATAGGTATATAGAATACAGATAGATAAGAAAGGGGATAGCACAAAAATCGCAAAATACCTGCATGCTTAGTATGGTGGCGTTTATTGCAAGACAAAATATGGATAAAGCTTCCGTCACTCTCGTACTTATACACGTGTCAAAAAGTGAAGGATGTTTTATCCACATGTTGTCACGCGACAAACGCAGCCATATTAGGCCCCCTTTATTGTGTTGATGCACCACAGATGTTAACATTACATCGTTAGTACATGAAAAAACGTAAAAAAAAAGTCGGATTGGTGAAATTTCAAAAAAACGTTTATAATATTTTTGATTTAAAAACAATAATTATTAATATCTTATAACAATATTTATGTTTCATCAATAACATTTAATCAACATTAGCAACCCGCGATGGAAAGCCTATTAGTCTTATTGCCTGTTTCACAATCGACAAGTAAAGCTTATGTGAGACATAAATTTACTCTTTCTTACACTTAAAAATATACAAGGAGAGAGCCAATTTTTAATGGCAGATAAATTTGTCCTTGCAATACTTAATAATAAATATTACATTATAATTATTTGTAACTGTGACTGATTGATTACAATTACAAATGTTTACATATTTTTTAACTCCTTTTTCATATATTTGATATTTATTATTTATTTATTTATAGTTAAGTAAAAGGTAAAATAAAAATTACAGTTTTTTAACTAAAGTTAATTATAATTTAAATTTTATTGAAAATAGTCACAAAGCGGACCTTCTTAACTTTTTCTTATATATTATAAAGGTAACTCATTACTAGGGTCATGTTTTAGCGAAAATATCCATCTATATATTGTTAAAATAATTACAAGTCTTAAACAAAAAACAAACCGACTTCAATTTCCGTCAACCTCGGGAGTAGGTATACCCTAACAAGGCTAACAAATCAAAAAAATGTTCAAAATCAGAAACTAAAAGAAAAGAAAGAAAGAAAGAAAGAAAAACCTAATTTAAACGTTAGTACTTATATATCAAATTAAAAACTAATCTTACATCAGGCTCTTGGACTATGCAACTCGTATAACACGACAAAATTATAAACTCGAGCACTATTATTACCTATTCCGTTACTCAAGTAAGAAGGTAGGTAACCAGTATATGCTGACCTTGCTTTAGTATATAGTCACTATTACTGGGAGATCTACTTACGCGGAACGCTCTTAAGTAAGGTAGGTAATAGATTTTTGATGCGAATAAGTCAAAAACTGCGAAACTGAGGTAGGTAGTTAATAAAATAAATAATATTATTCCGCTCTTTTTGTGTCGAGGATTCAAAACTGTAATCATTGTGTCAGTAATTAAGTACAGCTACTCGTAACAACCTACCTCGATCGAAGTTAAAATTTATAAAATAATATTAATAATAATCTTACCTTTCGATATCTTTTGGCAGTGTAAATAATGATAGATCGCCATTCCTGTCATTATTTAAGCACCCGTATGCTATACAGTACCTTTTGGCTTTTCGAGGAGCCATTGGTACATTTATTTAAACAAAAACTCGAATTATTTTCGCAGCGGCGTACGGGCGGCGTGCTTCAAGACGAGCGCTCGCGTGACACTCAACTGATTAGCCTTGTATAAAAGGCCGTACATTGAGTAGGCAATAGCGCGGAGTGTCACCGGCCTGGTATAGTCCAGATTTAGCCCAAGCGACTATTTTCTGTTCAGTAATTTAAAGAAAGACCTAATCGGAAAGCGATATGGAAGTGATGAAAAAATGAAGGCGGCAGTAGAAGAGCATTTTCAAGGATATTTTTAACGGCATAAAAGCATTATACCGGGTGTACAATCCAAATGGGTCAGTATGGAGAAGTCGGAAACTATGAGAGATAGCGAGATCTGTTCTTAGGAACCATGACGTCGATTTTAGATTTAATAATAATTACATTCAAACTTTTTTATTTACTCTCATACATAACCGGGAACCGAACCTTAAATCGATGTGTATACATTCTGCAAGTCGCAAGAAGCACAACAAAATTGAAATATTAAAAATATATATTAAATATATATTTTTGTTTTTATTTTTATTATTATTTAATCTAAAATTGACGTCATGGTTCCTAAGAACAGATGTCGCTATCTCTCATAGTTCCCGACTTCACCGTACTGACCCATTTGGATTGTACACCCGGTATAATAAATGTAAGAAATGCAGTGGATTAGAGGGGGATTACACTGAAAATAAAAATAACTGAAATTTTCTAAATTGTTTTTTCCACCTTAGGCTTAGAACTTTTCAGCCGCCCCTCGCATCATATTGGTGAAGTGGAACTGATGATGAAGACCACTGATGGCCACTGGAACATCTCAACGGAATTTTTTTAAAGGGTGGCGATTGATATCTCGATTTTTATGATAGTTCAATATGACAAAGCACATTTGAATGGTTTAAATATATGACAATGACTTTCCAGTGGCGTTGCTTGTTTCTTAGTAATTTAGATGTGGGACTACATAACAGTATATTATGATCACTAAAAAGTATGGAACAATTTTTTTTAAAAAACGGTCTGTTGGTCAGTCCCACTGAAGTCGACGTCCCGACCTATTTTTGAAGGCGGTTTTTAGGGTTCCGTAGCCAAATGGCAAAAAACGGAACCCTTATGGATTCTTCATGTCTGTCTGTCCGTCCATATGTCACAGTCACAATTTTCCGAAACTATAAGAACTATATACTGTTGAAACTTGGTAAGTAGATGGGTGAGAACCAAATAGTTGGAGCATAGTTGAGCGTAGTTAACCATACAAACAACGGAAGTGAACAAAGTTTCGTTGTGACACGAAAATTATCCCTACAAATGTATGGCTAATTTTCATGTCACAACGGAAAAGTTTCATAAAAAAAAATATTCGAGTGAGTTAGCGTGGCCAACTTTTTGGTCCTTACCCAGATGTATTCTGTGAACCGTATTCAAATTTTCACATAAAAATAGACAATAACAATAAATTTTGGGGGTAACAATAAATATTACTTACTCACTTTTATCAATTTTTAGTTAACAAGAGTAGAATAAATGGTAATAAATTGGTACAATACAACGAGACGTGTGTGTAGGTTAAGTAAACTTACATCTATGGGTTGTTTATTTTTATCCTCACAGGCTGAGTAACGTTAATCTTTATCTCTGTCTCTCAATTTATATTCGAACTAGCGACCGGCCCTAGCTTCGCTCCGGGTTGAAGTATCATACACATAAACCTACCTCTTGAATAACTCAATCTATTAAAAATAAATGTTTTAAAAAAAACAAAAATCCAACTTCTAAAACGAAAGAAATAACTTCTTTTATGAAATGGTAGGCAAGTGAAGTCGGCTTTTGGTTTAAAATATTTAAGTCGGTCTTATTTAAGTCGGTGAAAAAAACGCATCGAAATCCGTTGCGTAGTTTCAAAGATCTAAGAATACATAGTGACAGACAGACAGCGGGAAGCGACTGTTTTACTTATACTATTATATGTAGTGATGAGGAGTGATAGGGATAGAGTATCCGACCATCCAGAGGCGGGGGCGCGGGTAGGTGAAATAGGCTAGCTAAATACCAAGTCGTTAAAGAAAGAGTTACTTAAATGAACAGGAAAGCAGTTTAAAGGGAAAGACCTATAGAGTAAGCGCTTAAAAGCTGGATACTATTTAAAATATAAATGGGTTTAGTCAAATGTAAGGGATACCAGTTGAATCGGGAAGCAACTCCACGCAAGAGGAACGCTGTTCAAAAGCTTAAGCCGAGGAACCGCTTTTTTGCTTTTAATGAGAACTATGCCATGGCACTTAACATTAAATTAGATAAAAAATATATACTATTCATTTGTTTTTCTGTTATAGCTAAACAAAAACATATGTATAAACAATTTTACAAGACGGCAAAATAAGAGTGAGTTTTGTAATTATTTGGAGTGGTAAGGAGGAAGTCCTGATATATTATTAAAAAAATTGTAACTGAAAATGAGACCTTGATTTATCTTTATGATTAAGGATAAATAAGTTAGCTTTGGAGTAGTTTTTTTTTATCATCTGCTCTGTCACCAAAAGGAGTGTCTACGAGAGTTATTTAACATTATTCATTCAAAGTTATGAAAAAATATTCAAAATAAGCTAAAGAAAAAAACACGAATTTGCGGCAGGAACTTAGCTTCAAAGCCTTCTAATTGATATCGCCTTTGACATGTTTCCGTATTGATAACCCTAATGTACTAAAACACGTCAAACACAATATTGTTTTAAGAGGCCGTATACGAATTTAGATATTTATTACAGACGTGATTTTGCAGTTGAAATACTTTATTTCCACCAATGAGTAACACGAAAGATAATTTCAATTTTCAACGAATGTACGAGCTACTTTTTTGTTTTTATTATTTAATTTTGATTAATCGACCTGAAACTGGCGACCGTTTTGTGAATTTTGTTGTTAGAGGTTTAGAATATCGCATATTCACTAATCGTTTTAACGTCTAAAAGGTATGAAAAAATTACAATTTATTGCTGTAAAAGTCGTCTAAAAAATTAATTAATTAATTGTGTAGAAAAATAATAAACTTAGTAGTTTTATAGAAAATGGGAAAAAAAACGTTTTTAATTTCGGCTACTTCAAACTCTCGTTCATAAAATTAAAACAACAGTAATTAACCTCCGTAGCAATATATAATGTTTTAAAACAACCTAAATCTCGCATTATGATACTCGAAAAAAAATAAAAAGTAGCTTATTCATTCGTAACCCATTTATTCGATCATAACTGAAATATTTTAACTGTAAAATCACGAAAAGAAGCAAAACCTCCAAAATTTCGTATACTTGTAATCAATAATCCATCCCAACTCTCGTTCCGATACCTACACCAAACATAAAATTACCTCTTTCGATCGGCCTCTTCAGTTTTAACTTCTTCCGTTTTCTTTTTATCTTTGGTAGGCTTTTCTGGTCCTTTAACAATAGTGAAACCTTCTTTGATCCATTCCTGACAGAGAAAATAATGGTTATTTAAATTATAAGAATATATTTTAAATTAAAAGTTTAAAAAACAAATATACCTTTTTCTCTTTTTCTAATTCCTTTTTGCTATTCTTTTCGTCCTTTTTGCTTTTAGACAGCGATGACTCTTCAGCCTTTTTCTGCAACATTAGTTTAATATATTTATAAAGAACCGGCCTTGTGCGTTTTGGACTTCGCACATTTAGGGTTCCATACCAAAATCTCATTTATCATATTGATATTTTTTTGTAAATATACATAACATTCCCGTGTGGTTGCCAGTTTAGAATAGTGCCACTCCATATCTTCCTGTGTATGTCGTAAGAGGCGACTAAGGGAATAAAGGCTTGTAGTACTATTAGGCGATGGGCTTGCAATCACTATTAAAATACACAGCGTGATTTTGCAAAATGTGGTTACAGAATTACCAACAAGTTTTTGAGAGTTGTTGGTAATCTGTAGCTCTGCCTACCCCACTTTGGGAATGAAGGTGTGATGGTATATGTATGTATGTATATACATAATAATAATATACATTTTCATAAAAAAAAAAGTTCATACTAGGGCTGTTAGATAAGCCCTTTAAAAACTATTTGTAGAACCTATTTTTGGTAAATGGCAATAACACTAGCAGGCACAATCTTCCAAATGAAGTCCATCAAAAATTCAGTTAAATAAAACAAAAAATGTACACTTTAATCATTGCTTGAATGTGATCACTTCTAAATTTTCCACAACTATGGAAAAATCGAAATTTCGTGACGTTATAAAGAAATTTCTTATGAAGGGTTGCAGTGCTGCGACAAAAAAAACTGAACTTGATTCTGTTCATGGCACTAACGCATCAAAACGTTGCAAAATGTTTATAACTGATTAAATGATTTTTAATGTTGATGTTCCACGCTCTGGTTACCCAATCGAAGTCACCCCCGAGGAATTTTTTGAAGAAGTCCATAATACTGTACTCGACGACCGCCGAGTGATGAAGCGTGAAATAGCTTAGAACGTAGGCATCTCCACTGAGCGTGCCACGTTTGCTAACGATAGAAGAAAAACGCGAACGAAAGCGAATTTCAAAGCTGTTTGAATATGATGAAGCGTAATCCTCGGAATATTTTGAGTCGATTTCTCACTGCGGACGGAACTTGGGTCCACGATTATACACCCGAGTCAAAACAGCAATCCAAACAATGCATTGCTATTGGATTGCTACTGGTGAACGTGCCCCAAAGGCCAAGACTGTTTTGTCGGCTGGAAAAGTGATGGTGACAATTTTCTGGGATGGCGAAGGAATCATCATGATTGACTACTTGGAAAAGGAGAGGACTATCACTGGCTGTTATTACGCAGAGTTATAAGACCGTTTTAATGCCGAACT
Source organism: Acleris holmiana (assembly GCA_949316455.1). Classification (NCBI taxonomy): domain Eukaryota; kingdom Metazoa; phylum Arthropoda; class Insecta; order Lepidoptera; family Tortricidae; genus Acleris; species Acleris holmiana. The sequence goes on from OX438762.1 coordinate 56,084,897, forward strand.
GTTGGAAAACGACCAAAATTGTCCCCAAAGAAAGTCTTCTTTCATCACGAGTTGGGCTTCGAGCTGGTTCCGCATGCTCCGTATACACCGGACCTAGCTCCGTGTGATTACTACCTATTCCGAAATTTGAAAAGATGGCTTGGAGGACAAAACCTTTTGACAAATGAGAACTGCATCGCAGGTGTAATTTTGCAGACCTTGACAAATCATCAATTTTGGAGGGGATAAAAAAAAAACTCGCTAAGATAATAAGTGTTTGGACCTTAAAGGAGAATATGTTGAAAAATTAAAAGGACTTATCAGAACAGCCTTCGTAGGTCCAAAGGGAAGTATTAAATTCTTTGAAACAAAATAATGTAAAAAAGGTGCTTTTATTATTGGCTTCGCATTCCTATGTTTTCAATATATATTAAAAAAAATGCACAATTTATCTACTCAACAAGCACTAAACAACGATATACCACTCGATGGGGTAGGTCAAATTGTATGGCTCAACAAGAAGCCTGTCGAAGCCTGTAGCTGCAACCGTTGGCTGTACAAACTGTTTAACGGATGACGGACGGAAAGTCGGCACAGGGTCCGTTTGGACACTTCAGGTACGGAGCCGTAAACGCAACTGCGTAAGCGTAGAATTCGTTTCCACTGTATGTATTTTTTATGTATGTACACCGATTTCTGTAAAATGTGGACCAATTTCGAAAAATATTTTTTTTTCTATCGTTACTTTTTCTCAGAAAAAACAAACTTTTTTTTCATACGTTTATATTCATACCGTAGTTAATGAAGAAATTAGTATAACGTATTTTTTATGGTACTTTCCGTATAAGTACAGTAAAGGTAAAAATATTTGTTTTACTTAATGAAACGGTGTGACAAGTTATCGGTAAATGAACGAAAACAACTTGGTGAAAAAAATATATTTTATATATTTTAGTTAAAAGAAATAAGTTGATCTTAGAATAACCATCGTACAAAAAAGTCAAATCGGTTCATTAGGAACGGCGATAGAGTGGTACATACATATATACATACATACATATATACATACATACAAACATACATACATAGAAACATACATAGGGTGTCAAAATCATTACCCTTCCTTTGCTTCGCCGTAGTCGGGTAAAAATAAAAACATCCCACTTATTACATTGTTATATTTTAATATACTCCTCCATACTATGTATACACTTAAAAAATCGTTTTTTTTTTTTTATAAAACACAATTTTTGTTTTCTTTGTTTCATAGTAAATGCTCCTGCACTACTGCCTTAACGTGCGTGCGTGCGTGCATGCGTGCGTGCGTGCTTGCGGTTATTTTTTTCATTTGAAAGCAGATAGTCTAGCGGTGATTCTTAGACATGACTGGATTTAAAAAATGGTTCAGCGGTTTTTGAGATATTGAGCTTTTAAGGGGCTAAAAGTCACCGATATAATGGTGACACCTACTTTCAGAACTGATATCTCTTAAACGGCCCAACCAATTTTCATGAAATCTTGCTAAGAACCATCGCAGTTAATGTAGGTTTATTTATAAAAAAAACCTGCTTCCTAATCCGTTCATCCGTTAAAGAGCTACTATGCTAAAAACATACACTCGGATGAAAAAGTTTAAAAAGCATGTAATTCAATATTTATAAAACCTCCGACTCAAAACAGTCAACTCCGCGAGCCAGTCTGCAGCTGAGGACTGCGGCCACCGCTGGTACGTCGACTGCTACTGCACCGGTGACAACTAACCCGCAACCACCACTTAACCACCTTTTATACACCCAATCGCCGAATGTTCGGGAATGTCTTCTCGAATGACCGATGGACCCGCTGGGGACGTTCTATAATGGAAGGTTCTACGTGGGTCAAACTGAAAGTTCTTAATAAATCAAAAACTCAGTAAACTAGCAAGTTATTAGTTTTATTATATCTTTTCAAAATAGTGCCAATTCATGTCAATACATTGCTACATCCGATGGAACCACTGAGAAAAGCACTTTGCCCACTCGTCCTTCACTCGTCCCAGCCACTTCCTCAACGTCCAGAAAACGTTTTCCTCGCAGTTTTTCTTTTATTTTCGGGAATAAATAAAAATCGCAAGGTGCGAGGTCGGGGCTATACGGCGGGTGACCCAGTAATTCCACGTCTGACGTCGCCAAATAGTCGATCGTTCGCCTGGCGGTGTGCGATGAGGCATTGTCGTGGTGAAGGAGGATTCTACTGCGAGGTCATTTCTCCCGAACTTTTTCCAAGACAAGTGGCAAAAAATTGTTAATGTACCACTCTGCAGTAGTTTTTCTCGATCCTCTAAAACAATTGTCGCGTAATGACCTGTCCTTCCGAAGAACGAGGCCACCATCTTTTTTCCCACGCTTCGACCTCTCTTCTCCTCTTCTTCTTTAGTTGGCAACTCCTCGGAAGGAAACACCCACTGAGCAGATTGTCTTTTGGTTACGGGATCATAACAGTAAATCCAGCTTTTGTCACTCGTAAGTATGTCGAACACAGCATTTGAGTCACCTGCGTTAAATCTTTCAATCATTTCACGGCACCAATCAACACGATGGAGTTATTAGGCCTCGGTCAAGTTATGAGGTATCCACCGGGCACAAAGCTGCCTGTGACCGCTAAATGTTCATGTAGGATTTTGTGCACTTGACTCATACCGATGCCTAAGCTTGTCCGAATCAGCTGATAGGTCACTCTTTTATCAGTCTCTATCATACGCCGCTCAACACTGATGTTATCTTCAGTCGTCGCCGTAGAAGGCCGTCGTCGATCTGCGTAAGGGCAGATCATCGGTGGATTAGTGCGACCACTTTTAAACTCATTAAACCAGTTGTAAACAGTGGATCGTGATGGGGCTTCATCGCGAAAGGCCAATCGTAGTCTATCATAACTTTCTTGTTGACTTAAATGATATCGAAAGTCATAAAAAATCATTGCACGCAAATTTTCTCGCGTGAATTCCTCACGTGACACCGACAATTTTCAATTTGACGCCAAACAAATGACAAATTAATAAAATTCATAATCAATAATATTGGCAAAGAGTTCCATTTTCACAATTTAAACTTATTTTTTAATTATTTTGTTTACAAGTGGCCAGTTCTAAAAACTTTCAGCGTCACCCTCGTACTCATTGCGGCCTCGTATTACGAGCCCCCATGCATAATCGATCGTCTAGTTGCACTTCAAAATATGATATTTCATTCTAAGACATATTATTATATGATATTTAATATGATATTTAATCTCCGATTGACTTTGATGATTAATGGAATACGCTAAACACGAGGTCATTACACCTATTTAGTTTAATCTTGCGTTGTACAAAGTGTGATAATTTTAACGAATTTAATGTAATTCAATCATAAAGTTCACATCTTGTAAGCAAAAAATTACGTCTAGTTCATATTTGACGCAAAACAGGTCGTCTATTTAAAATAAAAACTGCTTTTTAAGTGGTTTGATGTAAAATAATATTTCTAATTGAATATAGAATATTCTCTGTCATCTAATATGTCAACGGGCTGTATAAAAATCCAAATTAAAAGTAAATTATCATTACTTCATAATCATTACTCTATAAAAATGGCACGAGGTAAACCAGTGACTGAAGAAGTGCGGAAAGTTATTATTTCCAATAACAATAAGGGCAAATCTACTTATCATATATCCAAGGACCTTTCGTTGCCAAGATCAACAATTCAAACAATCATCGAGCATCACCGAAAACACGGAACAGTCTCCTGTTTAAAGAAATCTGGCCGTCCACGAATAACCAGCAAAGCAGAAAACAGGATTCTGAGGAAGATAATAAAGAAAAATCGTCGTGCAAGAGCAGGAGAACTTACTGTACTATGGCGTGACGCAATTAAAAAGAATATATCAGTCGATACCTGCAAGAGAGTACTGAAGAAAATGGGCTACGGTTTTTACACAGCTAAAGAGAAACCGTTACTTACTCAAAAACAGAAAACCAACAGGTTGAAATTTGCTAAAGAACACAGAAACTGGACTGCCGAACAGTGGCGAAGAATAATACAATACAATACAATACAAATACTCTTTATTGAACACCAAAAATAAAAAATAAAAACAGAACATGGAACAGTACATTTAAATCATAGGTATACAACAGGCGGTCTTACCGCTAAATAGCGATCTCTTCCAGACAACCTTGTAAGAGAAATAACTGAGGACACATATTCATGGCAGGGGGTGTAAACTAATTCGTTTAGAACTCAAACTAAATAACTACACGAAACAATTAAATTATTATAATAATATAGAGTGACGAATCGAAATTCGATGTCACAGTTGGCGATGAACGAAGTAAAGTCATTCGGGAAAAAGGAGAGGCATTTCATAATGAGTGTCTCAAGCGAAAGGTGAAGTTTCCAGCATCTTTGATGATTTGGGGCTGTATGTCGGCACAGAGTGTAGGCCGTCTGCAATTTATAGATGGAACCGTCAATGCCGAGAAGTACAAAATCATCTTGGAAGAGAGTTTGCTGCGGTCTATAGCGAAGTTGAAACATAGAAATGCATTTACTTTTCAACAAGACGGTGCCTCATGCCATACCGGAAAAATAACGAAAGCGTGGCTGAAGTCCAATAAAATGTCTACCATGTCATGGCCGTCCAGCAGGCCGGACCTGTCTCCCATAGAAACTTTATGGTGGAAAATGAAGAAGAAGTTGCGAACGGACCCTGAGGAAAAGCTGACCTTAAGGAGAAACTTACTTGTGTCTGGAATGGAGTAACCCCTGAAGAGTGTAGAGTTAGTAGATTCGATGCCGTTCAGGATCAAAGCCGTTTTGGATGCAAAAGGTGACGCCACTAAGTGGTAGACGTTCTATTCTGCGTCGGTGGAACTGAAGACGAACTTTTTTGCGGGTGATACATTTTGCAAAATAATGTTTCTTTTTTATGACTGTGGAAAGTTATTTTTTTTTCTGTTGGTAAATAAACTATTATTTATAATTCATATGGTTTCTGTTACAGGTCTCCCTGAATTTTACTTTGAAGTTAGGTTAACATTTTTTATTCCTGCTAGATGAACTTATTTGCATCGGGGCTCGTACAATAGCATGGGCCTTGGCCTTGAACTAGATTGAACCTGTTAACAATGATGTACTTCACTAGGCGCGGCGCTTCGATTCTAATCTACCTACCTACCTACCTAACCATATCTACTCGTAACACTACCCCAAGAAATACTCGTCTCGAGCATTATTAGACCCATAGTATTCGCCAGTCGGTCAACGTGGACAACCTTACAGGGACTTCGCTGGTTTCGTTGTATCCGATACGTTCAATTTGATTTCGCGTATAATTTGATTTCGTTGTGTTCTTCTTTTCGGGCAACTGGTCTGCAAGTGTCCGCGTTCTCCACACCAGTAACACCTTGGTCCAAATTCACGGCGAGGAGCAGACGAATCTCTGGTCGAAACTTCTCGCACCCTAAAAGGTCTTGAGTCCTGGCGCACAGCTTCCACTGCCAAGGCGTGGGCAACTGCATCTTTAATGTCCCATAATGTCCCAGTGGCCGTGTGGTGTCGGTCGAGAATAGCACCACCCCATCTCTTCCCGTGGGTGTCGTAAGAGGCGACTAAGGGATAAACCGGGGGATGGGCAGCAGCGTCCTCCGCGAACTACCAGGTATTACTGCGGTCGCCAACCCGCCTGCCAAGCGTGGCGACTATGGCATTTTCCCCCCAAATTAAAAAAATAAAAAATGAATCCACAATATCGGCCCAGACCCCTAGTCCCCGGCGGCCCTGCTATTCCTGGCTCCGGTAGCGGCCATGGTAACGGTGGGGCAGGGGGTGCTTCAGTGAATCACCGGCAGAGACCCGGCTACCAAAAACGACGACCTTTGGCCCTGGCAACATACAACTGCCGAACACTGCGGACCGACGAAAGATTACTGGAACTGGAGGAAGAATTGAGCAGGTTGCGATGGGGAATCATAGGGTTATCAGAAGTCCGTAGAGAGGGCGAGGACATGATAACCCTGAAGTCCGGGAACCTGCTCTATTTCCGGGAGGGCGACCAACAGTCCCAGGGAGGTGTCGGGTTTATCGTCCACAAGTCCCTCGTAAACAACGTGGTGAAGATCGAGAGTGTGTCGAGCAGGGTAGCGTGCCTTGTACTAAGAATGACTCAACGTTATTCGTTGAAGGTCATACAGGTATACGCTCCGACCTCGAGGCACTCCGACGATGAGGTGGAGGCTGTGTATGAGGATGTTTCCAGAGCCATGCACAGCTCCAGAACTCACTTCACGGTTGTTATGGGGGACTTCAACGCAAAGCTGGGCAAACGAGACGGTGAAGAGCTGAGAGTGGGGAAATTTGGAGTGGGGCGTAGGAATCACCGGGGTCACCTACTGGCCAGTTTTATGGAGAAGGAGGGACTCTATATGATGAACTCCTTCTTCAGAAAACGTGAGCATAGGAAGTGGACCTGGATGAGCCCTGATGGTGTAACGAGGAACGAGATAGACTTTATCATGTCGACGAAGAAGCACATATTCAATGATGTCTCCGTGATCAGTGCGGTTAAAACCGGGAGTGATCACCGTATGGTACGAGGCTCATTGAATATCCAGTTCAAGCTTGAAAGGTCTCGACTGATGAAGTCTACGCTCCGCCCGGCACCCGCCCAGCTCCAAAACCCCGAGAGCTTCCAGCTCGAACTCCAAAACCGTTTCGAATGCCTAGGAAGTGACGTGGACGATTTCAACGACGGGTTCGTGGAAGCTGTCCATGCGGTTGGGTCTAAGTACTTTAAGATCCGCCGTGCCAGAACCAAGAAGCTCTCGGACTCCACCCTTAGGCTCATGGAGGTTAGGCGCGAGATGGTTTTGCAGTCCTCTGGTGATGCTTGTCGCTATCGGCAGCTCAACAGACAGATATCAAAGTCTCTGAAGCGCGATATACGCCGATTTAATACTAAAAGTATTGAAGAGGCTATTGAGCGTAACAGGGGCTCTAAGGTTTTTACCAGAGATTTGTCTGTTGGCCAAAGCCAATTGATGAAGCTGAAGACCGACGACGGCAGGATCGTTTCATCCAGGCCTGAGGTACTGGGGGAAATCGAGAGGTTTTATGGGCAACTCTACACGACAACCCGAACACCCGTTGAAAATCTAGCCAAAGACCCGAGGGCTAGACTAACCCGGCACTATACCGATGATATTCCGGACGTCAGCCTGTACGAGATTAGTATGGCTCTCAAACAGCTTAAGAATGGCAAGGCCCCAGGTGACGATGGAATTACAGCCGAACTCCTGAAGGCGGGTGGTAAACCAGTTCTTAAAGGCCTTCAGACGCTGTTTAGTTCCGTCCTCCACGAAGGGAGAACGCCAAAAGCATGGAACAGAAGTGTGGTGGTGCTCTTCTTCAAAAAAGGTGATAACACCTTGCTGAAGAATTACAGACCCATCTCACTTCTGAGCCATGTTTACAAGCTGTTTTCGAGAGTCATCACGAATCGTCTCGCGCGCAGGTTTGACGACTTCCAGCCTCCCGAACAAGCCGGCTTCCGAAAAGGCTATAGTACCGTAGACCACATACATGCGTTGCGGCAGGTTATACAGAAGACTGAAGAGTATAACCTCCCTCTTTGCCTTGCATTTGTGGACTACGAGAAAGCCTTCGATTCGATCGAGACCTGGGCTGTGCTGCAGTCTCTCCAGCGGTGCCAAGTTGACTACCGATATATCGAAGTGTTGAAGTGTCTGTACGAAAACGCCACTATGTCCGTCCGACTACAGGACCAGAGCACAAAGCCTATTCCTCTGCAGCGAGGAGTCAGACAAGGAGATGTGATATCTCCGAAGCTGTTCACCGCTGCATTGGAGGATGCTTTTAAGGTTCTGGACTGGAAAGGACGAGGCATCAACATTAATGGCGAGTACATCACTCACCTTCGATTTGCCGACGATATCGTAGTCATGGCTGAAACCATGGAGGACCTCAGTGCTATGCTCGCTGACCTCAGCAGAGTTTCCGACCAAGTTGGCCTGAAAATGAACATGGACAAGACGAAAGTCATGTCTAATGTCCATGTTGTGCCAACTCCCGTGATTGTCGGAGGCTCTGCACTCGAAGTTGTTGACGACTATGTATACCTGGGACAAACGGTCCAGTTAGGTAGGTCCAACTTCGAGAAAGAGGTCACTCGTCGAATCCGACTCGGCTGGGCAGCGTTCGGGAAGCTTCACAGTGTCTTTTCGTCCAAATTACCGCAGTGTTTGAAGTCAAAAGTCTTTGACCAGTGTGTGTTGCCGGTGATGACTTACGGATCTGAGACGTGGGCGCTAACGATGGGCCTCATAAGAAAGCTCAGAGTCACTCAGAGGGCTATGGAGAGAGCTATGCTCGGGGTTTCTCTGCGGGATAGAATCAGAAATGATGATATCCGCAGTAGAACTAAGGTTACCGACATAGCCCGAAGAATAGCGAAACTTAAGTGGCAGTGGGCGGGGCACATTGCTCGCAGGACTGATGGCCGATGGGGCCAGAAAGTTCTCGAATGGCGTCCACGGACCGGGAGACGAGCTGTTGGTAGGCCTCCAACAAGATGGAGCGACGACATCGTAAGGATGGCGGGATCGCGATGGATGCGGAAGGCACAAGACCGGTCTAAGTGGAGAGCCTTGGGGGAGGCCTATGTCCAGCAGTGGACGTCTTTCGGCTGATATGATGATGATGATGATGAATGTCCCAGTCGCACAGCAGCTCTAACTTCCAAATCGCGAATTCCGTCAATAAAGGCCTGTACCAGCATGCTGTCTTCAAATGAGGCCGACGCGCTATGATACGCTTTTCTGAACAATTTTTCTATTTCCGGGGGCCGGTAATCTATCACTTTACAGAAAATCGATTCATCGAATATCTGTTCCCAGAACACTATTCGCAGAATGTCGTTATGACTTAGGAATCATTCATCGAACTTCAGTTGATCACTGTTACATTTCTTCGAATTACCTGTTACACCGGAATCGAATCATCGAATTTTACTTCACTATTTTATTTGTTTATCACAATAGTTGTTCATCGAATCACGTTTGCTATAATTTTGATTTAACGTAAGTTTCAGTTCCCAAATTTCATATTACACAGGAAATCATTTCATCAGTGTTACTATACATTGTAATCACAACGCGCTCACGTAGTCTGAGGTAGGTTAAGGTTATTTTTTTTTATGTCCTGGAAGCCCGACACGCTCACGGAGTCCGAGGTAGGTTAGGGTTATATTTTTTTTATGACCTGGAAGCCCGACACGCTCCGGAGTCCGAGGTAGGTTAGTGTTATTTTTTTTTATGTCCTTGAAGCCCGACACGCTCACGGAGTCCGAGGTAGGTTAGGTAGGTTAGGGAAGTAAGTAACATTTCCCATAAACGCTTGAATAAACTGAATGACAGCGATGTACAGGAAAATATATTCGAGGTAGTTGTGTTTTATTTACGACTGCCCGCAACATTTTTCTAAACGCGTTGCAATAATAACAAATGCATCGTTCGATGAAACGTTACTACGATGAAACGTTGTTCGAGGTAGTTATAAAATATGAATGGTACCATTATTGAATCATGTTTCGATAAAAGGTAAATTCGATGAATCGTTACTGCGATGATTTGAGACATATTCGAAACAATTTATGATGAAAAGTTGTTCGACTACTTGAAAATCGATGAATTTAAAATTATGTGTATAGAAAATAAAACGTAATTACATTCGTGGAATAGTTTTCGTCGATATGAAATTCGATGACAGGAATTTCGATAAAATGATAGACACCCCCAGGGGCCACTGTTGTAATGACTCATTACGTCCCTGAGTTCGATCCTTCAGCTGAGCTCTGAATTCGTGCTCTAGACGACTATCGCCGTAACCTGCCTCCAAGGCTTCAAGAAGGCGGTCGTATGTCCTGTTCTCTCCCAGAGCTTTTAATACGGTGAGGGCTTCATCTCGAAGTGCCAAAGTTAAGGCCGTCTTCACCTGGTCTTTGTTCCAGCCGTTTGCCTGAGAAACCGACTCAAATTGCAGTTTACAGGCTGTCCATTACGTAGTTCCATCCAATGGCGGTACCTTAAATCGTCCAGCTATCGGAGAAGATATGTCAGGTCCAGAGGTACCGTTGGCCACTTTGATTTCCAGCTTCTTCACTTCGTTTCTTATGGTCTGAATGCGATTTTCGTGGTCCTCAACTTTTTCATCAACTCCATGGAGACGGTTCTCGAACTTAATGTCCATAGTTTCCCCTAACCCTCAGTCATCTCCTTCTTCCATTCCGTTGCCACCTCCCGTACCTCTTGGAGAACGCCATATTGGTCTTCTTGAAGTATTCGTCTGTGCAAAGGCTCGTGTTGCTCCTTTAAAAAGGCAATCACTACCTCGTCTTGAATTATGTGGCGCAGTTATGCTTGCAGACCTTATAAAGTTCGTCAAGGACACTTTACGGTCTAACGTTAATGAAACGTATCTCTGGTGTGACTACCGTCGTACTAGCCTGGTTACGATCACCTTCCTCTCGATGGGTGACATTTGTTGCAAATTGTGCGAGTCATATTCAAGACAGCGTACCAACCGATTGCTGGCGGCACGTTCCTACTGCCTATAATGCCGCAGATGTTTGATCTCGTGGTCAGTAGCCGAGGGAATTTCTCAAGAACGCGTTATAGAGGGCGGGCCCAGATTGGCAGTCTCAACGTAAGTCAGAGTGGCTAAACGATATATCCAAATGTCAAGACACGGACCACGCGCTGTTATTGGAACAGCGGTGCGCTGTAGCTCTGATCGCAGAACATACCGACATTCCTAAGCAAGCGTCAATATTCGATCAGTTGTTCGAAAAGTATTCGTCATTAGACACAATCTGTCGTATTCTCGCTTACATCTGTAGGTTTTGTAACTACACTCGTAGCACTAGCTCGCGACCTAAAAGCCTTTTTATAACGAATGTTGAGCATCACTTTTCCGATGCTATTTCGAAGTTAGAGTTGCGTCAACAACTTTTACGTAGTCTCCGTAAATTCAACCCGTTCATGGATAAGCAGGGTGTTCTCAGGGTGGGCGGACGGCTCTCTCGCTTTGGGTTTAGAATTTGAGCACAAGCATCCCGCATTATTGCCCAAGAAATGCGCGCTTACGACTGCCTTAATAGTCATTCCATCGGAAACATTTCCATCCCGGTCTGAATACTACTCATTACTTGATCTTGCAACAGTTTTGGATACTCGCGGCTAAGCGTGCTATAAGACACTATCTCTCGAAATGTATACGATGTTATCGCCTTCATCCAAAACCGTTGGCACCATTTACGAGTATGAGCGACCTTCCGGCTTCCCGTGTCTATCAGGCTAAACCGTTCTCCGAAGTAGGTGTAGATTTTAGATTTTCGAATCAAGTTAGGACGCCACCAGGGAGCGTAAATAGACAAAGCGTACTTATGCTTCTCGAGGTAGTATCAAATCGAGCGACGGTTTTACTGCGGTGTTACGTCGTTTCGTCTCCCGTCGCGGTCGTTGTAACGTTATTCATTCTGATTGTGGCAAAAAAAATATTTGGTGCTGATTCACAACTGGCATTATGTATGGAACAAGCTTAACACGCAGAACGAATAAGTTTCAAATTTAACCCACCTTCGGCTCCACACTCGGAGGAGTGTGGGAAATAGAAATTAAAGCCACAAAGTCACATTAATATCGTATCGTGGGCGACGCAAGTCCTAGCTTTTGAAACGCTTACCACTCTTTAGTCAAGTCGAATCGATTTTAAATTCGTAACCTTTATGTCCGTTAAGTTCGGATCCTAACGACCTGACCGTTCTAACACCCGGCAATTTCTTAACGTTGGAACCTATGACTGCTGTGCCAGTCTGATTACACATTACGCGTCTTAATCATTGGCAACTGGATACAAGCATTTCAACAGCATTTCTGGAGTCGTGCTTATTAAGGATGACAACCGACCTCCTCTACAGTGGCCTCTAGGAAGAGTAATCTCTCTTCATCCTGGCCAGATGGAGTAGTTCGGTTGGCTACCGTCAAAACCGCCAGGCACCATCACGTTAAGAGACCTCTGGTAAAGCTGTGTCCTGACTGACTGACCACTTTTTGTTATACCTAGCAATTCTCTTTTTTTTCCTTTTTTTTCGTATATTTACCGTTATGCCTCTCTACGTCCTTATCTCCGGGAAAATCCCATTGGTATTTTGGTGAGCGGAATGTTTCGATTCTAACGTTGTGCTTTCTATGATCTAAACGATAATTCAATGTCAAAACGCCGCTAAAGATGTTATGCTCACTGGAAGTCCAACCAATAGGAACACCCGGTATGAGCGGTGTGCATGTGCAGTACAATTCAGCGTAGAAGCTAGCGCCGCCATCGGAGAAACATGAAAACTATCGCTAGTTTCCAATTTGTGTACGTCATGATCGAACGGACAAGTAACTAGGACTCAACCCTCGCTTTGATGTAATCGCTATTTGCCAAGATGTCTAGTTTAACAATAGTGCCCATCATCTAAGGCCGGCCGGCCTGCATCATAAGGGTGGAAGAACCGCTCGCGAAGACGCCAATCAAGAAGCTGAACGTTTGGTGAGTATCGCTGCATGGTTTCGTGATGGTGGATGACCGCCGTTTTTACCGTTTTGACCGGCGACTATTGCATTATACTCGATCCAGAGTAGCCAATTTACGACCATCGTTTTATTCAACCTAATTTTCTACAAAGGTTGGATGATAATTATCAATACGGAGAACTTATTGAACGTATATTGGATAGCTATGAAAAATCTATTGTTTCATTTTCGAGTTCAATACTTCCTAAACGGCCTCCAAATCTAAAAATGTATAGTCACAAGGACATAATGTTTTTTTACGATCTTTGCAATGACACTCACTCAATGTTACAATGTAAAAAATACCTTTTCACTTCTGATGCTCATCAAGTCCTTCATAAAGAAGGACTGGGTATAGGCTGCATAAAATCGCATTTTATGCACTAATGCAAAAAATGTTGTCGTCATCTAGACTAAGACAATTAAGCCCTACAGCCAGACAGGCGAGGTGACTGCACTAAATAAACGTGTTATTTGACTACATCTACTTTAATTTATTTGCCTTCAATGTTGCATCAGACAAAAATGAAATTTAAAACTATAAAAAACAAGCATTATTAACACAAAATCAACGTATGAGATGGCAGTATTGCGTTCGACCTAAGTTAAATGCAGAAAATTAAAAAAGTGAAAAAAGAAATATACAGTGGCTGGAAAGAGGTTTTTGTCTCGTTTTGAACTATACGAGGGCTGCACTGAAAGTTTCGGGAATCTAATAATTAGAAACATATTTTTGACACATATCGTACCTTTTTATAATCTCTAAAGTTTCATATTTTAACACACTGGTCACATAGAAAAAAAAAGCGATGGTTCGGTTTCAATTGTTTTATGAAGTCGTCGAGTCGCTGCTGAAAATGGAATTGTCCCGTGAAAATTTAAGAGCTATGATTAATTACGACTTTAAAAGTGGATTATCACATTTATCACAAAAACAATGTGGAGACCGGATGATTGTTGTTTTTAGTAATGGAGCACCTTCAAAGACGACAATATACAGGTGGTATGCAGAATTTCAACGTGGCTGTCTATCCCTCACGGACGACGTGCGTGAAGGTCGACCAAAATTGGCAGTCACGCAAGAAAACATCGATGCTGTGCGTCAGCTGATAAAGGAAGACCGACATGTGTCATATCGGGAGATTCAAGAGTGTTTGGGCATTGGAATGAGTCAGATACAAATCATTTTACAGGAACAATTAGGCGTGTGAAAGTTGTTTTCCCGTTGGATTCACTTATTGTCTGAGGAGCAGAAAACGACTCGTGTCAATTGGTGCCTCAGAACATTGAATAAATTCATCGGAGGAAGCTCAAATGCAGTTTTTAGCATTGTATCCGGTGACGAGTGTTGGATATATGCATATGAGCCTGAAAATAAAGACCAATCTCGAGTATGGGTCTACGAAGATGAGCTCAAGCCGACAAAAGTTATTCGTTCTCGCAGCACGGCCAAAAAGATGGTGGCTACGTTTATCTCCAAATCGGGTCACGTGGCTACTATTCCTCTTGAAGATCGTAGAACGGTCAATGCCGATTGGTACACCACTATTTGTTTGCCGAGTATCTTTGCTGAACTCCGAAAAAAAGACCCTAGTCGCCGCATTATCCTTCACCACGACAATGCCAGCCCTCACACCGCTCGGAAAACAACTGAGTACCTGGACGGTGAAAAAGTCGAATTACTGGACCATCCTCCATACAGCCCCGATTTAAGCCCCAATGACTTTTTCATATTCCCCAAAATTAAGGATAAGTTGCGTGGTCAGCGGTTTCAGACGCCGGAAGCAGCAGTGGCGGCTTTTAAAATGGCCATTTTGTCGACCCCTACTTCAGACTTCAATAAGTGCTTTAATCGCATGGAAAAATGCATAAAATATAAAGGAGAATACTTTGAAAAACCATAAAAATACTTTTATTCAATTTAACTGCATATTTTTTTCTATTCCCGAAACTTTCAGTTTGACCCTCGTATTAGTAGTTTTCTTCTTAAAACTGGCAGTATTGCGTTCGAACTAAGTTAAAAGTCACATGCAGAAATAAAAAAAAAGAATAATAGCAATGGCGGGAAAAAGGTTGTTGTATTGTTTTGAACTATTAATTAGTTTTTTTCTTCGCAAAACTTGTTGTGCTACGGAGTTTTAATAAAATGTCGTCAAGTGAAATGAAAATAATGCTCACACCTAACACAGTAATGGTTAAAAATGCAAAATAACTTATTGAACAGACATTACCGCCTAAATCCAAGAAAAGGGTTTTTACATTATCATTGTTTTATTTCCGGCTCGGATGGATACCATTAGTCTTGCTTGACATGTATGGGAGATACCCTTTTTAATATTCTTTACTTTACATTTTTGTCGGCGTAATTTTAATGTATAACCATGCCAAATTACAGCTACGTAGTACCTGAGTTTAAGCGCGGACAGACGGACATAGCGAAACCATTAAAAGTTCCTTTTTGACTACGGAACCCTAAAAAGGTGAAAAACAAAAGTTGGTTCCTAAATCCCTCAAATTGCCATTTTGATACACTATGCGACCCCTATAGTTTTGAATTAACTTGTGAATATTTTAGTGATAAGGTAATTGTTTCGCACATCTTAGTATTTCTAGATAAAAAAATGAATTAAAATAATGTTTAAGTGAAAAAATCGCTTATATGACCATGCTCGAAGTTCAAAAGTACGATGGTCAAAGTTCAAAAGTACGAACAGTACGATGTTCGAACTTTAAAAGTACGTGCGGAGTAATCATCGTAAATAAGTTTGTTCATATCAGTGCAAATATAGTAATGGATCGCGATTAGTACAGTCAAGAACCCTGGTGTTCTTGACTATATATACTAATCGCGATCCATCTTCTTCTTCTTTTAAACTTCAGTCTTAATTCAAGTCTCAAGCTTAGTGCTATATTTAACGTACGTAATTACTGATTCACTGTATATTTTACCCGAGCGAAGCTTTCTTCTCGTAGTAAAATAACAATAATAATTTAAATCTGATATTCACAAGATAACTCTTCGATTACACCATAGGTAGCATTGTCCTACCGTTTACGATATAAATCAGCTATTTAAGATACGCCACACTTTTTTTTAAAGTTTACAGAAAATGTAACCGGAACTAGATTTTGGCAAAAATTAACAGAAAATGTAACCAAAACTGGTTTCATTATTCCTATCATAAATACACAAGTAAACATATTTGTTTTTATAATTAGGAAAGGGCTATTATTCAAATGATCAGTGCAAGTCCGACTGCGTGGTCGGACACACCGATATTAGTGTCATAAATATGAGGTAGGTAGGTAGGCTTAGCTCCGTCAACTCTGTTAAATTTGATCACGCATCCGGACTACGTGTTCAGAGCGAAATAACCATGAACGGTCAGTGCACTTTATTTTACATTTATACAACCTAAGCAAGTGGTCTTATTAACTATTTTACCTCCGGTTTATTTGATTCATCTTCCTTGATTGAGTGGTCTGTGACTTCCTCCTTCTTGTCTTCTTTACTTTTTTTTAATTTGGTTTTGTTCTCTTTTGTTTTTACTGTTTTGTCTGCTTCAGTTCTGGTCTGTTTTGACTGTTTGACGTCCGGCTGTTGAATTTTCACCGGCTCACTTGATTTTACAGCCTCTTCTTTTTGCTCTAATTGATTTGATTTGAAGGTCTTAACCTACAAAAAAAACTTGTGGGTTATAAATGATAACATTTTTACATGCGTGAAACAAATTAAAATCAATAGCGTAGAGATTAGAGTATAGTGTACTATTAACTAGTCAATACTATTTGTGACAAATAATCAGGGCCTTCCTTCCAATAACAATTTTATCAATAACTATTTAAAATACCTACTTTGAGGTGACATTTCGTTTTGGTTATTGAGTTCCTTAGATTAAATAGTAATTATGTATTCAATAGAGAACATTAAGCTAATTTAAATGCATTCAAATGACCTTGGGTCTCAGATCCCATTAACCATCAGGTGGCCTGAGAGCCCGTGTGCCTTTTCCTTGCATAAAAAAATATCATTTTTTTTTAAATGTGTAATAATATACATTGAATTATAGTAAACGGGGATCGGAAATTCGGATCAATATTTATCTAAAGTCGGGTGGCGTGAACGGTATTACTATTTTCGGGATTTATAAATTTAGTAACTAGGCCCTTCCACAATGCATATTTAAGTATTTATATAAGCTAATTGCTTATTTACTTATTCGAAGTCATTTTCCATGTGGGCGTATTGAAAACATTAAGAACTTATGTTATGTATTTACAAAAATAGTCGTGAATAGCCATAAGCTAAACATATTTTTGTATTTTTACCTTCTCGTATTGTTTTATGATATGTGATTTCCAGTTAAGGTTTGTGTCCAGATCTATGCCCAACAAAGGAGCAGAGTTTACGGTTTCCAGTTTAGTATTATTATGGCTAATGGATATTGGTAATGCAGATTTTTGATGTGGCTTAAATTGAATGGCTTTAGTTTTATTTAGGTTGAGCTTTAAATTGTGAGTTTCTAGCCAATTTATAATTTTCTGTAGCGTTAAATTTAATTTATTTTCGACTTCAATAATATTTGAACATGGCAGAAGTACAGATATATCGTCTGCAAAGAGCACGCCATGGTCATCCAGTATATTCGGGAGATCATTTATATAGATCAGGAATAGACAACATCCTAAGACGCTACCCTGAGGGATAGAGCCTGAAACAGGGACTCTATCATATCTTATGTGTTGAATTCTCCCTGACTCAAAATCTGTGGACTCGATTTCAACAGTTATTGTAATGTTTTATTATTATTT
Source organism: Acleris holmiana (assembly GCA_949316455.1). NCBI lineage: Eukaryota > Metazoa > Arthropoda > Insecta > Lepidoptera > Tortricidae > Acleris > Acleris holmiana. The sequence goes on from OX438762.1 coordinate 56,102,340, forward strand.
TTCTACATAATCTCCATTAAGCTCTACGCACTTGGTCCACCTTCGCTCCCACGCTGTTATACCCTCCATAAAATGGCTTTTCTCAAGGCCTGTAAAATACAAAGCAACAACAGCAACTTCGACCTCTTCATTTGTTTTAAATTTCAGTCCCCCCCAAAAAAGTATCGAGTTTGAGGAACAGATGGAAGTCTGACGATGCAAGATCAGTCAGATAAGGTGGATGGGGCAACAAATTATAATACAATTCGTTAATTTTGGCCATGGCCTTAAAACAAGTGTAAACTCTTCCATTGTCTTGATGAAAAAATATTTCTTTTCGAGCTAAGCCTGGTCTTTTTTGCTCAATGCATGCCTGCAGCTTATCTAATAGATTACCATAGTATTCCCCGTATATAGATTGGCCTTTTGGGAGGTAGTCTATAAACAAAATTCCGTTCGAATTCCAAAAGACCGATGCCATCTCTTTTCTAGCTGATTTCACGGCTTTAGCTTTCTTTGGAGCCGAGCACCCGGATTCTGTCCCACCGTTTCGATTGCATTTTGGATTCTAGTGTATAGTGGTGAACCCAAGTTTCATCCGTTGTTACAAATCGTCGGATGAAATTCGATTTTTTTCTTTGAAAATGGTTCAAACAATGTTGGGAGTTTTGCATTCGAACTCTTTTAGATCGATTGTAAGTAATCGCGGCACCCAACGGGCGGACAGCTTTTTCATATTAAATTCTTCATTAAGTATATTATGATGTACCCATTCTTTTGAAATATCTGGGTAGATAGAATATCGCTTTGTGGCTTTTCATTTAATATCTGTATTATCAGCTTTCTCGGATAGCTTCAACCGTCGACCTGCCAGAACCATATGCGCTTTGGAGACCATTTCTAAAGTCGTGACGCTTTTTGGACGTCCGGGACGGAGTTCATCTTGGACACTTGTACGTCCTCGTTTAAACTCGGCCACCCAGTTCAGAACCGTAACATAAGAGAGAGCACATTCACACAAAACATTTTTTAAGTCGTCATGAATATCCGCCCAGCTCACAGCTCTTTATTCAATATTATCCATTCTGGACAAATTCGCCAGAATATTTTTTCAAATGACAGTAAACAAAAAACATGAACGCTTTCGAATTCAAATTAGAACACAGTCAGCCAGAAACCCGTTATGAAAAGGAGGTCGTATATATTTTTTAAAAACCTTTTTAAATTGTGCAGGCTAGTTATTTATCATCCCGCCCAGGTAATATAATGGCCAGACAACAATGATTCACTCCTTATTTCACCATTACATTTTTTTAACGACCCTAGATTTAAAAAAAAACAAATAATTAAATAAAACAAGCCTGCCATGACTTTAAGTAAATTTTAAAAAGCAAAAAAAGTTCACATAATGGGCCTGGACTTTCAAGATAATCACTACATAGTATAAAACAAAGTCGCTTTTTCTGTCCCTATATCCCTATGTATGCTTAAATCTTTAAAACTACGCAACGGATTTTGATGCGGTTTTTTTTAATAGATAGAGTGATTGAAGAGGAAGGTTTATATGTATAATACTTTAATCCGGAGCGAAGCTAGGGCGGGTCGCTAGTGTTACATAAAACTGTCCCGCGACTGCGATACAAATTTGGTAATCTCTTGATTTCCTCATTACATTAAACGGGGAATTAATGCACCATTACTACCTTATCCTTCCGCTGGGCCCGTTAAGCAGATGCGGTTAAACGTTTCATTGAATGGTGTGAAGCTAGCATTGGACACTGCTAACCGCCCGCCGTGGTTCGGTGTCGATATTTTGGTTGACGCCCTTAGTGTCTTAATTTCGGCTCAGGATGACTTCGTCCACAATCCTATTTCGTCACCTTCTTAAATCGTCCAGAGTGCCATGTCGTCAGCCTACAATTCCTAAAATGTCACCTTCCTGATCCTGATATCGTTAATACCCCATTTTGTCTACTTGACCACAGTGCCAACTCGTCCACTTTCTTTTATCGAGGTCAGTACTCCTTGGGCTGCAGTGCTAACTCGTCCACATTCCTATATCGACTTCAGTGTCAACTCATCCGCATTTCTTTTAATAATTGAAAAATATAAATAAAGTAAAACATATACACGGTAATTTTTTTATCAGTGCACAAATATTAACATATGATTTTGTATCGTTAATATAATATATTACGACAGTAAAACGAGTTCCATTTATATTTTTTGATGCAAATTATCTCTCTTTTACCTTCTCGTGTGGACACAAAGTCACACTAGAAATGATGACATGGGTTGTCATGCTGTAAATATGCGATACACTGTATTGATATTCGAAATTTTAAATAACTTCAAACGCACCTACCTATATTTTGAAATATTTATGATAATTATATGGATAGCTAGTGTAGGGTGCTTTTTATTATCGTAGTAAACGATATTACAGGGGCCAGAGGGTGATGCTAGCCATAAATATTGACCAATTTTTATAACCCTCTGAAACCGCAAACATAATTATCAACTGTTATACATACAATGACCGGCAAACTTTAATGGGACAGGTTATAACATTACTCACTACACTGCTAACCTTAATATGCGAAACAGCTGTCATTATTAAACGCCTATATCCTTTAGTAGTGCAATAAACATCAGATTCAAGAAAATGATCTGAGCAAATGACGCTTGATTTATTTGGTTTGTAAAATACTTCGGATCTTTCTCTTGTTGCCTACTTATGGCAATTCTCTCTCATTATCTAGTGTACAGAAAAGCTAAAAAAACTGCCAATATAAGGCTTTAGTTTTTTGCCATTTGGCTATGGAACCCTACGAAGAGCTACTCTATTGTTTTATTTTTTGACCAAGTTCTTGTCACTAGCTTTCAGCTGTTTCTTTCCAAGACGCGTGAGAGAAAGACATGGGAATACTTGACAATAGTTGTCAATCATTTATGATATTAATTTGACATGACATTTGAGATATGAAATTTATTATAAATTAAATGGTTTTAATTAATTATTTACACTTTTAAGTGTATTTAATATCGTTTTAATGTATATTTCACAAATAAAATTATGATATAGTAAAAAAGTTATTATAATTACCCGAATATACTCTTCGGGTTCATTTTCTCGAAACATCTGTATTACATCCGTGTTCGAATTCAACGTGTCCTTTTGTATTAACTTGTGCAGCTGTCTAAGGTTCGGAATAGCATTTATAGAACTGGCCTCTTCCTCTGGTTTGGCAGAACCAGGAACAGCCATGACACTTGGTGAATTAATATATGGCATACTTTGCACTGACACAGCGGCTTGAGATGCTCGTAACTGGGCTAAAATTTGGTCTTCTGTTTTCATTTCTTTTATTATCTCCTCAGGAAGCAGGGAGTTGGACGTAACTGCTGAAGGCTGAAATCAGTCACGCTTTTTATTATTGACCAAGCTTTTTATTCGTCAAAGTAGGGGATCAGAAATCCTAGGTTTTGGCACCAAATGACGTTAAACAACGAGAGCATAATACGATTACGAGTATACCATTAAAGAACTTATTACATGCGCCAACTGATCGTAAGTAGTTCATTCTGCATCAGTATTCAGAATAAACATGCATTCTGCATAAATAAAATGCATTATAAAGAATACCCGCTTAATGTATTCATCAGACCAAACCTGCTGATCCCAGAAAAACATAGGCAAGTTATTGACTCCCATTTCGCTGCGCGCATTCATTGACTGTTGCATCCACACCAAATCAGGAGAAGATGACGTCTGACTCCACAAGGATTCCACCTGAAATAAATTACAGTAATATTAAAACAACTTATATAGGATGTTAGGCAGATCGTGTGCCAAAAGAATACGGCGGGTAGGTAGGGTCACTTACAATACACTTTAGGCTAATTAACACTTCCTGCCCACGGTTTTTTTAATTTTATTTCGATATTTTCTAAAACTTCACAGTTTTCTTGACATATCTTTTTTTTAAATGTTGCAGCAATAAGGCATTTGTATTTTTTATCTCTAATGTTTGCTTATTATTTGCATTCCTATAGTAAACAAAAAAAAGATATGACACGACAAAAGTCTGAAAATTAGAAAATAAAAGTCATCAAGCTCAACTTTACGGCACATTTTAAAAAAATAGGAGCTTCTCGGATCTTCCAATGTCACAAAAACTTCTCCAATTTATGACCACTCTAATAAAAAGTATAAGTTAAGTATAAGTTCTAAACATGTCTAGAATCACTATGATTTTACTGGCAAATAAATGATTTCACTCTAAAATGGTGGTTTACATCAATTATTTCTTCTTTGAAGTTAAGTGAACTTACTTTATGAAATAAATAATAAATGCACTCAATAAAACATGTTAATTTGACAAACAATTATAAAAAAACATTACAAGTTAACTACAATGATAAAAAACCGAATAAAATGTAACTTTAATTTTAACCGCTAATTATTCTTTAACGATATTCAATACGCAACTTACGACCAAAAATAACCAACCGACCAATAAGAAATATTTAAAAGAAGTCGGGAAAAAATAAATAGGTTATTTTTGGTCGTAAGTTGCGTATTGAATATCGTTAAAGAATAATTAGCGGTGAAAATAAACAAATAAATAAATAAATAAGTTCACTTAACTTCAAAGAAGTAATGAGTGATGTAAAAGTGTTAAAAAAGATATGTAAAAAAAATATTAACTTTTGGGAAATATAGAAAAAAAACAAAAAAATACCGTGGTCAGGATGAGTGTTAATTAGCCTAAAGTGTGTTGCAAGTGACTCTACCTACCAGCCGTATTCTTTTGGCACACGATCAGCTTAACACCCTGTATAACACGACTTTTCTATCCTTAAAAATAAACAACTCTTTTTGTAGTTGTTGGTATTTCTGTAGCTCTGCCTACCCCACTCTGGGAATGAAGGCGTGATAGTATGTAAGTAATAATAGTCCTCATTTTGGAAAACTCCAAAGTAGTAAAGCCGGAACTCCACTAAGATATTTTCTGATATGAAGTGATTTTGTACCCACATGCGTTGTTCGATCGTGCATCACAATGGAATTCCAGCTTAATATAACTTAAATATTATGGTTCCAACACTGTAAAAGTATATTGTATTTGACGTGTTGTAGTGTTGTTTGTAACTCGACCGCAATTACTGTCAATTAAATAAGAGCTGTCAATACGTTGACAATACCATAACACGTCAAATGCAATATGGTTTAACACCAGCAGGATAGACGGCCTGGTCCAAAGATAGTACTATTATACTGGGATTTTCCTTAAATGATTATAATGACAGATGTCTCTTTATAGCGACATGTAACTTTGTAATTAAATTAAGGTGAAATATTTCAATGCAAAATATACCTCTAACAAGGACTTTGTTGAAACGCTCAAACTTGTGTAGATACTACAATAATGTTAAGTTACAACGAAAATAATATGTTTTTTATTTATTGTCTTTGTAGTGCACGCCTTTACAATGCCTAAATAGCTAGAGGTATCAATATGCCTTAATACGTGAGAGAAATCTACTAAAAAAAGAGCTAGCAGTCACATAATGATGTGTAACATATCCCATCCCAAGCTGTTTCCCAAAAATCACAAAAATGGATGATAAGCCGGAAATGGCTGATAGGGCAGCTCATAAGCTATAGATTTAACCCCCATGTATGTTCAGCGATTTTTAGTACTTTCGGAGATATTAATCATTTTAATTGGAATTATTGTAATTTTTCCTTATGCCTAAAACTAGACTTGATCATGTTTTGATGAATTTTTAATTAGTATGAAAACGTCAAACGTCGTCTCGGTAATCGGTATCTATGGAAAATATTTCAAATTATATTGAAGTTTACAGTTTCCTTATATCAATGTTACGAAAAACGCCTAAGTTCATGTATTATTTAAATATCATTTGCTTTCTTACATCGATAGAATCATTATGAACTTAGGATGTTTAAAGCTATTTGCATATTTTTTTTCATGTCAACTTTTTGTGTAACCACAGAAATAAAGTGAACTAGGTTTCACTTAGTATGGAGAACGAAACTTTGGACATAAGGAAAAATTACAATAATTTCGATTAAAACGATAGGGGTTACATCGATAGCTTATGAGCAGCAGCCCTATCATCCATTTCCGGATTATCGTCGATTTTTGGGACAACCTGTATATATATATAAAAATGAATCGCTATTTCCCTTGGTCATGGCATCGCGTAAACGGCTGGACCGCAACAATGGCTTGGAGTGAAAAGGGTCATGAGATACCTTCAAGGAACAAAGAAGTATATGTATCCGATTACAGGAGTTAATTGTGAAAAAAAACACATTTAAATTTTAACGATTTCAATTTATACTTACTAATTTTAACATTTTTAACTATACGAGGGCTGCACTGAAAGTTTCGGGAATCTAATACTTAGAAACATATCTATGACACATATTATCATACCTTTTTATAATCTCTAAAGTTTCATTATTTTAACATACTGGCCACATAGCAAAAAAAAAGCGATGGTTCGGTTTCAATTGTTTTTTGAAGTCGTCGAGTCGGTGATGAAAATGGAATTATCCCGTGAAAATTTAAGAGCTATGATTTATTACGACTTTAAAAGTGGATTATCACAAAAACAATGTGGAGACCGGATGATTGTTGCTTTTAGTAATGAAGCACCTTCAAAGACGACAATATACAGGTGGTATGCAGAATTTCAACGTGGCCGACTATCCCTCACGGACGACGTGCGTGAAGGTCGACCAAAATCGGCAGTCACGCAAGAAAACGTCGATGCTGTGCGTCAGCTGATACAGGAAGACCGACATGTGTCATATCGGGAGATTCAAGAGTGTTTGGGCATTGGAATGAGTCAGATACAAATCATTTTACAGGAACAATTAGGCGTGCGAAAGTTGTTTTCCCGTTGGATCCCTCACTTATTGTCTGAGGAGCAGAAAACGACTAGTGTCAATTGGTGCCTCAGAACTTTGAATAAATTCAACGGAGGAAGCTCAAATGCAGTTTTTAGCATTGTATCCGGTGAAGAGTGTTGGATATGAGCCTGAAAATAAAAACATCTCGAGTATGGGTCTACGAAGATGAGCTCAAGCCGACAAAAGTTATTCGTTCTCGCAGCACGGCCAAAAAGATGGTGGCTACGTTTGTCTCCAAATCGGGTCACGTGGCTACTATTCCTCTTGAAGATCGTAGAACGGTCAATGCCGACTGGTACACCACTATTTGTTTGCCGAGTATCTTTGCTGAACTCCGAAAAAAAACCCTAGTCGCCGCATTATCCTTCACCACGACAATGCCAGCCCTCACACCACTCGGAAAACAACTGAGTACCTGGACGGTGAAAAAGTCGAATTACTGGACCATCCCATACAGCCCCAATGACTTTTTCATATTCCCCAAAATTAAGGATAAGTTGCGTGGTCAGCGGTTTAAGACGCCGGAAGCAGCAGTGGAGGCTTTTAAAATGGCCATTTTGTCGACCCCTACTTCAGACTTCAATAAGTGCTTTACTGGCTTGATCGCATGGAAAAGTGCATAAAATATAAAGGAGAATACTTTGAAAAACAATAACAATACTTTTATTCAATTTAACTGCATATTTTTTTCTATTCCCGAAACTTTCAGTTTGACCCTCGTACACCTAATTCTAGGATATCATTCTAAAAGCTAAATACAAAGTAACATTAAATAATAAGTAAATAATAATAACCAGCATCAAAATACTACCAATGACAAGATAATTTACCGTTTGTTGTTGGCTGAAAGGCGGATTCCTAACAAGACCAACAGTGCCAAATTGAAGGTTATCCATTGAGTTATCTCCCACATTCATGTTTGAAATATTCATTACCTAAAATCAAGTAAATTACAACGATTATGTATATTACGAGCCTAATTACCATAATCTTATATAAATGCAGTGTAGAAACATCACAAAGTAGCATCGGTGTCAGTTCAATATGACCAAAAGTCCGTTTGACTAACGTAGGTATTATTTAAATAATATTTATTTCTCTTTATCGTAATTATGCTTAGTTGTCGCGTCTGTAGAGTAAATTATGCGGCGTTTGATAAATAAAATATTCTCATGTCATTTTTATTTATAATATGTATTATACAATTCATATGCCGTAGTCAAACTAGGAACCCTTATAGTTTCGCCATGTCCGTCCGCAACCGCAGTAAAAGGAAAAGTATCACGACTAAGTACTATACATCATTGGTTCTTGAGATACAGGCGATTAAAGTGTTTATACCTACTAAAATCATCTAAGACGGCACCAAATGACTTTAAATAGAAAATTAGTGATGACTCGATTTTTATGTTCGTAGTATTTAACGGCTTCGGATCCCTACACTGAGCGTGGACATGCACTTGCCAGGATTTTATTTCTCATTTTAAAAAGTAAACATTTTGCATATTTGTGTGAGTAAATAAAAATAAATCATCGTATCTTGCCTTGGAACCAAGATCATAATAAAACTATACTGTAGGCCAGCTTTCGAACAGTCTCACTTTATTGTAAGCGATACTGTCGTTTAAGATAGAACATTCTTCTTGAAATATGTCTTCATTTGTAAGGACTAAACAATAGATAAGGCCTTATTTTCCATAAAGCAGCAAAACGAGCATTGGGCAATTGCTGGCAGACAAAGTATTACTCATTAATTGATAATATACATCTTGAGGACTTTTTTTAGACCCATTTCATGAATAAATAAAATTATCGTTATAACTGTAATTTTCCGGGAAAGATGTTCCATCTTGAAGGACATTATCTCTTCCCGTAAAGTGAGAATGTGTGCGAACGCAGGCCTAAAATTTTATCGTACACCTGGTTCCATGGCTAATAATATTAAATAAAAAATCAAAATTTTAAGGATGAAAGGAATGTAGGGATATTTTTGATCCTTAGACACTTTTGATATGAGCGCCTATGTAATTTTTAAAGCTAATTACTCAAAGCAAAATGATATTTCTGTAATATTTTAAATGCATTAAAATGCTTTACCAATACTCATGTGACTGTTCTTTTGAATGACTCAATCCAAGGAATACATACAACTTTACAAAAACACAACATACAACTCTACGACACGACACATTACTTTATTATTACTACGAATGCTTGTAAAAAAGCCATACAAATAAATAAATGTGATAAATTAGACTCTATATTGCCTGCCATATAGCTCCCGATAAATTATGATAAGAAGTTACAAGCTTATTTAAAGCTAAATATATTTTTTATTTTTTATGCTTAAGTTCTTTGTAATAAAATGTGTAAATTGAATATCATAAATAAACGTTTACTTTGTATAAAAATTATACTAAACGTGACCTTATAGCTAAAGAGTAAAAGTTTACTTTATCCCCCCTCCCCCCCCCTTAAAATAGGGTCCCTTTTTTTAACTCAACCTTTTTTTATATAGATAAGCCTTGCAAATATACGAGATTTCCTTTTGCTTCCGGAATGCCGTAAATCATTTTGTCTCCTATATGGAGAGAACTGTTAACTTTACTGTTGTAAAAACAGCTTGTTAAGTTCCGCGTTCCATGACTCGGCAAAATTAAAAAAAAAGGTATTACTTTTTAATGTCAGAAACCGCAAGAAAAATAAATATTACCATAGCGTTTATTTACTTTTTAAAACTATTTTTGGATAACGAACACCAAACAGCCAACCTCTCTTCCGAGCAAAATTCTTCCATGTTAATTTACTTTTAAAAATGTCTAAAGGTTAACCTTTATAAACAGCGTTTACAGCGTATGTGCATTTTTTTAATATTACGTTGATAAACAAAATGAATTGCCGAATTAACTAACATATTGTAAAATAATTATAAGTTATTCATATTTCTTTTGTTAGATTTCAATTTTGTGATTTTTTTGAATTTAAATGGCATTATGACGGGCATCGATGTTGATATTGGTAATGTTTTTTCTTTGAAGTAAATTTTGGTATTGTGCTGAAAATTATTTAGACGAATTTTCACGCCATACGAAATTTAATTTCCGTTATAACGAGTATCTTCATATAACGTTTCCACTGTAAGTACATATTCTGCTTTCGTTTGACTTTAACTGTATTTCAGATGTAACCCATTGATTAGATTTTATCTGTCTATCGGTGTGTACATCACATCAGTATTTTTTAAAGTAAATATAGTTGTATGTAGTTTTATCATCTTTATTAGTAAACTAATTTCACATTCAATATAATAAAATATTAATTTCACACCAAAATATATTTTTTGAGTTTCTTGTATGGGGATTTGGGATAAGATTGTTGTTATTATTGTTAATTATTATTTTACGCGACAATTTAGTGAGACTTATTCTGTTAATATCACATCAGTCATGATGTGAGCTTATAATCAAATCAGCGGGGACAAAAATTTAAATGTTTTAAAAAAAACAACAAACTTTCTTCACAATCCCAAAACATAAATTCTTTTCAAATGGTAATAGGTCAGACAAACTGAAGTGGACATTTGGTTACAAAATGCAGTACGCCGACTTCAGTATGAGTGACCTATTGTCATTTGAAAATAAGTTATTTTTGAGTTCTTGAAGGCGGTATATTGTTTTCTATAAAGCTGGGTACGAATCTGAGTGGCTCAGCTTGAGGCACGCTGGCCCCGCACGGCGAGTTGCTCGCGAGCCAAATTGTTTCACATAACATGCGCGGGTGAGGCAGCGTGCTCCCGCGAGCCGACATTTCAAAATGGCGTCGGACACGATGACAGCCGCGGCTGTGTTTATAATAATTCACCGAATTACTAAAAAAAAACAGGAGATATCACCTCGGTGATGGAACGACTCAGCAACATTATCAAATTTGTACGCGCCTCGCCCACAGACAAGTTAGAACTTGTCGTTCTGCCCGCAGCAAGCTCGGATACACGTCCAAATTACGCGAGGCACGCACACCGAGGCGCCTTTGAGCACGGTCAAAAGACCGACACTCGACGGCTCGACGCGCGCCGTTCGCGCGCTGCTCGGGCACAGCGCGTGAGCACGTACGAATTTGAGAAAAATAGGTAAGCCGTGCGTGCCTCAACACGAGGCTGCTCTAATTCGTACCAACCTTAACATTTTGTCTTACTTTATACTTTTTCTGATAATTTCTTTCTATCAGTTAAAACTACAATTTAAATTTTCTTGACGTACTGGAATTGTACGGACGATGGACAGACGGCCCTCGCGGTGTTCGTCTTTAGTTAATGTCCTAGACTAGGACTCCTAGTTAACCCTTTATAAGGCAGAGGCTATATATTTAGTACCACATTACTATAAGCTGAAAGTTAACTTTACTACCTACATGTTAAGATACAATTTTTAATGTATTGTCCAGTAACATTATCTATTACTACTCTTTAGAGCCTTGCGATTCCATGACTGTTATTTCATTTTTACTTTAACGGGGCCTTATAAAGGCAGCGTACAACTGTAGAATACAGAGGAGCAGAATCCTCCAATCTACCCACCAATTCAATGTGTAAATCTATAGTACACATTTTTATAAAACAGAAGTGCTTAATAACGGCCTTCACTTCAGTTTTCTCCATTTCAACGTATTTTTTTTTTTTATGTTAAGGAGAAGGCACACGAGCACTCAGGCCACCTGATGGTAAGTGGAATCTGAGACCCATAGACATTTAAATTCCCAAGACTATAATCCTAAGACCTCAAATGCGTTGCCAACCCTGAGGACTAAGATGGAATGCCTCTATGCTAGTAATTTCACCGGTTGAAAAATCCCCACACCGGAACACAACAATGCGAACACTGTTGCTTGGCGGGTGGTTAATGGATAAGATGGTGGTAGCGATCCGGACGGACCCTGCACAGGGTCCTACCACCACTAAACCGACAAGTCACGAATAAATGCATTTATTATTATATATATATATATATATATATATATATATATATATATATATATATACAGGGTGTTTGGTGCATCGTTTGCCAAATTAAAATGGCGGATTGGTGGGGTCATTTGCTATCTCTTTCGGCCCCTAAAACACATTTTCTCTCAACAGATTTTTTTTTAGCATTTTTTTTAAGAAAAAATTGATAATTCATGGACCTGCCACTTTTAAAATTTAATAAATAAAAAAAAAAACGGGTTAAGCGTCCAATTTTTATTTTATTGTAATGGGTGATGTTGTAGGGCTCTACCAAAATTGAAATGACGTGCAAGTGATACCTAGTTTTTTTTATTGACCCTCAAAAGATGTAACATGTGTAAAAATTCAGAAGAAGGTCAACTTTGATTTACGTTTAAAAAAAAACTACAAAAGACAATGTTCTTAAAATTGTTTTAAAAACATCTCTGGTTTATCCTCTTTCTAACCATGTGCAATAAAGCCATAAAACATTCACTACCGCCGTTAATTTGTCAACTTTATCCGATAGGGGCACATTAGGCTAATAATAAGCGCTATGCAGGATAAAGGTTTTTTTTGTAAATAACATACGCTAAGTAGTAGGTAATAATTAAAATTTAATTTTTACAAATTTTGCTCGAATTGGCGGCCGTTGTTGCGAATGCACGCGTAGCAACTGTTTCTTATTTCCACTGTAGTGGTCTGTAATCTGATTTCGTCTTTGATAATTACCTTGTAGGTACTGGAGTGAAGTGGAAAGCATGTTTGTTATTTTGCCGAAGAACCTTCCACACTTTCCAGGTAGATATTTCGAGTAATGAAGCTACATCTCTAATGCTTCTGGTTGGGTCTTCCTCAAACAATGTCAAAATTCGCTCATCAATTTGAACATTGTGTCGCAACTTACCGACGTTTACGGGAAACTGGTAATTTGAATGCTGGTTCTGTAGCATTCAAATTACCAGTTTCCCGTAAACGTCGGTAAGTATTTTGGAAAGTGTGTCGGGATGGCAATCGTCTATTGGGAAATCGTTTCTCGTAGATTCTTTGCGCTTCTCGTGCAACAACATTAGCACTTCCGTATACCATTAAAATATCGGTGTATTCTTCAATAGAGAATAAAGCCATTATCACGTGAATAAACTTAACAATAAAAGACTACAGAACTAAACTTAACTAAACTTAACTAAACTAAACTAAACTTAACATTAATACAAACACGAACAATTACTTAGGTAGTACAAAATTAACAGAAAGAACGATAAGAAAGTTTCTTACAAATTTGATTCGCGGTTTTTTCTTCTTTTTTATGTAAAGTGCCGCTTTAAATGCTTGCATATTTAGCCAACAGGTTAAAATTTGAAACCCTGCTTCGCGAGGAATAGCGCTTATTATTAGCCTAATGTGCCCCTATCGGATAAAGTTGACAAATTAACGGCGGTAGTGAATGTTTTATGGCTTTTTTGCACATGGTTAGATAGAGGATAAACCAGAGATGTTTTTAAAACAATTTTAAGAACATTGTCTTTTGTAGTTTTTTTTTAAACGTAAATCAAAGTTGACCTTCTTCTGAATTTTTACACATGTTACAACTTTTGAGGGTCAATAAAAAAAAACTAGGTATCACTTGCACGTCATTTCAATTTTGGTAGAGCCCTACAACATCACCCATTACAATAAAATAAAAATTGGACGCTTAACCCCTGTTTTTTTTTTTAATCAATTTTAAAAGTGGCAGATCCATAATCTATCAATTTTTTCTAAAAAAAAAAAATGCTAAAAAAAATCCGTTGAGAGAAAATGTGTTTTAGGGGCCGAAAGAGATAGCAAATGACCCCACCAATCCGCCATTTTAATTTGGCAAACGATGCACGAAACACCCTGTATATATATATATATATTATTTCAATACTCAATAACCACTTTTTACTTAAATCGATGGCCCCTACGTAAATTATCAAAAGTCAAAAATGGCTTTTTTTTTATTTGTGCAATCGGGCTATTTTCGGCTATATTTTACGACCACTTAAACAAAAAATAATATATCTATATTTATATATTTTAACGTAAATTTCATTCGTAAAACATCTAAAATAACGGTACATTTACATACATTACATAAGCTTTAAAACGCCGTACTAAAAAGTACCATAATTGAGTTTCGATGATTTACTTATCAGCCACTAAAAGTAATTATCATTACTTTTTATCACCCCTCGTATTATTTCACAAAAGAATCCCTTAAAAAAAATATTTTACAAACACGCAATATTATATTTTGAAAGACCTATCCAACGACACCCAACACCATGGGCACACGAAAAAAAAACCATCCCAATGTTACGTGTAGTAGAGGTACCGTATTTTTTTTCCAAGATTTTATTTAACTATTTGTAGGCGTGACTAATATAACCCTAAAACGTTCAGAGTCAGTAGTGATTTTTGAAATTATTGACACCTACTGTCAAGTTCTCGATGTCTTTTCCCACGAGCGTTAAAAAGCGTTCTCCGAAAAAAGTACCTATAGTTAAGGACAAAAATTAACAAACGGTAAGTTTTCCATTACGTCACGAAAATTAGTCGTATATTTATATACTGCCCTCATAAGCCAACAAGCGGCATTTCAAATTAAATTATCATAACAGATTCAAACCTTACCTGTTAGTAATATGGTTGAAATGTGTACAGGGCTATTTTTCAAAGACATTGTACCTAATTAAGGGCAGAAATTAAGTTACGGCAACTTTTACAAGTGAGTAACAAAAATTAGTCGTCCATTTATATAATTAATTTGCGTTACTCACATGCAAGTTACCGTAACTTAATTTCAGTCCTTAACATAGATCGTTATCGCGGGAGCAAAAACAAATCTGTTATAGAACACATATAACAGATTGTCTGTTTAGTAAAAAAGGAATATTATGCCTACGCATTCTAAACCTCTAAGAAGTTCTTCATAATATATTATCTTACCCGTTTTCTCTGGATAAACATAGTTGGTCAAAGAAATTTTCAAAATAAGCCAGCAATGTGTTTTTTTACAACGGTTTCATTTATCTTCACCATGTATATTTGTTTGTTAGTGGCTGTTACCTTGAAATCTTGCAATCAATTTAACATACACGTATTGAGACCCCTTGACCATGCAGAATTACGATAACTTCGATCTTTAAATCCAGATGCTGTAGATGGTACTGCTTAGCTTAATGACATTGATACTAGATGATTCATAAAAGGTTTTAAAACACGCTTTTCACTTTTTTCATTGAGGATGATGATACTCAGTATTTAAAATTATCATCTTTGTATTTTTTAAGAAAAAAGGAATATTATGCCTACGCATTCTAAACCTCTAAGAAGTTCTTCATAATATATTATCTTACCCGTTTTCTCTGGATAAACATAGTTGGTCAAAGAAATTTTCAAAATAAGCCAGCAATGTGTTTTTTTACAACGGTTTCATTTATCTTCACCATGTATATTTGTTTGTTAGTGGCTGTTACCTTGAATCAATCAATTTTATTGCAATCAATTTAACATACACGTATTGAGACCCCTTGACCATGCAGAATTACGATAACTTCGATCTTTAAATCCAGATGCTGTAGATGGTACTGCTTAGCTTAATGACATTGATACTAGATGATTCATAAAAGGTTTTAAAACACGCTTTTCACTTTTTTCATTGAGGATGATGATACTCAGTATTTAAAATTATCATCTTTGTATTTTTTAAGGTACCTAGTCATAACTTTCCTGTAGAGACGCGCCACTATGCGAGTGTCGCTTCTGTAATTGCCTACTTGTCATAATCTTTGAGTATTGTCAAATCGTATTTGCACCCGCGATAACGATGTATGGTCCTTAATTAGATACAATATCTTTGAGAAATACCCACAGGAGTTTTGTATAGGATGCCACTATTTCTCTTAACGCAGTTATTGTTAATTTTTGTGACGCACTAATGGAAAAATCACCGTTGTAGTTTTTTCTCCTTAAAATAGGTTTTTTTTTTTGAAAACGCCCTATACGAGCCCCAATGCAAAAGAGTTCGTCAAGTCATAGATTGTTAAGTATATGAATCTTATATCAATTCGTTTTATTTCTAGAAAGGCATTAGCAGCAAACGATTTATACAATATTATACTCCATAAATACAACGTTGCTTTTACACTATTGCACCATAAACACATTATAAGAAAAAAAAAAACCTATATATTAATTCATATTATGGTTTCGCAAAACAGTTCGGCAGGTTCTTAATTGATGCAAAATAGTTCGTACATGACTAACGTTAAGCCTCTTTAATTTTATTACTCAAAAAAATAAACAAGATTTAAATAAATTAGGAACTCATTGTCATTTAACATGTCAATGGGTTTTTCATTATTATAAGTTATTAATTAGAGCAACATGGGCCGCGGAAAACCAGTCACAGAAGAAGTCAGGAAAATTATAATTTCCAGTAGTGAGGGTGGAAAATCTACCAACCAAATCGCCAGAGATTTATTTATTACTGCCAAGATCTACTGTCCAGTCAATCACTGAGCATCGCAAGAAACACGGCACAATTTCGTGTTTGAAGAAGTCGGGTCGACCGCGTATGACGAGTGCCGCTGAAAACCGTGTTTTAAAGAAAATTGACAAACAAAACCGCCGTGCTCGTGCGGGGGAACTTACCGTAAAATGGCGTGATATGATCCAGAAAGACGTTTCAGTAGATACCTGCAAAAGGGTTCTCAAAAGAATGGGATATGGTTTTTACACGGCCAAGGAAAAACCTTTACTAACGGAGTTACAGAAAAAGTAGAGGCTGAAATTCGCTCGCGAGCACTCAAACTGGACTACTGAGCAATGGCGTCAAATAATATGGAGTAATGAATCAAAATTCGAAGTAACTGTCGGCGGCGACGAACGGAAAAAAATCATTCGAAAGAAAGACGAAGCATTCATCAAAGACTGCATTAAGAGAAAAGTGATGTTTCCTGGATCTGTGATGATATGGGGTTGCATGTCGGCACAAGGGGTAGGCCGCCTGCATTTTGTAGAAGGAACGGTTAATGCAGTGAAATACCAGGACATTTTGAAAACAAGTTTAATTCCATCTATTCCAAGCTTGAAATATGAAAATGTCAACACTTTTCAACAAGACGGGGCTTCTTGCCATACTGCGAAAACCACGAAGACTTGGCTCGAGTCTAAAGGAATCCCCACTATGGAGTGGCCGTCGAATAGTCCAGATTTGTCACCCATTGAAACATTGTGGTGGAAAATGAAAAAAAAAATATGCAAGTTTCCATCGAGGTCAAAAAGTGATTAAAAAGAGAAAATAGTCGCTGTCTGGGAGTCTATAACCCCAAAAGAGTGTAAAGAGTTGGTAGAGACGATGCCATTGAGAATCAAGGCTGTTCTGTATTATGTAGGAAATAAACTTGATTAACTTTACAATACTTTTTTTTTATTTCTTGCTTCCATGCTATTAAAATTACTAACTAGATTTGACTTTGAAAAAAAGTTACTTTCAATTTTAAATAGTAGCCGAACTCTTTTGCTCTGGGGCTCGTAGAGAAACAAGCGAAAGGGCAATACAAGGATTCCGGTTCGTTACAGCCAAATATCATAATAACGTGTTCCTATAATATCAAAATGTCAAAACAGATTATTCTCATAATGTCTAAAGATCGAAATGACTTACGCCCACTTCTAAAATTACCGTAATCTTAATATGACTATAATTCATTTAGACTCTATCTCGTTTTGATAAATTTTCAATTCTACCATTTCCCGAAATGTCTAAAACTTGACTCGATCATGTTTTGATGAATTTTCAATTATACCATTTCCCAAAATGTCTAAAACTTAAATTAACTAGACACGAAAACGTCACATTGTCAAAGTATCTAAAGCTCTATAGTATCTATGGAAAATATTTCAAATTATATTGAAGTTTACAGTTTTTAACCTAATAATGCCTAGCCTAGTTGGTAGTGACTCTGCCTTCGAAGCTAGGGGTCCTGGGTTCAAATCCTGGTACGGGCAAATATTTGTGTGATGAGCACGAGTATTTGTTCCTGAGTCTTGGATGTTTTCTATGTATTTAAGTATTATATTTCTCTATGTAAGTAAGTTTATCGTTGTCTAGTACCCATAGTACAAGCCTAGAGCTTAGTTTGGGACTAGTTCAATTTGTGTGACATTGTCCTGTGATTTATTTTATTTATTTATTTAATGAGTAATTAAATAAACTATCAACGGCATCCCAATTTTCGTTTTTTTACTATTTTTATTCTGTACAATCGAGAATTCATTAAGTAAGGCTGCTTGGAGGTTCGAGAACGGAACTCTATAATACTCGAACCCTATACCACAAAAGTTTAAAGTGTAAAATTATACAAAATTGTAGTTTTTCCATAGTAAAACCTGATAAATTTGTTGAAATTTTCCGCTTTAGATTTTGTTTGATCTTTTACTAGAAGCTATAATATAAATTGCTAAACCAACTATGATAAACTGAACTAATTATTTAAATTTATAAGTAACACTAAAAATACTGCGTGGATAAAATTTTAGGTATTATGAGACGGTGTCATTTTGATCTTTGGGCCTGTCAATAAAAGGCATTTTTGAATTGTGGTAATTTAAAAAACTAATCCATTTTCACTTTCAGTCTTAATAAATAATAATTCGGTATTTGAAGTTATTGTTCATTTTACCGACTATACAATTTGGATATCGGATGTAATGTAGACGACACGCTGGCCTAGTTGGGAGTGACCCTGCCTCCGAAGCCAGCGGTCCTGGGTTCAAATCCCGGTAAGGGCAGATATTTGTGTGATGAGCGCGAATATTTGTTCCTGAGTCTTGGATGTTTTCTATATATTTAATTCTTTATTTCTCTATTTAAGTACGTTTATCGTTGTCTAGTACCCATAGTACAAGCCTAGAGCTTAGTTTGGGACTAGGTCAATTTGTGTGATATGGTCCCCTGATATTATTATTATTATTATTATTAATGTGTAAATGTTATTATGAAATTTATTGTATTGAAATTAGTCAATTTGGGAATTAAGGCATTTTGGAACTAAGACCATTTGAGATTTAGTAAATTATGTAAAAGGGCATTATGATATTAGGCTGTAATGAACCGGAATCAAGACAAGAACAAAGTCGGCAAAGAAAACAATAGCGTAGAGAGAGCTCCAAACGGCAAAATATTGAACCCTTACAATAACGGTTTTTTAGCTTTCCTGTACACAAGATTTTCAAAGAGAATTGGCAAAAGTTAGTGGCAAGAGAAGGATCGGAAGTATTTAACTAAACAAATAATCAAGCTTCATTTGCTTTTTTATATATTTCACCCTTAAAGAAGATAAGTTTTTGAAAAAACAGCTCTGCCCTAATAAGCCAATTGGCAGTATCTGCAACTCAATAGCTAAAGCAGATTCAATCCTATCCCGTAAGTAATAAGGCTGCTTTTGCTACAGGAACTATGTCTAAGATACTGCCATTTGTCTTAGCAGGGCAGGCGGCTGGTTCGCATATTGAGATTAGTGGTTAGTAATTTTACGACCCGTCCCAATTAAGTTAGGCGGTCAAGTTTCTTACAAATGTCATTAAATTTCCAAAATATTATTTTAGTCATATTTATAATTTGACCAAAGCAAACATACTCGTACAGATAGATGTTAACGTCCGTCTACGCTACATATGCCAAAAGGATACCTTGGAAAAGAAGGCTAAGTACCAATTTCACCATGCGATGTTAACCACTTAACAGACGATTAGGGCGTTAACAGTTGTCAAAACGTATGAACTAACAGTATATTAACATTGATTAAATTTAACATTGTATGGTGAAATTAGAACTAAGTCTGAAAGACAAGTTTTTACTAAAATAGATTAATTCCATGGAACTCCTTCCTTGCGTCTTGATGATTAAAATGTTTTTCAGATTATTTTAAAAAGGTAAATAAAAATAATATGTAATACAATTTTAGTTTCTCTTACATGTAAAAATACATTACATTTTCCAAAATAATTTGAAAAATATAGATAATAACGGTTGCACCGATTTTAGTCATTGGGGTGTAAATAAAGAAAAAATAACAAAGAAAAATTTCAAATGGCGGCCGTATATTATAACAATTTAGAAAATGTATAATTACTTATTTGTTTCGTTCTTATGAAAATAACAATTTAATTTTCTATAATACGGTCGCATAGTTTTAGTTGAATAAAAACCAAAAAAACCATTTACAAAATGAACAAAACTTGACAATGCATCCATTACTTTTTGATTTTGAACTTATACGAATTACAAAACAAACGTGTGGTATTGAAAGACGCCACTGCACGTGATGTGGTGCATAATCGATCAAAACGAGTGCACCGATTTCAGTAATTTATGTAACTGGGGAGCGATTTTTGACTTTCGAGCGCTCGAAAGTTTCACTCGTTAGTGAGTAAAAACGGTAAACCCGTATGTTTGAAATACGAGCGATAGACAATTTAATAACTAGTAGTCCAATTCGTTTTCCATTCTATCAATAGACAATTGTTAAGACAAACAAACAAACTCAAACCACAGATGTTTAATTGACAGACAAACTTCAAATACCTATCATAGACAAAGAACCTTGGCGGGGTAAACGTTTCATTTAATAGTTTTAAATAACCAGTATTCATTTTTGGTAACATTTGATATCATTTGATAACAACAGTTTTTTTTATTAAAAACACTGAAAGTGCACATAAATAATCAAATTAACGCCATAATAACAATTCATAATTAGGTCCTATGTTTTTAATATACTTAAGACGTGATTTGAAAATAAACCGGTAATCGTCGAATTCCTGCATACAACGAAACGCATGAATATATTAAGTCAATCACTAGCTTTCGAGTAAGGGCTTTAAAAATACGAGTTAGTGAGTTTAAGCGAAAGCGATCGTGATATAATTTCTAATTTCTAATGACAGGTTAAGTTAACTGATTTAACCATTTATTTTTGAAGTGAATAATTAAATATTCTGTGAATATTTCTAGCATCTTCCTGTTGCCGTTATTAATTTTGAGCAAAAAACGGCAAAAAAATCGCGTTTGTTGTATGGGAGCCCACCTTTTTTTTTCAAGTGAATATGCAACTGAATATTACAATACAATACAATACAAATACTCTTTATTAAGCACCAAAAATTACATTTAAATCATAGGTATACAACAGGCGGTCTTACCGCTAAATAGCGATCGCTTCCAGACAACCTTGTAAGAGAAATAACTGAGGAAACAAATTCATGGCAGGCGGTGTAATCTAATTCGTTTACAACTCAAACTAAATAATTACAAGAAACAATTAAATTATTTCAATTTATAAATTAAAAATTAAAAATTAATTAATTAATTATCTTGAATATTCTGTAAATGTAGGGCGCCGATCGTCGAGTGGCGCCTTCATTAGTTTTATTGTGTGTTATAATAAACAAAGGTATTATCTTAAAATCAAAGAGCGCTTTACTCTTGTACAAATGAATAAATAATGTATAGAGAATAAGACATAACTTAATAACAATTGAACTATTAGTGAACAACTTTACGGAAAAAAGTGGCCTCCTTTTTCAGTTAACTTGACTACACGAAGGTTAAAGGTTATTAAACTGTGTCATGTAAGCTATATATTGCGTATTCATTTGTACAACAGCAAAGCGCTCTTAGAGTTTAATTTAATACTTCAGTTTGTTAGAAAACACAATAAAAGTAATGAGGGCGCTACTGGACGCTCGGCGCCCTCTTAATATTGAGCACAAAAGCAGCTATAAAGTCGCGCTTGTATTGGTGCCCCCTTAAATACTTATTTAATTTTAATTTCACATTTCATTTTTGAAGTGAATTTACAACTAAATACAGTATTTCTGTAGCTCTGCCTATCCCTCCCCGAAAATGAAGGCGTGATGTATGCGTTAGTAGATTGTCTTATAAAACAGGTAGTTTCAAAACCCTGTGAGAAAATTGTGCTACTACTTTTAAGTCCACGAAATATTATTTGCACAAGGTCTTATCCAAACATCCCGAAACTTTTCATCTTTTTTATTGATTGTGATTTTTTACAGCTAGTATATATACAGTGTGTTACCGGCATGAGGGCTTTAAATGTAGGTATCGATTCTACTCCTCAAATGCTACATCTTTGTTCTACGATTTAGAAAATAACTTAATTTACAGTAAGTTATAGGTGATCAAACTTTCAAACTTTACTAGTAAAATCAGTGAATTAATTTATTTTGTATGAAAAATAAAAAATAAAAATTCATCAAATTCATATATATATATATGAATACTGTATATATATATACATATATATATATATATATATATATATATATATATATATATACAGTGGTGGACATATAATTAGAAACACTTGCGACGTATGTCACATTATACAAGGCACATTGCCGTAAAACTTTTGTTTTTGGAAATAAAACAATAAAATGCATAGAATACGTTCAACAACTTATAATTAATTAAAAAACAAATAAATATCCGAGTTTACAACTACCATTTAGATATTTAGTTACGTACAAACAACTAAACGACATTCGCAGTACCATCCGTCATGGACAAGTAATTAGAAACACTACAGAAATGAGGTAAAAATCAAAGTTATTAACGTGTTAACGTCAACAATTTCATATTATTTATGTAAAATAATGTTTGGTTTACAAAATTTCTTAAAAAATAATATTTAGTTGCATAGCCTTTGTTATTAATGACGGCTCTGCAACGACGTGGCATTGATTCAAGTAATTTCATACATTTATCGAGTGGGATCGAGTTCCATGCTTCAACAAAGGCGTCGTAAAGTTCATTTTGACTGGAATTACGTTTAACGGAGACTTTTTTTTTAACGACGTACCACAAATTTTCAATAGGATTTCAATCGGGACTATTTGCAGGCCAGTCTAACATGGTAACACGTTGCTCACTAAGAAAGGATTTAACACTGCGGGCCGTGTGTTTTGGGTCGTTATCGTGCTGAAAGATCCAGTTCACAGGCAAATGGTCGTCGGTGTAGGGAATCATTGTCTCTTCTAAGATGTTTTTGTATTGAAATTGATCCATTATACTTACCTTCAATCTTACGGACGGGTCCAACTCCGCAACCAGAAAAACATCCCCATACTTTAATATTACCACCGCCGTGTTTGACTTTGCTCCTCGTGTATTTATAATCAAAAGCATAGTTTATTGGACGTCTAACGTAGCGTTTGCCGTCAGAATTCACCATATTTATTTTTGTTTCATCCGAGAATAACACTTTGTTCCATTCTCGTACGGTCCAGTTAAGATATTTCTTTGCAAATAATAATCGCTTCTCTCGGTGTTGCTTGGTAAGAAGCGGTACCTTTCGAGAAACCCTGCCGAACAATTTAGCTTCCACTAATCTGCGGCGTACCAGTTTCGAGGAAATGTTCCTTGGGTCATCAGGTGAAAAAACTTCATTTCTAATCTCGTTGGAGCCTTTAAACGGGTCTTGTTTAGCTACACGTATTATTTGCAAATCTTCCCAGGGAGACGTTTTCCTTGGACGAGATTTTCTAACAACACTTTTAGTAGTTCCGTTTGTTTTATGATGAGCAATAGCGTTGAAAACTTTCTTCACAGAACATTCTAGATGTTTAGCAATTCATGTATAAGTCCACTTTCGATCTAAATGTAATCTAATGTGTCGTAATGTGTTTAACGATTAATTGCCTAGTTGACTCGTCACAACTCTTATTTTTACCCATTTTTAACAATACTTATTATTCACGTAATTCCAAATTGACGTTTAATTGCCGCCGAAACTACAGGAAAAGCGTAAAAAGAGGTTATTTTTTAAATTTCAAAAATGGAACGAACCATGGGTCCTGTTTCTAATTAGTTGTCCAAGCGGCCAGTAATAGAAATTCAACTATCATGATATTTAAACTCTTTTAATAATTAAAGATAGAACAGATTTATTTTATATATATATATATATATATATATGCGTGTGTGTGTGTATATGTACAAGTGCGTGTGTGCGCGTGCGCACGTGCGTGTGTGTGTGTGTGTGTGTGTGTGTGTGTGTGCGTGTGTGTGTGTGTGTGTATGTGTGTTTGTGTTTGTGTTTCCGTGCGCGTGTGTTTGCGTGAGCATGTGAATTCCTATAATAGCATTTTCATGTGTTTAAAACTTTTTAGAAAATTAACTATTTAATCAAATCTAGAGAGACGGGTAGTGCTTCCCATTTGTTCCATGGTACTGTGACGTCGTAGAATAGACTGAGAAATTAATGTGCTAATTGTTTCATAGAACATTTAGGCTTCAAGTTTATCATTAGTTCTATGGAACTGATATGCCCTGGAACAAAATGATAAGGCAGATTCGCATGTTGTTCTATAGAATATATGGGAATAGTATTTTTTTATTTGTTCTATAGAACTGTCATTTACAACTAAAACAATGCTAGTAGTAGAATCGTAAACAAACATTTCTAAGTAGTTTTTCATGATGGAACAAAATGGGAAAGGTGTATCTTATTTTGCTCTATTGCGTCACTGACAAGTAAGCTCGGATGAAACGCTAGTACGTAGTTCTATAGAACAGTTTGGGACAAAATTTTCTATTTTGTACCATGACGTCACAGTACCATGGAACAAATGGGAAGCACTCACATTTGGAACAATAATAATAATAAAATAAAAAATATATATATACATATATAGTGGCTAACACGCAATAAAAATCCGTGGCGGGCGTGAATATGTTGACAACTCGTTGAAAAAGAATGAAGTAATTTGAACTAAATGCAATTTGTTTTAAATACAAATTTCAGTAACTTTTCATCTCGACTTATGAACTTATTCACGCCTTGCACGGAAATATTCGCTATAGTTTTGATTATATGTACAGTTTACGGATTATATGTATATGTTTAGTTGGTAAAAATGTGGTATTACATTGCCGAAACCTCGAAAACGGTTAAAATATCCAGTCCAAGGAATTATATTTAATATATACCTGTACTTCTTATCACAAAATAGCAAATTGCAAAAAAGCATAACTCAAAAGTATTTTAGCAAAATTCAACAGCGAATTTCGAACGCAACGTGCATATCTAAACCAACAATAAGATTTTTTTTAACTAGGAAGAAGAATATAGAAAAAAATAAAAATACCAACACGAACAATATTAAGCTGGGTAGACCACGCTAGAAATTCTATCTAGATCTTGACGATTCTGATAACGCAGTGATACGAAAAATGGTTTATAACTTTCATCTGATTTATAAACAAGTTAGCATTAAAGACCAAATTAATGGAAACGATAAATTTCAAAGGCTGCGATTTTACACAAAGAAAGATACTATGCTAAATGGGTTTTCTATTCAAGAAAATGACTAATAATAAAAAAATGCTAATGGAAAAAGATGACGTTAGACTTAAAAGAGTAAAGTACCTAGACTTAATAAGGATATACCGATTTGAAGGCAGAGCTATTGTGTAAACGGACGAAACTTATGTTCATACATCCCATTTAACTGGGAAGTGCTGGATCGATTCTACGGATAAAGGAGTGAAACAGTTAATCTTCGAAGGTCAACGTTTTAGGGAATGCCAAAGGATTTTCACCGGGTACCATCCCGACTTCAAACCTATTGAAAACATATGGTCACACACTGACCTGTCAAATTGTGTAGTTGTGTTTCGCCAGTGTCTATGTATAAATTGCCAAACAGTGTTAAGACAACCCACCAACCTCAAAAACGTATCAAAAAACGTTAAGTAAACGTTGAAAAAACGATTTTACATTTATTTGTCACGGCAGTAGTGTTATCTTGCAGATAAAACGACAAACAGTGCGATAAATTATATATGCATAACAATAACTAGGCTCAACACAAGTTAAGCATACCCTCAAAATACATTTATTATTTTGGGGTTGTATGTGTTTCCACTGAATAAAAACAGATTTATCAAACAAAGAGGTTACCAACCTTACAATAGGGTGGCCAGGGTGAAAAAACTACCAAAATGGTAAATTTCTTTGCTCAGTTAGAAATGGACCCACAAATTTCAATGATAATGGAAAAACTAAGTATTCTTTTAAAACTTCTACAGAAGCTTGACATCGACTATAGAAGAGAAAATAAAACCACTAGTAGATGAGAAACTTAAACTAAAAGAAGTTAAACACTCAAAAGTAAAGTTAAAACTTGGAGGTCACAAAGAAAAACCACATTATAATGCACGGATTAAACGAAACAGAAGGAATATCTGAGGATTTAAGGAATAACATTTTGGGAAAAAATAACATCATCAGTGCTAAATCAGGGTTACAAGAATAGGATCAATGGGAATGGGAAGTCAGTAACGTATATAGAATTGGGAAGAAGAGCAATAAAAATCTAAGGCATGTACTTAAAAAGGTGACACTTGCTTGGCGAAAAGTTGAAACAATGAAAAACAAAAAATATCTACCGGCAAATATAAGCATCGCTGAGGACTTTCCAAAGGAAGTTTTAAACGTAAGAAAGGAACTAATGATTCGCAAAGAAGAGTTGGAGAAAAATGCCAAAATTGCCTTAACCCGCTACGACACGCTTTTAGTGAAAGATAAGAAGGCATCAGAAGATATTAAAAGAAAGAAATCTCCAACAAAATCACCAACAGGAGAGCAAAATATAAAACTAACAGCCCCGAAAAAATACCAACACTAACTCATTTGATGTACTGCAACGCGCCTAGACAAGCACCATCTCGACAGAAATCACCAAGTAGCAACTACGAAGGACTCTTCAAGAAACACACAACAACCATCATTCAAAAATACAAGAAAACAACAATACAGACAAGAATCAAACAGGAAAACAAAAAATAGTCACCAGAGACCCCTCAAGCCGGTTGGGCACCGTGAGGGCTATAAAGACCACAACCTTCCATCATCATTGCTGGAGAAAGAAAATAAAAACAACATCATACTCGTACATATAGCCACGTTTAATACTAGAACATTACTATCGGATGAAAATCTGCTAGAACTCATAGTAGC
This sequence comes from Acleris holmiana, assembly GCA_949316455.1. NCBI lineage: Eukaryota > Metazoa > Arthropoda > Insecta > Lepidoptera > Tortricidae > Acleris > Acleris holmiana. The sequence goes on from OX438762.1 coordinate 56,129,323, forward strand.
CTTGAAAGAAATTAAGTGGGATATACTAGGTATGTGCGAAGTTCGAAGAATGGGAGATATCATCGAAGACCACGGCGACTATATTTTCTATTATATAGGAGAAAAGAGTGAAGAGCATGGAGTGGGCTTCTTGATAAAGAAATACCTCAAGCCATACATAGATGAAATAGTCGGCATATCTGATAGGATTGCCATTCTCAGTGTGAAATTTCTTAACTACGAACAGAAATGTAGCATTATCCAGGTCTACTCGCCCACAGAGCCAAGGAAGGAAATAAATATGATTGGCCCGGATGAATGAAAGAAAGTTTGTGATCATGCCATCAAATGTAAAAATAAATATTAGGTACTGGAACCCTCGATGGATGATTACATTGATAGGATTGTGATTAACGTAAATGAAAGCACTGACGACTCTGACGATGATGTCTGACTGTTACTCAGATTGTGAAATGTAAAATTTTGAAAATATCGACCCGATTATGCAGTAGGTAAAATATCAATGTTAAGTACAGTCACCAGCATAAATAAGTTATCATTTATGAACCTTGTCACTTTAACGATTAAAACAAGGTACAGAAATCATCACTTATTTACGACGGCGACTGTACCGATGAGTATACTAACAGGCCTAGTATGAAAGCCTTCATGTCGTTTGCATCTCTCTCACACGCGGGATTTTTACTTGGGTGCGAGAGAGACGCCAATAACATATTTTTTTTCATACTAGCCCCGTAAGTATATGCTGTTTTTAAGTAAGCAGGCAATGACAGTCTATACGCATAGACAAACCAGGTCATACTATAAAATAGCCCAAATATGGCACTGCATCTTATTTCACCATATGAAGCTTCGACTTACATTATCGATACATTGCCATTGACACACCAGGGGGGCGATTTTTAAAGCTAAGCGATGAAAAATGTCTTAGTTTGAAATCAATTTGTGCGGCGATTTAATAATACGAGCGGGCCAACCATTTGGATTTGATACTATAAATAGTAGGGGAGCCCAGGGTGCTAAATCAGAGATACTCGAGCGCGTCAGAAATTAAGGACCGTATCGTTAAGGGGGCACCGAGCTTTTTGCGCTCATTAACTTTAGGTATTTTATGCACTCTGTGTATGTGTGCGTATAGCACACCAGCAAGGAGCGAGCCGGAGCCATGCGCCGGCCGCGCGCCGTGCCTGACGAGCCGTGCGCCGATCCACTAGGCGCGGAGGTTGCTACCAATGTTTATAAAATAAAAAAACATAATCGATTCCGAATACTTTTATTAAAATATTCACTATAAGTTAAAAACTTTTTTCAGCCTACATTTTTTTTTAAATTAGTTGTTTACTGTCGGTAGGTAAGGTAGGATTGAATTACTTGTATGAGGTACAGTCACATCACGAGATTGTTGAGCCACTCTAGAACCCTCTCACAGATAGATAGATAATTTTTAATTAATGTCGTTTGTACATCTAAAGTGTATTTAGCTAGTGTTAAGTTATTTATAATATTTATTGGGCAATTGTTCGGCTAAAGAGAATAAATCATAAGTAAAAGCCGTACATCTTCCAATCGGCCATCTTCCCTCTCCGAAGGTTACCGGGAGAACCCTTTCATAGAAAGTTGACGGTAAATTTTAACGTAAATAATTTATTTTGCGTGACTTGACGCTGTCATTAGGACAGAGTTCTATGGTGGCTCAACAACCCCGTGATTTAATGTGAATGTATATTGAAATGAAATAAAACCTAATTACCTTTATTGACAATATTCTAAGCACAAAATAAAGTGAACTCAATGCCTAATGTAAAGTAATAGAACGGCTAAGTAGGGCAAAAATCCCAGTCATCGACCCTTTCTTCAAGTTATTATTTTTAACTGACTTCAAAGATAAGGAAGTTCTCAGTTTGACCTGTATGTATGTATGTATGTTTGTCCGCGATTATCTCACGTTTGGCTGAACCGATTTTAATGCGGTTTTCAGAAAAGTATTTGTTTCACATAGGAGAAGGTTTTGGTATTTTTACCGTCTTTAAAAAAAGGGTCTTAGTTTGACCCGTATGTACGAACGATTATCCATGAATATTTCCGCAAAAACTTCAATGTCTGATTCTGATCACTATAAAGTATAAAATTAAATTGACGTTTTAAAAAACTAAAAACTTAAAGCCGCTGTATCAATCACATAGGTATTTAGAAGTTCCTACTTAATGTATGTATGTATATAATGTAATGAATAATGTACAGAGGTATCTTTAGAAAATAAAATTAGGACACAAGAAACAACAATAATCAATATCGGATTTTACTTCACGGCATTATTTTATCTGTGTGAGTAAGCAATGTCATTGTCTATTTTTCCATCCACTGAAAGACAAGAAATTTGGTCCATTATTGGCATCCTGTAATAAAACAGAACGTTTTGATTTAACTATAATTTATTTATTAACAGAATTGGTTTTTGGATGAAATTTTGTAATCCTTATTCTATAAAAATAATTCGTATTTGGGACTTACAATAGGCTACTTGCCTCATATTAAATTTGGCTTAATAAATTGATATTTTCTGTAGTATTACACTTAAAAAACCAATATTTATCGATTTCAGATATTAAAAGTGTAAGATGGCTACGTATTTTTTATTTAAAATTGTTCATTTTTATTTTTTATTTTGAACTCTGAAAACGCTGTCGGACTTGTTGTGACGTCATAGGACTCTAAGCAAACTTCATGTCGGTTCTTATACGAGTGAAATTCGCAATGGTATATTCTGTAAGTATTCTGTGCTGTGACATGACATTGACATTTATGACATGACTCATGGACTTTTGAGGTTGTGTTCTTTATGTTATGATCGTAATCGTTTTAACATTAGTAAAAACCTAATCTGTGTATTATTGTTACTGCTTTCTAGTTTTATTGATAAGAGCAATCATGGATGTTTGATTCGTGAATGCAGATAGCACAAACTTACCAAGAATCGACACATTGATGGTCGGTAATTTTTTTGCCTTGAATCCTGATTTCTGCTCTGCCGAGCTTATTATTATTGAAGATAAAAGTTTCTGTAGAAACTGAATAACTTATTAAGTAAATACTAACATCAAAGTGATCTTCGCAAAAAAACAAAAATTGTTTCAGTCGATAAAGTCAGGATCCTTTTTAGCAAGTTTTAGCCATGTATTTCGCAAATTTATTTCACTGGGCATTCTAATCCATAATTTCCCTGGGGTCGTAATTGATGTGTTCTTGCATTCTCGGAATAAACAATAACGTTAATTACTATATTTTCCATGTAAACTGGTGGAAGTCATGGTTTTTATTAATAAAAGTAGATAGATAGAATTTTGGTTTGTGGCTTTTATTAATAAAAGTATCGAGGTTTCGAAAATGATAAATTGTTTATCTATATGTCAAATGCTCTCGTCAAATGTCAAATGTTTGTTTTCGGCCCGTATGACGTCACAGCACAGATAATCTATAGACTAATATGGCTGTAAGCGTTTTCGCCTGTTAACGAATACTAAACTTTTAAAATAAAGTTTTGCGGTTTTGTAGGCCCTAAAAAAATATGGGAATATTTTTTTTCATCTAATCGGACAATAATTAATAACTTGAGACCTACTTTAAAACAGAGTAAACTAGCCTATTCCTTTGTTTGGTAAATTTTATAATCAATGTCAACCAATTCATTTACTCTGTAAATTGAAAAAATATAAAGATAATGTGGAAATTCATACTAAATTTATTAAAATGTTTTCCTATACACCTCTTACTATTTTTACGCATACCTCACCGGTTCATTAGGTAACTCTTCGTTTTGTAGCGAAGTGCCAACAACTGGAACATTTAACCTTATAAATAAAAAAATATGAATAATTTTGCAATTTTACTCATTTGTTGAAATATAGTTGTTAGCTAATGAGTATACTTACGGAGTATTCTCTTTGTCTTCAGATTTCTGGAGATGTCTTGCTCTAGAAATATTGAAAGCATCCCAAGAAGTAACAATATTATATAATTAATTATAGTAAAAAAAACCTCGGGTCGTTCTAAGAAGCCTGTTTTGCCTGTAAATGTGTTTTTTTAGCTAAACTATTTTCATATCTTGGTAAATATTCACCATAGAAGTGTATTTTTTATATACCTACTAATTGAAAGAACTTCGCGTGTTGTTTAAAATTACTTGTGTCAAGAAACCAATTTTGGCCCAAAACATCAATACTACAACTAAAAGATTACAAAGTCTTAGTAATACAAATCGATACATCTCGAAAATCAGTCTATGTTGCTACCGATTTATTTTCTCCTCCCTAGCGTGGCATTTTGACAACTGTCAAATCAGATTTCTTATAACGACTCCACTATCAGTAGGTTTACGATTTTAACTTACTTCATTTCTTCACGCAAGCGTTTAGCATTGTGCTTTTGCCCACCCCTTCTCTTCCTTTTTTGGTTGTGTTTGTTCCCCATTTAAAATAAAGTGAATAATCACAAAAATCGCGATAAACGCAACCAACCAAAAAGCGACACAGCCTCCACCTCCGACGGCCGAAGCCTGACTAATGCGGACATGGGGGAAACGTGACGGCTCTGGCTAAAATGGACGATACGCGTGCGAATTTAGGTATTTCCTTCATATTAGTAAAATAAAAACACATTTTAAAATGTAAAGTGTAGACGTTATAGAAGACGTGTAGTTTTGTTGTAAATCCAAAACTGATGATCTTCCGTGAAGTAATTACGCCGTACTAAGTGTTTACTTTGTTATGTAGAGGTATCTTTGGATGTTTTTTCTATCGAGGGAAGTACAAGTAATCGTGTTTCTAAGTGTATGATAGATAGAGTGATTCCTTAAATATCTTACATATGAATTGCATAACTAAAGCTTCAGTAAAAGCAATGCAGCAGGCGATCAAACGAACGCATTTTTGTCGTAATTACGTATCGTTGCCTCGGCGCACTCTTAATTATGGAAACAAGTTTGAATTGCTCTAAAAAAAAAGTTACAATATTTTGTCTTTTCTGTCATATGTCAATCTGTTAAGCATACAGTCAAGTGTTAAAACTTACTATTAAAAAATTGTATAATTCGTATACATTGCAAGATGAAGGGTTTCTCAGAGAAAAAACGACATTCAATTGTGACCAAATACTGTAAAGAATCAGGTATAACTATGAGAAAGATTGCTTCAGAAGAAGGGGTTAGCCTGAAAGCTGTTTACAATACGATAAAAAGGTTTAGTATGAATAATAATTTAAAAGATTTACCTGGCCGAGGTAGAAAACGAGGCCCTTCATGTCCTAATTTGGACAAAAAGATATGCGAAAAATTTCTCAAAAAAAAGAGATATCGATTCGGGATTGTGCGAAAAAATGTCGTACTTCTATTGCAATGGTTCAGCGTGCCAAGGAACGTAACTTGCTTGTAACGTATAAAAAGCAAAAACAGCCTAAACGCAACAAAACCCAGGAGTCTTCTGTCAAAACTCGGGCTCGGAAATTCTACGACCAAATTTTAACTAAAAATGAACAATGTATTATAATGGACGATGAAACCTATGTCAAACTTGAATATAAAACCCTACCCGGACCGCAGTTTTACACCATAATAAAAGGTACGAAGGTCTCTAAAGACGACAAAACCATTTTTTGCGAGAAATTTGGGAAAAAAGTGATGGTTTGGCAAGCTATTTGTTAATGCGGCATGAAAACGTCTCCGTTTTTCGTAACGGGAAACTTAAATTCGGATGTGTACAAGAAGGAATGCCTTCAAAAACGGGTACTACCACTCATTCGAAAGCACAGGAGTCGTACATTATTCTGGCCTGATTTAGCTGCGTGTCACTATGCTCGCCATGTGTTGAACTGGTATCGAGAGAATAATGTCGAATTTGTCGCGAAATCATTAAATCCCCCGAATTGCCCTGAGATCAGGCCCATCGAGAAATTTTGGGTTCTGATGAAGGCAAAGCTACGAAAACAAGCTAAACCAACAGATAACATGGACCAATTAAAAAAAGACTGGATCCGTACCCACAAAACTTTCAAAACAGTCGATGTCCAAGGGCTAATGAAGAGCATCAAAAGCAAAGTGAGAAAACTGGCAAAGGGGATCAATAAATAACTAAAAGTAGTTTTTATGGTTCACTTTGAAGATCTAAGAATCGCGTAGTTTAAGTTTTTTTTTTTGTAATAAAAAGTATTTATACAGATTACACCATTTTATTTGTTTCCATAATTAACGATACGGTCCTTAATAGCATCCATGTCCTACGTATTTTTGAAAACATACGTATGCTAATCTGATTGTTTCCATGATGGGGGAAAAAAACATCGAGCGCGTCAGATTTTCAAAGGTCATGTTAAGTGAACCTAAAAGAAGACTCTTATGTAATAATCTGACGATTTGGATGTGACCCAAACTCGCGGCCATTATTAGAAAGTGCAAAAAAATAATCGCCACTTTGAAATACTCGAGCGCCTCAGATTAAGATATACAGGGTGTTACAAAAGTACCCGTAAAGCCGAAAGGGGGTTAAATGGTGCCTTATAACGAGTCCATTACAATATTTTGAGAACCGTAGTATCACTGTATGACTTACCGTCAAAAAAATAAAACCGTTATTTTTTTCATTCATGTGCAAACCCTATTTCACTAAAACTAAAGAGTAAACTACGCAGAATGTTTATGTACATTTTCACCTAATTCGCGGAACGATAAAGAGACAATAACAAATGGTTCAGAATTCGATTATTTAGATAGATATTACAAGTCGAGTTTTGGAAGATTTTAAAAGCCCTAACCTAACATAATTTGAAAGTCCTGACCTCGTGAATGTTGCATCATCCGTCCAAAGAACATAGTTTAAGTAATTAGGGCTCTCCCCTAACTGTCTGAGGTACCACTCGCAGATGTTCCTCCTGGGTGCAAGATCAGAGGGTATCAGCACTTATGTACGGCGATAGTGATAAAGGTGACGATTGTCGTCACGAAGAATTCGCCAAACTGCGACATGGTTCATACCGAATCTTGCTCCGGGTCGTCTCGCACTCGTGGTTGGCTCTTCTTCAGAATGGCTCTAACACTAATTCAGCCTGTCTGACATCGACTGTGCTTGAACGTCCGCGTCCAGTTGACCGATGAAAGATGGAATGTAGGTGTCTTGACATGTTGATAAAACACTGGTATGAAGGTCGCCGTCGCTATTCAGTGGGGGGTCTTCCATCGATAAATCATTGCCAGTGTTGAACACAGTTCGCGAGCACGATTCAAATTGCTATCTTCATGGCCTATGCATAACAGCATATCGTAATATTCCGAGTTAGAAAATATCGTCATTTTGGAAAAAAAACACGAAACAATGTAGAATATCGATAAGAAAATTTGAAATAGATAACAATATTTTTTCCGTCGTGACGATTTTTGAAGCCAGTACTTAAGTAAAATGACATCCTAGTATTGAGATAGCAAACCTTTGTGGATGAAAAACAGAGAAACCATTAAAGTTGACTATTATCAAAATAGATAAGTAGGCCTCTCCGTTAAAATAATCTATGCTAACTCCGGTTCCCTGACATGACACCTGAGCATTCTCATGCTCTTAAAATGCTACTTAAATCTCTGCAAATCGGGACTAAAGCTCCTTATTAATCTTTAGGTATTTTTTTTAATTTACTTTGGAAACCCCTAAACAACCAATCACGGTGTTTGTGAATGGAGGATTATCGCCATTTTCAGTGATTGTGTATGGACCATATTTTTGGGTGTCGAAATAACCTCAAAATGACCACTGTGCAAATATATAAAAAAAAAGATTTAATTTCGTGAAATACGATTAATTATTACGAATATGAATCTAATTAATCATATTAAGGCCGAACTCTTTTATTAAGCGTGATCCAATTACTTTTAAAATGGTTTTCAAGTTCGAATCTGTTGGCTAAATATGCAAGCATTTAAAACATCACTTTACAAAAAAATCGCGGATCTTTTTTTCCTATTTGTATTTTGAATAGATGTTCATAACTTGTATTGAGCGTACGTTGTTAAAAAACAATATTGTTTAGGACGTCGTTTTTTTCCTCGCAATCAAAGTGAAAAATAGAGTGTTTAACGCGAGACTAAACAACCATAATGACACTCGAACTACAGCCACCCTCGCTCGCAAGCTCGCTCGCGTGGCTAAACATCTCGTGTCATTTTGGCTTGTTTTAGTCCCTTGTTGAACAATCTACTATTTTTTGACATTTATTTTCAATCATCATCTTTGTCGGTAGTATCATCTTCCTTTTCAGACTCGATTTCATTTAATTTCAGAGGAATAGAAACGCGGGAAGGGGACTACCGGCATCACGTAGCTGCACGCATTAAACTTTATGGTTTGTTTTTCCTTACTTCGGCTTACGGAAATCGTCAGATTATATATTCTTCGTGAAAGTTGAATTATTGCCATCAAAATAAGATAAAAATTAGCAACGCTCGAGAAAGCCGAGATGACGTTTTTGTTTTACAAGTTTGTAACCCACCTACTTCTTATAGTCAATCGAAGATTGTCAGATTAGTGGAATATACACTTTTTAGCATATAACTAACTTACCCTACCTTAATCTGACGCGCTCGAGAATTTCAGATGATGATTGATGCGCGGCCACATATACGGGGCTAATACTTGGTGGAGGTATTTAAATGGCGTACTAGGTACCTCCCTGTATGTTAATCTGCCGCGCTTTAGTAAATCCCAAAATCCCCTCTTGGGCTCCCCTACTAAAAGGCGTTATGATATTAAATTCGCTCGTAGATTAAATCGCTGCACATATTGATTTTTAAACTAAGTCGTTTTTCATCGGTGAGCTTGAAAAATCGCCCCCCTGTCCTTTACGATGGCTGCACTGAAAGTTTCGGGAATCTAATACTTAGAAACATACTTTTGACACATATCATGCCTTTTTATAATCCTTAAAGTTTCATTATTTTAACACACTGGCCACATAGAAAAAAAAAGCGATGGTCCGGTTTCAATTGTTTTTTGAAGTCGTCGAGTCGCTGCTGTTAATGGAATTGTCCCGTGAAAATTTAAGAGCTATGATTTATTACGACTTTAAAAGTGGATTATCACAAAAACAATGTGGAGACCGGATGATTGTTGCTTTTAGTAATGAAGCACCTTCAAAGACGACAATATACAGGTGGTATGCAGAATTTCAACGTGGCCGACTATCCCTCAGGGACGACGTGCGTGAAGGTCGACCAAAATCGGCAGTCACGCAAGAAAACGTCGATGCTGTGCGTCGGCTGATAAAGGAAGACCGACATGTGTCATATCGGGAGATTCAAGAGTGTTTGGGCATTGGAATGAGTCAGATACAAATCATTTTACAGGAACAATGGAGAATGTCGGTAGGTACGCCAAATCGCTTGAAACTTTGTTTCAGTAAAGTTTAAAAATAAACAAACATACTACTATTTATTTCATTCAAATAGGCCCAGTAGTTTTGATTCTACGAACGTTTAAAATTTCGGACAATAATATTAAAACGCGCGATCGCCATCTTGATACAGTGACGTCATCATTTAACAGCGGTACTCGCCCTTATATGAATGAGTAAGTTTGCAGGGCTTATATCTTTTTAACCGAAATAAGTAGCCAGTTGAAATTTTCACAGAATATGTCTTATAATAAACTCTATCGTTTAATTTTATAAAATAAACGATAAATCAAATCCCAAGAGGGGTCCCCATACAAGAAAGATGAAAAAAAAAACCATTTTTTTTAGCATTTTTATTCGGATTGTATTTTTATAATGGCTTCTTATTTTGATACTTTTTTAAGCTTAAATTGTAGTCTAACTTTCATAGTTTACGACTAAATAGAAATCTCAAGTAAAACTCCTACAAATATGTGACAAAACAATTTTATCAACACGGAGTTTTAGGCGGTCACCCATCCTGTTTTAGACTACGCTTGTAGTTGCTTAACTTTGGGAGGCGAAGTAAGGGCTGTATTTGTATGATGGCTTTTTATTTCGGTGTCACATTAAGCTTAAATAATAATCTAAACTCCATACTAACCTATAGTTTACGACCAAACAGTAATAAAACTTTGTGTTAAGAAGTGCCTAGTCTAAATGAACACGATGATGTGGCGGTGATTGCTAAACTTTGGCGGTGGGCCTTTCTTTACAAATTTCGTGATAGGTATGTAGAATTAATATTGCGACCGTATAAAATAATGAACTATAAAATATGTTTTTTTGAGTTCTGATACCTATTTTGTGTACTTATTCATTTCATCGATTTCAATTTTCACGCGCGATCGACACCAAGTCGGTCACTCGCGATTAGTTAAATAGGTAGGTGCCTACAACACTCGCTTCGCTAGGCTTTGTTTGTCTCCCGCTTTGTTTTTAAGTTTTGGGGATGTTTCACTTTAGCTATCAAAATTATACTTTATGCATTAATGTTTTTGGTATTTTTATGTAAAATACGGTGACCCAAAATTATAGGTAAGTGCTTGATTTCCTTTTATTCTAACTTTATTTAACCAACTTGTTCGACAAACATTACAAACTGAAAAGCCGGTCAGTGACAGACAGTTTATTTAAACTGTAGGTATGTAATACAAAACAATACATAACCATAACTAGATAACCATAAGTAGTAACATCCAAACGAATTCGTAAAAATATTTCGACTTCAAAAGTTAAGCAACTAAGAGCGTAGTCTAAAACAGGATGGGTGACCGCTTAAAACATCGTGTTGATAAAATCAGTTTTGTGACATATTTGTAGCAGTTTTACTTGAGATTGCTGTTTAATCGTAAACTATGAAAGTTAGACTATAACTTAAGCTTAACGTAGCATCAAAATAATAAACCATTATAAAAATACAATCCGAATAAAAATGCTAAAAAAAATGTTTTTTTTTTCATGTTTCTTGTATGGGGACCCCTCTTGGGATTTGATTTATCGTTCATTTTATAATTTTAAACGATAGAGTTTATAATAAGACATATTCTGTGAAAATTTCAACTGGCTACTTATTACGGTTAAAAAGATATAAGCCCTGCAAACTTACTCATTCATATAAGGGCGAGTACCGCTGTTAAATGATGACGTCATCACCCGTGAGCGCTCGCCGCCGGGTTTCGAGCGCCGGATACGAAGTTTAAAATTCAATATCTCGGAAACTATTCGACGTATCGAAATGATTTTTTACAGTATTTTTTTTTTTAATGGAGAATATGATAAGCCAAAAATCTCAACTGGCCGACATTCTCCATTAGGCGTCCGAAAGTTGTTTTCCCGTTGGATCCCTCACTTATTGTCTGAGGAGCAGAAAACGACTCGTGTCAATTGGTGCCTCAGAACATTGAATAAATTCAACGGAGGAAGCTCAAATGCAGTTTTTAGCATTGTATCCGGTGACGAGTGTTGGATATATGCATATGAGCCTGAAAATAAAAACATCTCGAGTATGGGTCTACGAAGATGAGCTCAAGCCGACAAAAGTTATTCGTTCTCGCAGCACGGCCAAAAAGATGGTGGCTACGTTTGTCTCCAAATCGCGTCACGTGGCTACTATTCCTCTTGAAGATCGTAGAACGGTCAATGCCGATTGGTATACCACTATTTGTTTGCCGAGTATCTTTGCTGAATTCCGAAAAAAAAACCCTAGTCGCCGCATTATCCTTCACCACGACAATGCCAGCCCTCACACCGCTCGGAAAACAACTGAGTTCCTGGACGGTGAAAAAGTCGAATTACTGGACCATCCTCCATACAGCCCCGACTTAAGCCCCAATGACTTTTTCACATTCCCCAAAATTGAGGATAAGTTGCGTGGTCAGCGGGTTCAGACGCCGGAAGCAGCAGTGGAGGCTTTTAAAATGGCCATTTTGTCGACCCCTACTTCAGACTTCAATAAGTGCTTTGACTGACTGATGACTGGTTTGATCGCATGGAAAAGTGCATAAAATATAAAGGAGAATACTTTGAAAAACAATAAAAATACTTTTATTCAATTTAACTGCATATTTTTTTCTACTCCCGAAACTTTCAGTTTGACCCTCGTACGTATATTGATTTTAGAAGCTGACTGGAACTAGGTAGCAGTGGAAAAGAGACGTGCTGTTAATTTTTGGGTTCCCAACCTCAAGAGGATGAACGGAACGCTTTTAAGTTTACTCCAATGTCTGTCCTTCGGCCAGTCGATTTTTTTTTTATGAAAGCCCTTGTCTTTTAGACAGCCTTCTTTTCTAACATATACTTCCGGCATAGTAGTGTGGACGGAAGTCAACACGTCTCTGTAGTTATGATTGCTTTGGTCAGAAAATAAATATGACTTTTAACTAATATTGTGTATGCGTCAATTTGGGTAAATATGTTGACATTTGAAAGAGACTTGACCGGCTAACTTGTAGTGTGCTAGTAGTTATGTCGGGAACATATGTGTGAGTGTGAGAGTGGCACTCTATAACTTGAATGGAACGGGTTCGTACATTAGACTACTAACATCAATATGCGCAACAGCTGTCTTTTTTAAATACTTATCTACTTTAGTGGGGAATTTTCATTATAAAGTGTACCCTAGTTAAGGAAAGTTAACGTTTCTTAATTTTCCTTAACTAGAAAATGCCCAGCGGTGATATATACAATTAAAAAAAAACTGAGGAGAAAACGCTTAATTTATTTAGTGACTCAAATATTTCCGATTTTTCTCTTGCTACTTACTTGCGCCTATTTTCTCTCGAAATGTCGTGCCGGAAAGCTTTAACACAGCTACAATAAGGGTTCCGATTTTTGCGTTTAACGGTGATGGAACACTAAAAAGACCTTCTCTATTGTATTCTGTTCTGACTATGTTCTTGTAACGTCTTTTCGGCTGTTTATTTCTAACACGCGTGAGAGAAAGATATGGAATTCTTCATAATAGCTGTCAATCATTAGTTTAATGACATTTATTGAAAATTAAATGGTTTTAATACATTACTTACAGTTTTTCGCGAGTAATGATTCATAAATACAATTAACTTAATAGAGGTAAGTAACACCATCTTTTTTTTGCTGTTACGGTATGTTTCCGGCACTTTTTGGTGACGCACTTCGGCATCCTTAAAGCTTTGCAATCCAACGGCGACTAAGTGTGCACAAGTGTGCTTAAACCGCCAATAAGCACAATTATGCCTTCCCGTGTTTTGCGCGCTGATGCGAAGTCCTTGCGCATTAAGGTCATTGTCTTGTGTATTAAGATCTAACCCCTAAGACACAGGTTTTACCTAGTTTAGGGGTCGTTAAATTCGACCAATCCACTTCGAAATATGTACAACCCTTAGACATCGATAAACTTATTTATTGCGAAATAAATACTTAAAAACATAGAAAACATCCACACTCAGGAACAAAATAATACTCTAACCCGGGACCGCTAACTTCGTAAGAATGAAAAGCCAAACAACCGCTAGCTTCGTAAGAATGAAAAGCCAAACAAAGTATTTTTAAAGTTACTAAAGGTGTTTCTAACATCTCTACCTATAATATACAATAATATTTTTCACTTTGACATTTGACACTAAAGTTCCATATTAATGTATATGAAAACGCCACTCATTTAACACAATCATTGATTGACAGTTCGGGTGCCATCGTATTTCGATTGTGATCAGAGTTTTCCCAAAGGAAAATCATTTTGTACTACAACAGGGCTGGAATTCTACAAGGTAATAACGATATAGTTTTTGACCTGTTTCCGTATTGTCAACGTTTTGATAACTCTTATGTCATTTACAATAATGGCGACTGTGAAATAAACGATTCTTAAACGTGTCAAACACGATATCGTTTTAACGCACATGAATAGAGGCCCTGTTCTTGGTTCGATTCTTGCTTGGTTATTAGCTGTTTTAAAGAAAAAAAATGCGGTTTTTCTTTTTTCAATATACATCGATACCTTGGTTACAAAGAACAGATTACCCTAACTCTTCTTACTTATAGTTTCCGAAGGAGAAAAAGTATTTTAATTAACTTCTCTTACATCCAATCCAAGTCCTGGTTGAGAGTTCATGATCGAATCATGCGACCCGTGGCTGCGCATACCAAAACCGCTTAATGGGAAACCGCCCATGTCCTGTAACAATTTATAAAAATCATGAAAACTGCTAAAAACAGTTTCTATGACAATAAAAGTCAATAAAGAACGACTCACCATCTGAGCAAAAGGCACCACGGAGCCATAAGAACCTAACGGTCTCATGAGGGTGTCACAAGCACGCCTTACCATTAGACTAGAGCTAAAAAATCCAGCTCGGTACCAGTTGTACATTTCTTTGGAAGAAAATGGTCCTTGTATGTTTTTCTGCAAAAGTTGTAAGTGTTACATATTCAGAAAACGAAATTCGTAACATCTAATGATTTATGTCAAACATAATTTTAATATTTAACTTTATTATTTACCTTTGGATCTTCATAATACCAATGATCAGCTAAGCTTTGGGAAGAAGGGTTGTTTTGTGGAGGTGAATGTCGCATCATATTACCATATAAAGAGTTAAACGGCCCTTGAGATCCTGAATGTTGTACCCCATGCATAGGAAACATATTGTTCTGGCCATGATTCGGTAGTTGGATATCATTGGATGGTGGTAGCTGTAATTTAATAGAATATTCAAGCTTTATTTCATAATACAATATACATTTTCAACCTTTGATCGTGAAAACATGGATTAGTCCGTGTTGGCAAAATGATGACATCAATGTGAAATCAAAAGACAAGACGGAAAATAAAAAAATGTAAGAAAATAGTTATTAAAATCCTTTCGATGCTTACCACAAACGCGAAACACCAACTCGGGATTTTATGGCGTTTTGCGATTTTTTGCAATTAATGACGCAAGATACCAAACACGTCCAATGCTACAAACGCAATACACCAACTGGGACTATTTCCATTTCTAATTAAACTGCCGGGTGAACCACTGACATAACCAAAACCTACCTCATACTAGTTTTGGTCAGTCGGTCAGGTGGAGCCTGTGGTAGGTTTGTCTTTTGCATAATGTCAAACGAGGGTTGAATAGAAAGTTCGCGGCCGACCATTAAAAAAAAATACTAAAAAAACTGCCGCCATTTTGAACTGTCATTATTCAGTTTACATCCCGCGAAATTTTAATTGGAAGACCATATTTAAAATTAATTTTACGTCTGATTTAAAAACTACGTGTAAACAGATTTTTCATAATGGTCAATTAAGAGCAACGTGCTGTAATTAAAATCTTCATAAAAAAACCGGGCAAGAGTATGACGGACTATGCTGTGTAGGGTTCCGAAGCCGTTAAGTACTAAAAACATAAAAATCAACAAGTACTTAATAACTAATTTCCTATTTAAAGTCTGTTGGTGCCGTCTTGGATGATTTAAGTAGGTATAAACACTTCAATCGCCTGTATCTCAAGAACCAATGATGTCTACTTAGTCGTGATAGTTTTGCAATATAGAATGGCAATTATATGCGACATAGTAATGAATAGATCCCGTATATTTGGTGCCGTTGACACAAAATCGACGTCACAGTGCATATAGGCTGATTCAAATTAGTTTTATCGTAATCATTTATAACCTACATGCCAATTTCATTAGTTAATCTTTATATAGATTAAAAATAAGCGAAGATATACAAAATGTCTAATTGATTTCTACCGCCAAAGCCGGCAATCACGTCATCGGATTGTCGTGCCGGATCGCCGAGCCCTCAGCACACTCGATACATTTTGTATCGGCGCGGTTACGGCATATGACATCGTTGGCGTTGGGGGCACGTAAAGTTGCAGCCGACCGTGGCGTTCAAAAGGTTAATTAATTTTTGACCGTCTTTCACCTACGCAGCCATTTAATTATTATGTAAACTGAAATAGTTATATGTATGTATTTTTTATTAACGTGCATAGTTTTACATTGATAGTTTTTAGAAAATTAATTATCAATTTGGTAACTCTAACGGTAGTGTTATAACTTTATAATGTTTTATAAAATTATAACACTACCGTTAGAGTTACCAAATTGATATTTAATTTTCTAATTATTTTAATTTTTAATTTTCTATGTGAAATCACGTCACTTTTACGTCAGCGGCACCTAACGTGCGGGGTCTGGTAATGAAAGACCGACGATTAAAAGTACGAGAAGTAGCTAACATCGTGGGCTTCTCCTATGAAAGAACCCAAAACATTATAGTCAACGAATTAGGTTTTTCGAAGGTGTCGGCGATTTGGGTTCCAAAGCTCCTTTCAGTGGAACAAAAATTCCTCGTCTCATGATTTCACGAGACTGTCTAGACCTGTATGAAGCTGACCCTCAAGACTTTTTAACCGACTTCGAAAAAAGGAAGAGGTTATAACGTTTCATGGTATGTATATATATATATATTTTTTTACATGTTTTTTTTCAACGATTACTCCGTGAATTGTGAACCGATTTTGAAATATTTATTTGACTTGGTAGAGTATACTTTCGAGGTGCTCCTAATGTCAACAATTCTGAATCTGATGAGGGGATCAGTGAGGAATTGAGGGAAATCCTCAAATATTGTAGGCAAACATAGCGATTTTAGTATTTTTAGTAACAAGTCTAACATTTGCATTCAGAAAATCATTTGGGGAAGTCGAACTGATGATGAAGACCACAGATGGCCATCGGGACTCCTCAACGGTAACTATTTCAACGGTGGCGATAAGATGTCTCGATTAAGATAGTATTGCGACTACAACGAAGAATATTTAATTTTTAAAAAATATGACTATGACTTTCCGGCGGCCTTGCTTGCGGCGCGCTTGCAACTTAAAGTTTCATATCAACTAGTAAGTGGGACTACGAAAGAAAAGTATAAAATAAAATAAATGTTTTAAAAAACAAATAACCGCCTTCAAAAACGCAAAAAAAATACTTCTTTTAGAATTGTAGGCACTTGCCTAATACGTTAGTCCAACTGTACTCGGCGACCACAATATTTTCACTAAAAACCCGACTACAGTGGGACTAACCTATTAGGTAGATGCCTTCAATTGTAAAATATTTTTTTTGCGTTTTTGATGGCGATTTTTGTTTTTTATAACATTTAATTTTGGACAGATATGTTACTATAGATGAGAAATGGGTCCACCACTACTCGCCCGAGACTAAACAGCAATCAAAGCAGTAAGTTCGTTCTGGACCTCCGCCTTCCAAAAAAGACAAAGGCCGTTTTGTCGGCGAATAAAGTCATGGCATCAGTCTTCTGGGACGCAAAGGGAGTAATAATGGTCGACTATCTCCAGAAGGTACCACTATAAACTCGGACTATATTAGTCGGCGACGGCGATTAGAAAACGTCATTGCTCGCCACGACGAATATCTGTTGTTATTTATAAAACAATTAATTTTGATGCATAGTATTAATTTCATATAAACAGTAGCAGGCGACATAACACGAGCACACACACACGCATGCCAAGTCTGGCGCGTCAAATTAAAGCCGCAGTGGAAAAGTAGCATTATACAGAGAGTCGCCCGCTACTGTTTATATGAAATTTATATTGAGCAACAAAATATAATGTTTTATAAATAATAACAGATATTCTAGGGTAAAGAGTACTACCGATGAAAGGAAATATCTTGATTTATAGCTCCGAGTTTTTTGGTGGTGTTTGAACAGTTTATCAACGAGCAAGGGGCCATTTTGTTTTTACACTTGAACCTCACACGCGAAATGCGGTTGACAGAGGACTGAGCATCGCGGCGAGCAACGACGATTCTTTAGTCGTCGTTTCGGCGCGCGAGGTACATACACTCTTTCCTTCTATCTCAATATACTTCTGAGCACCACCCGCCTTATTCGCCCGATTAGGCACCGTCGGACTTCCACCTATTTCCAAATTTAAAAAACAAAAGAAGTTTTGAAGTGATGTATTGGCTTTGGGATACCTACAGATGGAACAAGGTGCAAAGACCTCAACGGAGACTACATAGAGAAATAAAAATATAAAAAACTTTGGATTTGACTTTATACTTGAGCCGCGATCTTTCCAATTACCCCTCGTAGTTGGCATTTTGCGTAAGTGATAGTTGGTATTTTGCGTCTATGGTATTTAGAGTGATTTGATTTAACAATATGTGCAGTTGGTATTTTGCTTCATTTCATTTTGCGTTATGCTAAGTTGGTGTTTTGATAATGTCGTCACATCCCTGCCAAAGGCGCGAATCTTAAAAATAGCAGTTTCCCTACTTTACAAAGATTTTACTCGCTACATTGAGATGGATGTGACGATGTGGTATTTTGCTAGTTAGTCATTTTACGTAAATACTAACGGCATCTAGCTATTTTACTATACTCTCGCTTACACGTTTTCAATCTTCCACGCTACGGTATTTACTATGGAAAACTTACAATTAAGTCGAGGATAAAATCAGTTTTAAGACAGAGTTATGCACTCTGCTTTTCACTTCGATTACGAGGAAACAAAACAGCGTAACTATTAGTGTATAAGGTGTGAGCATTATTTCCCCTTCACTTGACGAAAGTTTAACAAAATTCTGTTTCACAACAAGTTTTGCTAAGAAAACAACTAATTAATAGTCCAATTTAGTCCAAAAGGAGACAAAAACCTCTTTCCCGCCACTGTTTTTTTTTTTATTATCTGCATGAAATTTTTAATTTATTTCGAACGCAATACTGCCAAGTCATACGTTGATTTTGAGAGTAATGCTTGTTTTTAATAGTTTTAAATTTCATTTTTGTTAGATGCAACATTGAAGGCAAATAAAGCTTAATAAATAAAGCTTTTTTAGTGCAGTCACCTTGTTTGTCTGGCTGTTAGGCTTAATTATCTTGGTCTCGATGACGACAACACTTTATGCACTAGAGCATATAATGCGATAAAGTAGGACGTTACGAGCATGAGAAATGAAAAAGTTATTACCAGGGCTCGGACAAGTCATCGCAAAACAATCGCAAGACGGCAATAGAACAAGATCAATAGAATCGCATTATGTACAATATTATTTAATTATATTTTTCAATTAGATTTTTTTACTAATATAGGATTCATCAGGTATTTCCCACGGGCACCACAGATACTTTTTGAAAAATGCCCTGAAGCGTGAATTATTGAGTTGATTCCATGGAATATTAACAGAAATTAGGAACATCAACAAATCGATGCAAAAAGTTTCATAAGAAATTTCTGGCGGAGCTGTCTTCAATTTGTGATTTTTGACCTAATATGTTTATCAATATTATCTTTTTTTAACTGTTTAATACGAATGTCACATGCTGTACAAAATATTTCCTTGACATTTTCCTGATAACGGAGCTCGGGGTAGTCCTTGATCCACTTATTAATTGTATTTATTTGCACCATATTTAAAATATTTAGAAATAACCATAATTAAGCAAATAATTGTATTTGTTTAAATTGTCACCACAAAACTGTTTCAAGCCACTTTGACAAATCCATGACAGGTATGCGACTAAAAAGGTCAAATGTTAAATTATAAATTACGATAATAATTATATCAGCTTTAGATAATAATAATCTTAAGTCGCGACTCTATAATAGTCTTGTCCCATGTCCATATCAGTTCCTGCGATCACTTGTCCGAGCCCTGGTTATTACAATACAGTTTTCACTTCTCATGCTTGTAGTTATCTAAAACAGCTTTTTAGACTAGACTAAAAGATCAGACCGCCTTCCTCTACCAAGGTTGATAAATAACAGTGCCGGCCATGGAGCTTATCACGATGCACGATTTTATCAATATGAATTTATAACAAAAATACTTAAACAATAAAAATGATAGACCGGGGATTATCGCATATTTATATTGCAGAAACTCTCATACGTTTCTTTAAATAATTCCCCAGGGTGCAACTCATGTCAAATGTCTGAAAAATCTTCCGTTGAGTTTTTAGACTATTTTATAAAAGACAGTTGGCCCTAATTGAACGTTTAAGTTCACGTCTTAACTTTAAAATCGACATTACTTTTCAATACAGCATCATAATTTTCTCGCAATCAAAGTAAAAAGCACACCTAAGCATAGGTAACGCATTTTTTTGTAAACACACAAACTCACACACACACATTTCATTAAACACGAATCTATTAAATAATACTATTAATCTTTTCGCCGCCCGTAATGGCTAGAAAATAAAAATAGTGTCAACCTTCGTCCAAGACACTTAAGTCTAGTTTAGTAGCAATGTTTTTAAAATATTTTAAATGCCAGTGCTTTCTGCTGAAGACTTCGACTATGTTGTCTTCCATTATGGTTATATTGTGCTCATAACTTTCATTATTTTATGACACGGCACAAAGTGTAATCTAGGAGTAGACATTACTATCAAAGATCCGGTAAAAATCCTACCGTGATAAATAATATTATATAGCCGTTGCCCGCGACTCCGTCCGCGTAGAATAATAAAACATAGCCTATGTTACTCAGTGATGTGATAATAACACAGCATTCTACTGTAGAAATATTTTTTACATCGGTCCAGTAGTTTCGGAGCCTATTCAATACAAACAAACAAATCTTTCCTTTTCATAAAGTTAGTATATATGGAACGGAAGTAGCCATTGTATAGAAGAGGTTACATTTTTTTAACGAGTGGTCATTTTTCCTACCCTTGTCAATTTACTGCCTTATTTCAATGATCCTAGTTTATAACACAAGTTATGTTTAGAATTTGTTAATTAAACCAAATACCTGTACATTGTTGGGATTATGGCCAAGACCAAATAATGAATTATTGGCAGTTGTCACTCCTTGAATCATGGAAGAACTTGGAAACCCTGGTATGCCCACAGATCCTGGATGCATTCCGCTCACGCTTATATTGGAGTTAACCGTACCGGGGTTAAGAAGTAGAGGAGGTGGAGACATTCGTTGAAGTGGGACTCCCATAGAATTATTCTGATGACCATGTTCAATTAATCTTGGCCCTTGTAATCTCATTGCAGAGTTAAGTGCAGCATTAGATATTCCAATGTTTTGCATTCCAGTTGTTTGATTGCCTGAATTTTGGATCCCAGATTGCAAGCCTGTATTTTGCATACCAGATGGTGGTATTCCTAATGATTGCAAGCTCAGAGCTTGCATGCCTGGCGCATGCATACTTGTCATTTGCAATCCGTGAGACTGCATTGAAGGTGGTTGTAGTCCTTGTGAGTGCATTCCTGACGATTGCATACCTGCGTTCTTTGCCACAGATGTTGGCAATCCCACTGTTTGAAATGCTGAATTCTGCATCCTAGGTGATTGCATGCCTGACACTTGTGTATCCGGCGAAGGTTGACTATGGGTTGGTAAGCCCGAATGCATGCCCGTTGTTTGAAGTCCAAGTGAGTGCTTTCCGGGTGACTGCATTCCTGGTGCCTTAGTTACGGTTGCTGGCATTCCTATAGTGTGCATATTATTAGTATGCATATTATTAATATGCATATTATTAGTATGCATATTGTTAGAGTGCATACCAGTTCCTAGCATTCCTGATATGGGTATATTTTGCTTGTGTACATTCCCTTGACTGGAAGGATTATTAGGACTTAAAACTCTTTTTTGCATTCCAGTTCCCTGTGACGCGGATCCCTGAGGATTCGAGTTAACCATATTAACTTTTGCTGCGTTCGACGTATTTAATGAACGGTTAATAACTGAAGGGAGCTTTGAAATAAGCTCTTTATCATCCAATGTGATTTCAAAAATGTCGTCGACTATTTGGTTCCCAGGTGCTATATCGGAAATTTTGGAATATTCCCTGAAAAAGTAAAGAAACTGTCAACAAAATACCACTTGAATTATTTTCAAGTCGATCATGGCATGATTAAAAACAATAGTAAAAGAAGGGGAGAGCTAACGAGAGTATTAGAAGCCCGACGCCGTTGGCGGAGGGCTTTTAATGACTCGAGTTTGTTATCTATCCCCTTACTGCCCGTGATACACACAATGTATTTCATCACATTTGCAAGGAAAAAAAGTCCTGTTAAAGAAAACAAGAATTAAAAATGAATGGCACTCGAATCGCTAAAAGAGAAACATGACAACTCAACTTTTTTCAATATATTCTTCCACAGATAAAGCTAAGAACTGCCATTACTTTTCAAACCTAACAGACCATACTGCCAGATTCTACCAATTTTCAATATAAAATATAATAAAAGTAATGGCAAATGTCTCTGAAATAGTAGTAAAATATAAATATAATGCATTTAAATGTACCGTATAAGTTTTATATACAGTATAATTGGTTTATAGCAAAGTTTTGAATATTAAAAATAAACCTTGGCTGATTCTACACCTCCTCAGTCTGAAATGATATACTAGTGGGTTCTATATTTTAAAACCCATTACTCCCTTGGGAGGTGAATAGGCTATAACTGCCCTATACGCCTGCGTGTTATGACACCCTTTCCGAGCATGTGTGATGAAAAATATTAAATACCACATGAATACTATTTAGATGCATATATATCACAAGGACAAATAACAACAACTAAAACAATACACACTTTTCTATAACTTGGTTGGACGTCGAGTCTTGATCTCCTAGTATAATTCCTGACTTGCGAACTTGCTGGCTCAAATTTTCCGCAACAGAGGCAACTATGTTTTGATGCTTCTGACGCAGACTATTATTAGGCTTAATAGTTACTGACTGGAAGTTGCCTCTCTCATCCCTTGCCTCCTCCATATTAATATCAGACCGCATAAGTGCATCAAACGTTTTGTTTTCCGCGAATTTGGGCCTAATGTCATTATTCTTACTAAAAGTGTTTTCAGTTTGACCACTATCAGATGAATCCGGTGAAGTTACTTGGCTTTCTTGTACGTCGGGAGCTGGATTACTTTCTTCTCTACTGGTACTGCTTTGCTTTGAACTTGAACTTGCATTACCACTATCGTCCACTGCCGCGACGTTCACTTGCTAGAAATATGAATATCACAGTTTAACTGCGCTTGAAAACTGGTGTGCTTGGATAAAAAAGAAAACATTAGCTCCATAAATTACCTTTATAAATTTAATGTCACTGGCATCGAATTTTTTTGGTGACAGTTTTTTCGCTTTCGCCGAGGCCCACCATTCCTCAGAGCCATCTTCAACAGATTTTAATCTAGCAAAACTGCCATGAGTGTGAGACCGAGTCAAAGCTAAAAAAAAAATGAAAATTTAATAACACATCTTGAAACCGCAAATCCTCAATATTTGGAAGCGTGCAACAACACATAACTGAAGATTTAAAAGAATATATCTCACAGTTTAGTTTAAAAAGTCACATAGGTACGTAACTATGGAATGATGTGATAACAATCATGTATTAAATACTAGTAAGTCGTTAAATTCAAATTCAAAACATTAATTACAGTATCGGCTGTCTATCGCTTTCGCACTCTCTGGCATAACGAATACACTATCATTTACAGTATGACAGCGATAGATAGATAACAGAGTACTATTAATATTCTAGTTCTACAGTACACAGTACACAGTATTATGACAAAAAGAGATAAAAAAAATCAAGGGTGGAGACTTGTCATTTGTTATTATCCTGTGAAGACCACCTGAAAAAAATGGACACCACTGAAGCTCGAGCCGCCGACATTACTGCGTGTGTGTGGGCCGTGTGAATGTGTATGTATGTGTGCGTGTGTGTGTCTGCATGTATGTGTGCCTATGTGCATGTGTGTATATGAGTCTGTGTCTTCATGTATGTGTGTGTGTGTGTGTGTGTTCGTGTTTGGGTGTGTGTGTGTGTGTGTGTGTGTGTATGAGAGTACGTGTGTTTATATGCGTGTTTATAAATGTGTGTGTGCGTATATGTATACAGTGGTGGACTATAATTAGAACAGTACGAGGGTCAAACTGAAAGTTCTTAGAAAATCAAAAACTGAGTAAACTAGCAAGTTATTAGTTTTATTATATCTTTTCAAAATAGTGTCTATTCATGTCAATACTTCGCTGCATCCGATGGAACCAATGAGAAAAGCACTTTGCTCACTCGTCCTTAGGGGTCTTTTCGACGGCTTTTTGAAACACAGCCACAGTTTCTTCGGCGTCCACAAAAGTTTTCCTCGAAGTTTTTCTTTTACTACGTACCTACTGCAGTAACTGTTTATCGATCCTCTAAAATAATTGTCACGTAACGACCTGTCCTTCAGAAGAACGAGGCCACCATGCTTCGACCTCTCTTCACTTTAGTTGGCAACTCCTCGGAAGGAAACTACCACTGAGCAGATTGTCTTTTGGTTTCGGGATCATAACAGTAAATCCAGCTTTCGTCACCTGTAAGTTATGTCGACAACAGCATTTAAATAACTTGCGTTAAATCTTACAATCATTTCACGGCACCAATCAACACGATGGAGTTTCTGGGCCTCGGTCAAATTATGAGGTATCCACCGGGCACAAAGCTTCCTGACCGCTAAATGTTCATGTATTTTGTGCACTTGACTGATACGGATGCCTAAGCTTGTCTGAATCTGCTGATATGTACTTTTATCAGTCTCTATCATACGCCGCACAACACTGATGTTATCTTCAGTCGTCGCCGTTGAAGGCCGTTCCTTACGCAAATCATCGGTGAGATTAGTGCGACCACGTTTAAACTCATTAAACCAGTTGTAAACAGTGGCAAGAGATGGGGCTTCATCGGGAAAGGCCAATCGTAGTCGATCATAACTTTCTTGTTGACTTAAATGATATCAAAAGTCATAAACAATCATTGCACTAAAATTTTCTCACGTTAAATTCATGCTTACGTGAGACAGACAATTTTCAATTTGCCGCCAAATCGTAAAACAAATGACATATAAATAAAATTCATATTCAATATTATTGGCAAAGATTTCCATTTTCAAAATTTAATCTTTTTTTTTAATTATTTTGTTTACAGGTAGCCAGTTTTAAAAACTTTCAGCGTCACCCTCGTATGGCCTTGTGCACCGGTGCGGAGTCCTGCTGAAATACAATTGGCCGCCCTCGACGACTGAAGATAACATCAGTGTTGTGCGGCGTATGATAGAGACTGATAAAAGAGTGACCTATCAGCAGATTCGGACAAGCTTAGGCATCGGTATGAGTCAAGTGCACAAAATCCTACATGAACATTGGCACAGCAGTCAGGAAGCTTTGTGCCCGGTGGATACCTCATAATTTGACCGAGGCCCAAAACCTCCATCGTGTTGATTGGTGTCGTCAAATGATTGAAAGATTTAACGCAGGCGACTCAAATGCTGTGTTCGACTTACTTATGGGTGACGAAAGCTGGATTTACTGTTATGATCCCGAAACCAAAAGACAATCTGCTCAGTGGGTGTTTCCTTCCGAGGAGTTGCCAACTAAAGTGAAGAGAGGTCGAAGCGTGGGAAAAAGATGGTGGCCTTGATCTTCGGAAGGACAGGTCATTACGCGACAATTGTTTTGGAGGATCGAAAAACAGTTACTGCAGTAGGTACGTAATAAAAGAAAAACTTCGAGGAAAACGTTTTGTGGACGCCGAAGAAGCTGTGGCTGTGTTTCAAAAGGCCGTCGAAGAGACCCCTAAGGACGAATGGGCAAAGTGCTTTTCTTAGTGGTTCCATTGGATGCAGCGATGTATTGACATGAATGGACATTATTTTGAAAAGATATAATAAAACTAATAACGTGCTAGTTCACTCAGTTTTTGATTTTCTAAGAACTTTCAGTTTAACCCTCGTAACGACCCAGAAGTGTGGTTCGAGCGCCAAAATATCGAACTGATACGGCAACAAAATTGGCTCTCCTCCAGACCCGACCTTAATCTGTTAGATTATAAAATATGGCAGGTATTAGAAGAGAAGGTCTGCTCAAAACCTCACGAAAATTTGGAGAGTCTGATATCATCATTGACAAAAGCAGTGACCCAAATTGATATGAATAAGGTCTGTGCCGCTAACGATGACTGAGGGCGGAGATAAAAGACATGTGTAGAAAAAGGCGGCAAAAAAAAAGATATTATTTAAAATAAATTTATTTTTTAATGCAAGCTAATTAACTTCCTTTCAACTGAAACCATTTTTTTTTACTGCACGTTAGTTGTATTTTTTTATTTTATGATGTCTTATATTGGACAGTATCTAAGAATCGACTTGTTTGTACATAACGAAAGCTGATAAAATTAATTGATGTAATTTTGATTTTATACACTTTTTACCTATTCCCAATCGATGTCTAGATATAAGCTCCGAAAAAAGGTCCCACACAAGTCAGGAATGAAACGAAAATCAGTGAAAAACAAAAATCGCCGTTTGACGTGTACAAGACGTAATAAATTAAAAAAAAAAGATTTTATTTTACAACTTTGTCAGGGGTGATTAATGTGTAAGAGGTCTGCAAGGGGCCTGTTTGGAGAGCTTTGGTGAACCAAGCAACTACTGAATGCTGTCGCGACCCTCAGTCATGAGGAAACGAGCAGGAAGAGAGGAAGAGTAATGTGTATAACCACGCATAGACGACAGACAGCAGATAATTATTTTGAGGTGATTCATGTTTTTGTAACGTCGACTACAAAGAGATGTATCCAGTTTTGGACCTTATTATAATGTGGTAAGGTTAAAAGTTGATACATCTCCATAGGTATAGTCATGTGTATAACCACGCACAAAAGACCAACAGCAGACAACTATTTTGAGGTAATTCATGTTTTATGTACAGTCGACTAGAGAGATTTATCCGGATTTGAACCTTATTATAATGCGGTAAAGTTAAAAGTGGATATATCTCCATGTAGTCAACTGTATCATTTTATTATTATTTTTAATTGGTATACTATGAGTGTTATATGACAGTATCTGTTTTTAAAAAGCGATAAATTACTATGTAAGAATCTTTTAAACTATGGGCTGAATGGATTTTTTTTAAACTTTCAGGCACTTAAGCGGGCCAAATGTAGTATTTGAAATATTAAAGATCAATGCATGTTTTCACAACTAAACGAAGCGCGATCCAAAAGTAATGATAACTGGGTATTATCCATCGAACTATGATTAATAAGACAGAAGAATAACCGTCGCTCAAAACGTGCTCCACTTATTTAGTGTTCACGAAGGCGGGGCTAATACCATAATAATAAGTTCCATAATACCATAAGATAACCATAAGAAAGATAAAAAGTTTATTCAGTAAGTAGGCCGCACGGGCACTTTTACTCGTCAAAATTCTACTAACGCAACGCTTCCCGATTTACTGTCATTAGGTACAAAGGGAAAATCGTCCACTTGAGATTATTCGTCCAATTAGAAAAATTACAATTTGAAATACATCCTTAAGGAAAACTGTCCAACCAGAATAATGTTGAAAATAGAATTATGTCCCATAGTAAAATTGACGAATCGCATCTTTAGAATTGTAGTGACCAAATAAATTTATGACTCGAAATCGATTATATATTATAATATTTGTATTTACGTACACTCAGAAAAATTACCAATTGTAAATATGTCCCATCTGAAATATGTACAGCGTAGGTATAATCGGCCAAATATAAATGGGACCATTTGTATTTACGCACACTCAGAAATATAACCAATTTTTTAAATTTAATCGTAGTACCTGTTATTCAGTGGCGAAGCGTCTATACAACCCGATTCCCAGCGGCTTCCCTTAAAATTCCTACTTATGTATTATGCGTAGCGTTTACAAACAAAACGTAAAACAGAAAGTAACCCGTTATACTATAGCTTTACCTACCTGTTACCATCTATCCATCCAATACGATGCATAAACAAAACGCACTAAATATTTGATTTAACAGGCCGAAATCTTTCGCAGGACTCTCACACATTCACTTATACCTATTACTAGTAAGAAACACTTACAATATATTCGAACACAAACACACACACACACACACAACTACATTTCACTGCGCCCACAATGAAAACCTCCATACAAGCCAGTGTCTTGCCGCCGGACTTTTCACTAATACATTGATACATTTTCCTACCGCTTCGAACACTCACATCGGCAGACACTAAACAAAATCAACCCAAAAAGTTTTCCAATTCTAACATTTTACTCCGGCTTATTTCATGCAATTTTAATCTTTAAGGACATGTACTGTAATGAAAGAAGGATGTAGCAGTACATACTCCTTTCATTGTTTTCTTTTTTCTATTTTGTTGTCGAAATGTCTCGAAATCTTTTGAATAAAAAAGATTTCGAAATATGGAATGCCCGCCGGTGGTTTTCAGGGGGACGCTCCAGAGTCTCCAACGGACCGCGTTGGCTGGCATTCACATGTGAACTAATGTATATTTAAACGTTAAAATAAATGAAAGAATATATTAACACTGCAAGACGTATACTTTTATTCTACGTTGCTTAGTTAAAAGTGCGTAAAGTATTACGCTTAGGAATAGGCGCCTCCCAGGCTTACATGTTGGAGCCGTACGGGGTATCGAGAATAAGAGAACCGAAGAATCTTCTCGCAAGCAAGAAGTGGAGTGCTCCTGACCTGAACCTGAGTGATATCTTTATTAACTTATTCTCGCTTTAAACTGTTCCCATATTGGTATTTTATTTTTGTGCGTGTCCTTCCCATATAGCATAGCAAAATGGCGACTGGAAAATATAATGGGCTATCTGATACGGAGGATTTTTTAATGCAGTACCAGGCCATTGGAATCATCAAAGGATGGTCTGATGAGCAGAAAAAATATGCCATCGCCGCATATCTAGATGGACCAGCCCTTCACTGGTTTAAGACAAATTTTGAGGAATTCACGACCTACGCAGTGTTAGTGGAAAAATTGAAACTGCAATTTCCTTGCCGAGGTGATTTCGCTCAAAAATTTTACTACAGAAGGCAGCAAAACAAGGAAACGCTGATTGAATATTTCTACGCCTTAGAAAACTTAGCTGTTAAAGCTAAAATCGATGATGAAAGATTCATAAGGCATTTTATTACATCTATGAACCAGCATCACCAGTGGCTGTTGGCATCGAAGTTATTTGCATCTAAAGAGGAACTTAGAAAAACAATAATGCAAATGGAGGTCATATTTAATTGCGACAACGCATATGCAAGAAATGTAGAATTGCCAGTTTTTAATCCAGATGTAAACTTCGAAGAAATCAGGAACCGCGGTGATCAGCCGATGCACACACCACGATTCGATGAGTCGACACCGTTCGGGACGCCAGCTACAATAGCGCCACGCAGAGTGCACTTTGAACCAGAAGCACCACGCGAGTCACACGATCTTCGTTCTCGTCCGTGTCCACGCCCACGCCCTTGGACACCACAAGAAAGTTCGCGAAGGCAGCAAGGCGCAGCGACGGCCAATGAAAGTTATCGATCCGATTATCGAGAGGTTACTCCTTCTTCATCAAGGCAGCACCCAAACTTCACGCCGCGTCGTTAGTAGATCGGGATGCGACAGGCGGCATGGATTCAAACCCGATCCTTGTAGATAAGTCTAGGGATGTTTCTGTACCGATTATTCCAGTAGTAATAAATGGTATTATTTGTGAAGCACTCGTTGATTCAGGTGCGAGTGTCTCTTGTATCTCCAGATCCCGATGGGATAAATTATCCTTGGATTCTCAAACGCACGGACCTATGGCCTTGCGAGCGGTAGGCGGTTATGCAATCAATGTGCATGCCTCGGCCAAAATAGGGATGCAAATTGCGTCAGTATATTATCGGCAACGCGTATTAATTATACACGATACGGCTGAAATAATCATACTGGGACAAGATTTTTTACGAGAAAACGAAGCAATAATTGATTTCGCAAAGAGTCAGCTGACACTGAAACAAATTAGTTCGGTGCCTTTCATCTCACGTCATAATGAGAAAAAAATAACTTTTTCTATATGTGCTCATGATCCTAATGAGTTTGTATATAATGAATCTTCTTTGAAGAAAACTGATTATATTTATTTTACAGATTGGGTGCAGCGCAATGAAAACTATTTGTTAAACCTTAACGACGAGAAACCGGTTGTCTTTGACGTCAATGATGGATTGACGGCCAAGCAAAAGACAGAATTGGGTGGTTTATTGAAAGGGTTCCGCGACACTTTTTCTTTTGCAACCCGAGAATTGGGATGTTATAAGGCTACTTTTATTTCAGTGAATACCACGGATGATGAACCAGTTCATAAAGCACCATATCGGGTGTCGAATAAACAGAGGCAAATAATTGATGCGCAAGTACAGGAGATGTTGGAAAATGGCATAATACAGGAGTCAAGAAGTCCTTATGCTTCACCCGTTGTGTTGGTGGACAAGCCGGAGGACCCACCAAGATTTTGTATCGATTTTAGAGCGCTAAACAAAAAAATAAGGATGGATTCGTACCCGATTCCAAGGACGGATGATTTGCTTGGTTGTTTACAGGGAGCCAGATATTTTGCTGACCTTGATATGAATTCAGGGTATTGGCAGTTAGCTCTGGGCGAAGGCAAAGAAAAGACGGCCTTCGTGACGCATACGGGGCTATATGAATTTAATGTATTGCCGTTTGGTTTGAAAACGAGTCAAGCCATGTTCCAGCGAGTGATGGACAAGGTGCTTGCAGGGTTGAAATACAAAAAGTTTGTTGTATATGTCGATAATATTTTGGTTTATGGAAAAACGTTTGAAGAATTTGTGTCGGCATTGGAAGAGGTTTTATCGCGGTTAAAATCGGCCAACTTAACCCTAAAACCGAGTAAATGCAAATTTGGGTACCAGAAAGTGACAGTTTTGGGACATGAGGTGTCAGCAAATGGAATTGGGCCCGATGTGAACAAGATAAAGGCAACGAGGCAGATACAAACCCCAAGGAACGTAAAGGAGGTTAGATCAGTGCTGGGTTTGTACTCTTATTACAGAAAATTTATCGATAATTTTGCAGAGATCGCATTACCGATAACGAGCCTTACAAAGAAAAATAAAAGGTTTGTTTGGGCAGAAGAGGAACAGAGAGCGTTTGACAAATTGAAGGAGAAAATGTGTTCCGCACCGGTATTGGCATATTTCTCTAATGATAAGGATGCGATAACGAGAGTGTTTGTCGATAGTTCCGAGAAGGCGTTGGGAAGTTGCCTTTGTCAGGGCAAGGAAGGTGAAATGAAGCCAATTGCATACGCCTCAAGAAAATTAAGTGCCGCTGAACAAAGATATTCAGTGACTGAGAAAGAATGCCTAGGATTAATATGGGCGATAAATTATTTTAAGCACTATTTGTGGGGAATGAGATTTCAGGTTGTCACTGACCATAGAGCGTTAATATGGTTAAAAAGTAAGCGTGATATGAACGGCAGACTCGCCAGATGGGCTTTATCAATACAGTCCTGGGACTTCGATATTGTATACTGCTGTGGCAAGGATGATGTCGTAGCCGACTTCTTGAGCAGAAATCCGTTGATCGAGAACCCGAGTGCAGAGTGTATGGAGAGAATTCCCGAACAAGAAGACGGATTCGTCTTATATGCGCTGAATAGCGATAGTATGAGGACGGCACAACGAACTGATTCATTTTGCCGCCATATTTTGGATCAAATGCGACAGAGCAATACGAATGTTTATCAAAATTATTTTTTGCAGGATAATTTATTGTATAGGAAAAGGGATGTTGGACAAGAAACGAGAAAGCTCTTAGTATTGCCGCAAGAGAAGTTTGCAGAATGTATGCTAGAATTGCATGATGAGCCAGTGTCTGGAGGACATTTTGGTTTGTTTAAGACATATGAAAAGTTTAATGAAAGATATTACATGTCCAAGGCAGAGAAAAAAGTAAACGAATATGTC
Organism: Acleris holmiana; assembly: GCA_949316455.1. Lineage (NCBI taxonomy): Eukaryota > Metazoa > Arthropoda > Insecta > Lepidoptera > Tortricidae > Acleris > Acleris holmiana. The sequence continues at coordinate 56,161,104 of OX438762.1, forward strand.
AAGTCGTGTCAACAGTGTCAACTGAGGAATGTCAACAAAGTGATCGCACCATTAATACCGATAAATGTTGCAGATTTATTCGACAAGTTTTGCGTCGATGTGGTAGGGCCGTTACAGATTTCGAATAAACAGAATAGGTATATTTTAGTCGCAGTGGAATACCTCTCGAAGTATGCAGTGTGCAAAGCCGTGCCCAGAGCCACCGCGGAAACCATCAATGAATTTTTGGTTACCGAAATATTGTGCCGATTTGGAGGAGTTCGACAGCTGATAACCGACAAAGGCTCAGTATTTACTTCTAATACCATTAGAGAGACCGCAAGTCTTTTTAATGTGATGCTCACACATGCGACAACATATCATCCGCAAACAGTTGGTTTAGTGGAACGATTTAACAGGACATTGTTGGGCATGATCTCAAAGTATGTCTCGGAGGAGCAACGAGACTGGTGTACGTATTTGCCTATGGTATGTTATGCCTACAATAGCGCGAAACAGGCTAGCACAGGTGTGGAGCCGCATTTGATTGTGTATGGTAAGGAACCATTATATAAATCTGATATCGAGTTGCGCATCAATAATCTCCGGGTTTCAGATACGCTAGCGGATAAAATAACAAGATTGTCGATATTAAGAAGAAAAGTTGCCCGGAATATACAGCATGCCCAACTGAAGCAAAAGTTTTACTACGATATCAAGGCCAAAGATATCTCATATGATAGTGGGGACTTCGTAATGCTATACTGTCCGAAGCGCAAGTCTGGATTAAGCAATAAACTTGCTAGGAGATACAAGGGACCATTCGAAATTGTTACAAGGCTTTGTAATAATAATTATAAGATCAGGAAAGTCGGTACGGTAACAAAATGTATTATTGTTCATAGGAATAGGTTAAAGAAATTTCACGCTAGAGCTTAGTTATAAGGGTGTATATAATTGTGTATAGTCATGTATAATATTTTTTTTTTTTTTGTCTTTGCAGTTCGCTAACAAATGAGCAAGCGTGAATAGCAATGAAAAGGGAGAGGAAAGTGAGATGCAGGCTTGTCTCCATGGGAACATTACGTCTGGTCTTATGATGAGAATTCCACTTTGCCTGTAAGGTGTGGAAGAAACTCTGTATGGGTTTCACCTCACATAACGCCTGACAGATGTTTTATATGGTGCTCAAGTCATGGATTTCATATCGTTTGTTATGTGATGGCGATATGGTTGGATGCTTATTCATGCTCTCATGATGTTATTATGGGCAGCTGTACTTTATTTGATTTAATGTGTATAATTATGTTTTTATTTCATGCGCATTTGCTGAGTTGAAAAAAATCTGATGTAAGAAGTCTGACGGCTGCTGTTAGCAGAAGGAACACTGGCATGCAATCCTGCCTTTGATGTGGAAGGCACAGGAAGTCCGATGTCTGGACTGCACCATGCCCGTCCCTTCTGTAGAGCCGTATCGTTGAAATTTTGTTTTAAACTATTATGTCTTGTCTTTTTATAGGCGCCAGCTCTTCGATAGCTTGGATGCTTGGCCCCATATAATTGTTTGTTTTCAGATGTCTTTAATGGTGTTTATTAATTTCATGTACTGATGCTGAGTTAAGCTGCCATCTGGCGACGCTTACGTTCGCAAACTGTACTACTGATATATGTTTTTTTTAATATAATGACATGTAATTAAATATCTTAGCATAGCTGTAGTTAGTAATAAAATTTTAGCATTATGTTAGTAGGTCAATACCTACAAACAAAGAAATCAATATAGGAGATAACGATTGATGTTCTTTCAGAGCATGAATTCTTATCACGGCTTAAATAGGTAGGTAAAACTAATATTCCTTCAGAATATTAGTTTAGTTGTCATGCCAAAGTGACATGACATATCTGATGTCATCTCACTTAGAAATAGTGCCTGTGGCACCACAGACAGTAACTCTCTGTCTGATGAGAGGGGATGTCTATGGTTCCGCAAGTAAGGCGACTGTGTGCGCCAAACCCTAAGACGTTAAAGCATAGACACGGGTCTATTTGTTTTTTTTTCATGTCAATACCAACCTCCTTTGTACTATGTTTAATGCTTTTGTAATTTTATGCCGGCAACGTATAAAGGGAATTGATTCTTTCTTGTTAACCATGCACCTTCAGTGCTTGGGCTGTCAAGCATGTTTGACAGTAGACATGTAAGGTTAACCATGGATCGCGTCTTTTATTTTTGGCAGGGTTTTTGAAGAGTCGAAGTTTGCTATGGCAAGTAGCGCAGACGATGCCGATGACGCATGGTACGTCACTAACACAAGTTTTGGCATCAGATACGATATTGTCACAGGAAATTATCCTGTAGAGCAGGACGATCCCCCTTAATGTATTGTTCCCTCCTTAGGTAGTCATTAGGGTTTCGTATAGGATAGCATAGGTAGGGACCTTGCTTCCAGAGGGGCGAGGGATGTAATGAAAGAAGGATGTAGCAGTACATACTCCTTTCATTGTTTTCTTTTTTCTATTTTGTTATGTCGAAATGTCTCGAAATCTTTTGAATAAAAAAGATTTCGAAATATGGAATGCCCGCCGGTGGTTTTCAGGGGGACGCTCCAGAGTCTCCAACGGACCGCGTTGGCATTCACATGTGAACTAATGTATTTGCCACTCTTGCCTGAAAACTACATGAGAGATGCTTGGCTTACAATTTTGAATGAAAGTCCTGATTGTTCCGAAATGTAACAATTTAAGATATATATAGAAAGGCAGTGGTTCCAAAAGTATCCATTAAAAATATTAAGTGGTTCTGATACTAAACACCGCACTACTAATATAGTACACCAGGGTGGCACCGTCGCCTTAATAGTTAAATTTCTCGTCATCAGAACATATTTCCGTTCGTAGAATTAATTAGAAAAGAGGCAAAGCACTTTGACTGTATTCTAAAAACCGTCTATATCATTCTTTAAAAAAAACAGAGATCTCAGTGACGATTTGATGAGGAATATGAACGATATTTGAACCGTTTGCGTAATAATGAAGTAGATCCCTTGGTTTTCATTAAAAAAGTTATTGATTTGCGATGTGCCTTATTTTAAATGTATCGCAAATCAGTAAGTTTTTCAAATAAAACCAAGAGATCTATTTATATATTAGTATCAGAACAACTTAATATTTCTCATGTATACATTTACAAATCTCTGGCTCAATATTACAGGGTTCTATGTTTCACTTTTAATTATTACCCTGAAAATGTAACATAAAACCCTGTCATATTAAGCCAGTGAAATAACGGGTGGTAACAAAAAAATGAGAATTATTCGCAAAGCTGTCAAAAAATACTTATGTAAGATTTTATCAAACTTTTGTATAGTAAGGTTATAATACACATTTAACTATTGACAAAATAATCAATGAACGTTACAATAAGGCCCGTGATCAGCTGTTCGACGCAGTTTTGACATAATGCCCGAACAAAACCGTTGGACGGAATTTTTTTCCTTTTTTCACACACAAGTTTTGATTCTTTTAATTAGTTCGGCACAATTGTCTGCTCTCCAATTATTTTTGTAAACCAGACTGTTCAAATTATGGGATTCCAGGAATTGCAATGTTTTTTGGCGTAATGCGACGATGCCATATCTGGCCAAAATACATATTCTCCATCAGGGTCATGTTGGCGAATAAACGGAATAAGCCAGTATTTATTCGACTATCGACAGGTAGTTCTGGTTCACCTAGCATAAGATCTTTCACGAAATAGAAGTATACCTCCTAGCGGTTATATTATACATAATCAAAATAGTTTACCAATATTAATGCCGTCTGGTAGCGATGTTGTGGATTAGTATAGTTTTAGATAATTGTTTATTTTTATATAGGTATATAAACTTATTTTTGCCTTGAGAATTCCGCCCTCTTATTGTGTGCACGATTAATTGATGTGATCGAAACTTAAACAAGTTGTCAGATTTAAAGCAAAAAATATTTCGTGAATTTCACTACCCGGTATACGCAAACTTTGATAACAAAAAAAAACAAAAAAAATACAAACCGTATCGATATGGGACTTTTAGTCTGAGGTTTGTAACCGTTATAATATAAGTAATTTTAAGAAAAAACGAGGTGGCACAAAATTGGTGTTTATAACACACTGTGCAACTACAATATGAGGCCGGTAACTATTACTTATCCTTACACTCGTTTGAGCAACATGCTTATAATTCATTGGTAAGTACCACATTTCGTTTCTTAAATACAAAAGTGCCCGAAATCAAAAACAAATACAATTTGATTTAAAACTTTAAGTAAATAGCGTTCCGAATTTTAATGCAACAAAGACTCATTTTGATTTGGGTTTTTTTTATTTAGCGACGATTTATAGTTGTACATTTTTTTATCAGTTTAAGATATAAGTTTATCAGTAAACTAATTTAAGTAGGTTAAAAACCTACTTAAATTAGTGTAGAAGAACCACGTTTCATTTGTACAGAGGATTAGTTTTATTCATTCGATTTGATGTATAAACTAATTTTACCGACATGTGTACCTGCACTATTAAATAAAAGTTGAAATGGCCCCTCCTAAATATTTAAAGTATTAGTTTGAATGAACCATGCCGCAATTAAGGTCTGGCTTCCAATTTGAGTGATATCACTTAGCATTAGTATGACTGTGTCATAGTTGAAATTGCCATACCGTGGAGTAATTGCAACTAGTTATTTCTGCATTTTTTCGACAAACGTTTTTGTTTTAACATACAATAAGGTGGTTCAATCTTGTGGACAGAAGTAAATAAAGTCAAAAAAGCCTTTAGAACACCTATTTATCTTATTAATCATATCGTATTCACAGACGAGGATGCTGACCTTTGAAGTTGATGTTTCTGTTTTTTTAGTTGTAATAGTCCCTACAACCTTGAGTTTTTTTTGACAACTACATGATAAAGTTAATCGGAACAGTGATCGTAGTATTAAAACCTTTCTCTAAAATATTTTAATAAGCATCAAAATAGTATATTTTTTTTGCAAAACTTTGAATTGACGTTTGGTAATCCAAACTAAACAACTATTTATCAAACCTATGTATCTGGTAAGCGCAAGTTCTGGCAATCGTATGTTTACTTACAATAAGAAGCCTCCTGGTTCTTCGGCAGGTTTGTGTCATCGTTGCTGTACCCGTGAAAAGCGCCGGATGCGTCAAATGTGCCCGCGCAAGCCTCTGCGTTGTCCATTGCCCTGTAAACATGATACTGATAAGTGTCTTAAATTAAGCTCAAGGAAAAATAAGCGCTGTAGCTGAGGTTTTTTGAAATATATCAAAAATTGCCCCTGGTATGCAAACACTATATAAAAAAAAACTACTGTTCAATTGAGAAGACGAAAAACACAAGCTATATTATTATGTAATTTGGCTATATTAATTTCTTACCATTCAGGCAAGTTTTCTTCATTTTGTGCATCCCCACCCCACGTTCGCCTATTAGTATTCCATGATGGTGGCTTGTCCTGATTAGGTCTGTCACCCCAATCTCGGTCTAAGAAACAAATAAAATAACATGAATAGCCACAAAATACGCAATATTTGCTAAGGCTTTGCCTGCCTATTGTCTAAATCTAAATTTATTAAATTATTATATAATAATAATAACAATAATATCACAGGACAATGTCACACAAATTGACCTAGTCCCAAACTAAGCTCTAGGCTTGTACTATGGGTACTAGACAACGATAAACATACTTAGATAGAGAAATAAATACTTAAATACATAGAAAACATACAAGACTCGGGAACAAATACTCGTGCTCATCACACAAATATCTGACCTTACCGGGATTTGAACCCGGGACCGCTGGCTTCAGAGGCAGGGTCACTCCCAACTAGGCCAACGTGTCGTCAATATGAGAACTAACAAATTTGAACAAAATACATCGATAGCGAAACACGTCTACCGAGATAGACGATGTTTTAATAATCATGACTATTAATAACTGGTTCCTACAAGCAAGTAGTCAAATTTTCTGTATCAGATGTTTTTAGTAGGTGTAAACATTTTAGTCGCTTGAATCTCAAAGACCAATCAAGTCTACTTAATCGTCACAGTTTTCCTAAATTCGTTATAATATGTGCTTTCAAGCGAAAGCACATATTAAGCGAAAATTACACTTTTCACAAATCTAAAAATGGTGATTTAACATGTCATTTTACGTAATGATCTTTTTAAGAACTATCTAAAGATACCTCACTCGATTATACAACGTTAAAATAAAACACCTCTGCTTTTCATGTATGGGAGGTACCTGAAATTTAAGGACCTTTTACAAACGGCGGGTTTTATTTAAAAGGGTATCAAACCGTTTAACTTTATTTAAACATATAAAAATCCGAGTAACTTCAACGCGTGCTAAATGTTATAATTTAAAACCCAATTAATTCAGATTACATTCATTACATTGAAATTTGTGACGTTTTGATCCAGTTTCGTACAAAATCTTACCCGTTTCGAATGTTAATGGCATCATGTGTAAAGTCCACAGAACAGAAAAAAACAGTAGAAGTGTGTCACGTGTGGCATGGTTAAGCAGAGTTACGCGCAACCTAGCTCAGTAAGGCGCGGTCGCTTGCGCGAGACGGTTGTTTGATTGATATTACTGAAAAACTAAATAAATCGCGAAGCATGCTTAGTGTCAAAAATAGGTAATATTTTCGAAAAATATGCGAAACACGAGACAAAGGTGAGTTTAAGCAAAATATACATACACATAAATAAGATAATATTCGTTTATTTAAAACAAAAAAGTTCCATTCCTTCCATAATTTTAAAGAAAATAAATAAAATGTTTGGCGTCATGTAAGCGACAGCTACATTACGTAAGCGACGTGTCCGATTGTTAACCAAGAAGGTTGCAAGTTTAGGCCGAAATATTGATTCCTGCGTGTCCAGTGTATGGACTGTACCTTTTAATACTTCTCCATCACAGTAAACAACATGAAATTTCGATATTCTAAGAACTGCATCACCCCTTTCCCATGGTTTTTTTACTGCTACTTTGGCGTTTTTTTCCAACCAAACTTGACGCAAGACTTGCAAAATATCCGCTGATTACAAGGGCGTGCCTTTCTTGGCCTTGCGACGTACACACTTTTCTGAAAATTAGTAGATGTCGACGTTTGAGGTTCATTCGATCTGATAGAAGCCAACTTTTAATGACGTTTCTTTTCCCGTTCAAATCGTTTTTGCTGCATCTTTTATGCTTGTAATTCTTCCGCTTGAATTGGAGTCAACTTGGCCTTTTTATCCTTCTGAATCTTCTTAATCCTCTCATTCCTTTGTTTTATGTAGCCAGCATCTTCAAGGATTTTACTGACGAAACTTTTACCTTACTTCCCTTGATGCACAATGTACTTACTATATTCTACGTCTTCCAAAGAACACGTTATGTAAGCGACCGTTATACACTCGGCGTCAAAAATATCGCCCCTCCTCGGAAAATAATTACAACCGACTTTAAACCCTATTTGATCAAGGACAACAATATGATTGTTAGGTATCATTTGAAAGGTAATAAAGTGTTTTTTTTAGGAAAATTTAAAAAAAAAAGGATTTTTCCTTTGGGTCATAAATTAAAGGAAATGACATTGCGAACAGTTGAAAAATGTTTATTCAAGTTTAAATTTACAACAATAAATGGATAACAAAATTTTACAATAAGTGCCTAAAATTAACTTAAAACCTAGTGTTACCCCCCCTTGCCCTTATCACTGCCTCTAAACGGTCTTTCATTGATTGCACCAACTTTACGATGTCCTCTTGTGGAATGTTGCCCCATTCTTCGATGACTGCGTCCTGAAGATCTTGCAGGGTGGTAGGGGCGGCATCTCGTGACCGAACCCGTCGCTTCAGCTCGTCCCAAAGGTGTTCAATCGGGTTTAAGTCAGGACTCCTGGCTGGCCACGGCAAAACGGGAATCCCGACCTCCTCCAGATAATCCCGAACAATTAATGCAGTGTGGGAGCGAGCGTTGTCGTGCATTAATGTGAACCCAGAGCCGACGTAACCCGCATATGGCATCACATGCTCTTCCAGGATCTCGGCAATGTATCGGCGAGCTTTCAGGGACCCTTGGCTGCGAGTGCCTCCAGTCCTGGAGACGCAGACAAGGTCGGTTTTGCCGTCTATAGACATGCCCCCCCAGAACATGCAAGAGCCACCTCCGTAGCCCACTGTCTTTTCAATACAGGCTTGAGCAAATCGTTCGCCCGACCTTCTGTAGACTCTGGCCCGCCTGTCGTTGCAATAAAGACAGACTCTCGTCTCATCGGTAAAGAGAACCTGCCTCCATTGCTCAAACGTCCAATCGACGTGGTCGCGGGCAAATTGCAAGCGATCTCTGCGATGCTGTGCGGTCAACATTGGGCCTGTAGCAGCCCTGTGAGCCACGATATCCTTCTCCCGCAGTCTTCTTCTAACCGTAGAGATGCTAACTGATCTTGTCCGAGCTTCTCTGAGGCGTTGTTGCACCTCAACAGCACTAGCGAAGCGATTGCGTAGAGATGATGTCACGATGAAGCGATCATCTCTTTTGGATGTGCAGCGTCGCCGATCAGCCCCACGTCTTCTGATGTAGCCCCCAGTCTCCTGGAACCGCTGAAATACTCGGCGGACAGCATGACGGCTTAAATTGAGTTGCCGAGCGACATTACACTGCCGAACTCCTGCTTGCAGTAGTGCAACCACTTGAGCTAATTCAGCAGCGGTGGTCTCCATGTTCGAGGGTATTTTTCTTGATTGAGTTCCTTAGATGTGTTCTCTTCGACGTCTGGATAGTGAATGATTGACATTTGACCTTGCACAGGCATGTTATACCCCTGGAAAAGGGCACTTCTCGCGACCCTTCAAACGAGTATTTGTGCACTTTTTTTTCGAAACGCTCTGATTCACAAGCCATTACGTTTTGTTTAAATTAAACATTATTAATTTAAAACACATTAAACGTGCTTTTAATTGATACTAATATTAATTATGTAACATAATTTCGCTAAGGTCTAGATTAGCTTGAATCTGATTTTCGCGGAGGGGCGATATTTTTGACGCCGAGTGTATTTTAATTAGATAAATTCGAATTGACACGCAAATCACAAAAAAACAACAATGCGACCCTTAACAGACTTTTTAGACCATGACTTTTGAAGTAAATCCACATTCAAGTTTGGTTTATGATCTACAAATTCACCATTGTTCATGGAGTGCTCCTATATCGTCGTACCCTAGGAAAATGGGCGTAACCATCAGTAAAACCGGTATTCTCTTCTTTCATAATCATAATGTACTATTTTTTCAGCACCAAATTGATTTTAAAATACTATACTTTAGAAATCATAATTTATTATGACTTCTAATAGACCAGACTTCTTGTAATTACGCCCTTATTCTTAGGATACGACGATATTGGGTCACGCTCGTAACGCTCACTTTTCTGAAATCTATCAGGAAGTACACTTTCTGAAAAATATACACTTCCAAAAGGTACACTTACATAACTGGGGCACTTTCTCGAAACGTGCACTATTTCAAAAAGTGCACTTTTACAAAACGATCCCTTTCCCAAAAGGTACACTTGCCCAACTGGGGTACTTTCTCGAAAGGTGCACTATGGGATCGGAGACGTCCGACGCGGAATTTTGAAAAAGAATAGAAAGACATTAACATTATGCTCTTTGATAAAAAAATAACAAAATAATTCCAAAACTGAAAAGCTGAAGAATTTCAGTAAGTACTACATTTAATAAAATCGTGATGTACAAGGTTCGTTTATAAATGTATAAATTAAATAATGTTACTTTTAAATAATAAGCGCTTATAAGTTTGAATTTTAATTGTACCTATTGCTCAAACTTCGTACATAATTGTATAAGTTCAAAAATGTTAACTTTAAGTAATAAGTAATAACAATGTCACTTTTATTCACTGAGACAATTTCATATATAATATATGAAATTAACTCAGTTAATGAAAGTGACAAGGTACTTAAGTGTAAACATATTTATGACTTCGATTGTACTTTGAAAATAATTAACTTTTCATCACACATGCTCGGAAAGGGTGTTAAACTCGCAGGGTTATAGGGCAGTTATAGCCTATTTACCACCCAAGGGAGTAATTGGTTTAATTTACAATATATAGCTCACTAGTAATCATTTCAGACTAAGGAGGTGTAAAGTCAGTCAAGGTTTATATGCTATATTCAAAACTTGGTTACAAACCAATTTCACAGTATATAAAACTTAAACGGTACATTTAACTGCATTAATTTATATTTACATATTTACAATCTGGCAGTATGGTCTGTCAAGTTTGAAAACTAATGGCAGTTAAACACAATATTGAAAAAAGTTGAGTTGTCATGTTGACAATCTCTTTTTTGTACTCGTCGCTTAAAATCTGTGTATTAAGATTTCATAGAGAATACTGTAACGTCACTCTTTTCATCGTTGAATAGTCTACGTTACTTCCGAAACAACCGAAATAACTATTTCGATACGCTCTACACAACCGAAAAAAAAATTAAAATGGAACTTCGTATTTAAATAATATGTGCCCTTGTTTAAGGAAACTCGATGCGGTACAAAATTGCCAATGTACGAGGGCTGCACTGAAAGTTTCGGGAATCTAATACTTAGAAACATATTTTTGACACATATCATACCTTTTTATAATCTCTAAAGTTTCATTATTTTAACACACTGGCCACATAGAAAAAAAAATGCGATGGTTCGGTTTCAATTGTTTTTTGAAGTCGTCCAGTCGCTGCTGAAAATGGAATTGTCCCGTGAAAATTTAAGAGCTATGATTAAGGCGAAGGGTACGGCAAAATTATGAAATCGAGGTGTTTTCGGATAAATTTCTTGGTAAAAATGTAGGAAGTGGTAGATTTAAATGATAATAATCTGAAGACACATATCCTCAAGTTTGGCTCTGACTCATTTATATAGTTATCTTACTCATAGTAAGCTCTATATACAACTTTAAATAAACCGTTTTTAAAAAGTTTATGTTGGTTTTATTCCGGCTGGGCGATTTAGTCTGCAGCCAAACTTTCCACACTTCTTTTTACAGGTTTAATGTGTTGCGTCAACTTAAATATTATTAGTTTTAATAAGAATTTCCATATTATATACTCAAAACATATATGCTCCTAGTGAAACAATCAACTAAATGTTTGCTCTTAAACTATGACTAGGCGTTTTGAAGCATTTTGTTGAATGTAGCCAAAAGAGAAAAAGAGTTTAAAATACTCAAAAAATAAACAAAACTATTTTAAACAAAAGCTAAAATATTTTGAATAAAAATTGTTTTTAGTGTTATATAATGGATTCGAACTTGCATTCACGTTGGATCAGTAAAATTCCGTAAAAGTTATAAATAACTACGTATATAGGTACCTACTCAAAACTTCAAAGCGATGAAAGCGACGTTGCGAGCTCGGTTTGGGTTGGCGTGTGGAGGCCGGCCGCGGCGTTGCCAGATCGTTGGATTTATTTGTTTGGTTGACAGTTTGAATGTTTCAAACTTTGTTTTGCTCCTACGGTCAGTTGTCATGTCACTACTTTCAGTAGAATTGAATCAGTCAGTTGCGTTCTAGTTCTACTATCCCGTGCGAACAAGTAGCTACTGTAGTTGTTTTATATTTTGGCCTTTGCGTTGTTTTGTTTCAATTGTGTTAATTATTTGTTTTTGTTGTACATTGAACTTCGTGTTTTATACGTGTGAAAATGGGAAATAAGCGGGGCAGAAAACCTTCTGCCTCAATCAAGTTGCTTCGGAAACGTCGCGGTCGTTGCGGGCAACAAGCTAAACAGCAGCGAGATTCCGCTGTGCAGTAAGTACTTACAAAGTGTCCATAATATGCATTTCAAAAGTAAAGTACATTACTTACGTGCCTACATAAAGACCTCATGGTTGCGGGTTTCACATGGGCAGCAGTGTATCAACTGGGAATAGCATAATTGATTTACCAACCATGAGAGTTTTTGGCTCTTTTATTATACTTGGATTGGCAAACAAAAATTAAAACTTATATTTATAGTAATATAAGTTTTAATTTTTGTTTTAGACCTTCTACCATTCATATTGAAAATCATAATCCAGTTTTTACTTATACTTTAGACATCATTAAATTAATACTTTTTTCTCTTAAGTACGTCTAACATAATAAAGAAAGTTTAGAGTGTGTGAATGGTTCTTACTTGGCATTATACAAAGGTAGATTTGTAAACTTCTGTATGTTTTGTTTGATCTATGATCTATTACAAACTACTAAACGAGTTCCAAAGCCAGCTGTCCTGGGTTCAAATCCTGGTAAGGGCAAATATTTGTGTGATGAGCACGAGTATTTGTTCCTGAGTCTTGGTTGTTTTCTATGTATTTCTCTATCTAAGTATGTTACCATTGTCTAGTACCCATAGTACAAGCCTAGAGCTTAGTTTTGGACTAGGTCAATTTGTGTGAAATTGTCCCCAGATATTTATTTATTTAGTTCTCTTTATTGTTTCAGGTCGACATCTGCCCATGGTCATTTTGATAATGATTTTGATGTAGTGTATGGTGATAATATATCCAATGGTTTTGAACAGTAAGGAAAATATATATTGTGAATATACATGTTATACAGGATGGCCAATGTAGATCGGTCAGTTTGGGCAAGTATGAAACTTTAAGACATGATTTTATTGACAAGAAAAACTGCATTCATATATTTAAAAGAACTAGAACTCAGGTTGGGAATCAAAAGCAAAAGTTTTGGAAAATAAAACATACATTATTTCTATTTTGATATTGAGTGTGTAGGTGTTAAGCAGTAAATGTTACTATGAAACATTTGTATGATGAGCAGGAGTCTTGGATGTTTTCTATGGATTTAAGTATATATTTACATAAGGACCGTATCGTTAATTATGGAAACAAGTTTGAATCCCTCTAAAAAAAAAGTTACATTATTTTATCTTTTCTATCATATGTCAATATGTTAAGAATACAGTTAAGTATTAAAACTTACTATAAAAAAATGTATAATTCGTATACATTGCAAGATGAAGGGTCTCTCAGAGAAAAAACGACATTCAATTGTGACCAAATACTGTAAAGAATCAGGTATAACTATGAGAAAGATTGCTTCAGAAGAAGGGGTTAGCCTGAAAGCTGTTTACAATACGATAAAAAGGTTTAGTATGAATAATACTTTAAAAGATTTACCTGGTCGAGGTAGAAAACGAGGCCCTTCATGTCCTAATTTGGACAAAAAGATATGCGAAAAATTTCTCAAAAAAAAAGAGATATCGATTCGGGATTGTGCGAAAAAATGTCGTACTTCTATTGCAATGGTTCAGCGTGCCAAGGAACGTAACTTGCTTGTAACGTATAAACAACAAAAACAACCTAAACGCAGCAAAACCCAGGAGTCTTCTGTCAAAACTCGGGCTCGGAAATTGTACGACCAAATTTTAACTAAAAATGAACAATGTATTATAATGGACGATGAAACCTATGTCAAACTTGACTATAAAACCCTAACCCGGACCACAGTTTTACACCGTAATAAAAGGTACGAAACTACGAAGGTCTCTAAAGACGACAAATCCATTTTTGGCGAGAAATTTGGGAAAAAAGTGATGGTTTGGCTAGCTATTTGTCAATGCGGCATGAAAACGTCTCTGTTTTTCGTAACGGGAAACTTAAATTCGGATGTGTACAAGAAGGAATGCCTTCAAAAGCGGGTACTACCACTCATTCGAAAGCACAGGGGTCGTACATTATTCTGGCCCGATTTAGCTGCGTGTCACTATGCTCGCCATGTGTTGAACTGGTATCGAGAGAATAATGTAGAATTTGTCACGAAATCATTAAATCCCCCGAATTGCCCAGAGATAAGGCCCATCGAGAAATTTTGAGCTCTGATGAAGGCAAAGCCACAAAAACAAGCTAAACCAACAGATAACATGGACCAATTCAAAAAAGACTGGATCCGTACCCACAAAACTTTCAAAACAGTCGATGTCCAAGGGCTAATGAAGAGCACCAAAAGCAAAGTGAGAAAACTGGCAAAGGGGATCAATAAATAACTAAAAGTATTTTTTATGGTTCACTTTGAAGATCTAAGAATCGCGTACTTTAAGTTTTTTTTTTGTTATAAAAAGTATTTATATACAGATTATACCATTTTATTTGTTTCCATAATTAACGATACGGTCCTTACATACCTACATACATACATAATGTCACGCCTTTATTCTCAGAGTGGGGTAGGCAGAGCAACAGAATACCAACAACTCTAAACTTGTTGATAATTCTGTAACCACATTTTGCATAGTCAGGCTAAGATGTTTACCAGTGTATTAGTGACAGGTTGCAAGCCCATCACCTAACAGTACTACAAGCCTTTATTTCCTTAGTCGCCTCTCACAACATCCACGGGAAGACATGGAGTGGCACTATTCTAACCCGGCAACAACACGGGGGTATATATTTCTCAATTACTTATATACTTCTATATAAGTAAGTTTATTGTTGTTTAGTACCCATAGTACAAGCCTAGAGCTTAGTTTGGGACTAGGTCAATTTGTGTGACATTTTCCTGTGATATTTATTAATTTAGTAGGTGTTTGAAAGTACAGCCATTTTTTTAATACAGCATTGAACTCGTTTAGGTTAGATTTTACTATTGCGTTTTGTATCTTAGGTGTCGAATTTGTGTTAAACTATAGGGTCGAGGATTATCTAACAGACAAAAATGATTGGCCTAAGATACATAACGTAACGTAACTAGATTGATACTTAGATACATAACGTAGCTTAGTAACAATCTAGTCTTGGGGACACAGTTTCTGTGTTTCTGTAGGAGAATGTATCAAAACTTTATTTAATAATTTTTTTCATTTAGTTTTGCACCGCCATGGGTAGGTATAAATATTATTATTAATTTATTTTATTTATTTGCTCCTGTGTTTATTAGAAGTTTCGAAACATTTACCTGCTTAACTACGCATGATATATATATTTTGAAATTTTATTAATTGGTTGATATAATGCTAGGTTAAGTTCTATCATTGTATAAGCAATAATAAAAAAAAAACTGACTGTTGAGTGTCTTGTGGCGCTTCTTCTCAGCATTGGTCTCCTCTTGGGAACCGCTGGTAGAATTTTGACGTTTAAAAGTGCCCGTGCGGCCTACTTACTGAATAAACAACTTTTATCTGTTATCTTTTTTATCTTAAGGATATGGTGAACAATGCATTTTATTCATTTTAGATAATATATTTCATAGTAACATTTACTGCTTAAGTCCGACACAATTGATATCTAATTAGA
Source organism: Acleris holmiana (assembly GCA_949316455.1). NCBI lineage: Eukaryota > Metazoa > Arthropoda > Insecta > Lepidoptera > Tortricidae > Acleris > Acleris holmiana. The sequence continues at coordinate 56,176,444 of OX438762.1, forward strand.
AATAATGCAAATTTTACTTTTTAAAACTTCCGGGTTTGATTCCCAAACTGAGTACCTACTAGTGTTTGTTAAATCTAGGCAGGCAGTTTTTCTTGTCACTTAAATGGATCCTAAGAACAGATCTTTGTATATCTTATAGTTTCAGACTTGCCCGTACTGACCGATCTACTACATGGGCCACCCGGTATTGTTTCGCCTAAAATCTTTATCTCCAAATTAACATAATACAATTTAATCTGCTCTTTAATTATATGTCGTAATAATTAATTTTCAATCAATTATGAACATGATTGTATACTTATGTTTTTTAATCTGCTATTTCAGTGACAAAAGCAAAGAAACAAAGTATGGGAGAAGAAAGGTTAATGTATTGCAGTTTTTTACTCAATTGCTAGAAATATCGTCCCATGGCCCGTTGAATTGCGGGTTACAAGCAGTTCAAATTATATCGGAAACTCGGAGTGGGCTCATCTCACTATATGCACTTAAGTGCAAAATGTGCAATATGACATTTCAAATGAACAATGATATCCCTACTGATGTAATGGATCTCAATACTAGTGCATGAGCAGGCACAGTGGCCATTGGATGTGGATTCACTCAGCTTACTGATTTATCAGCTGCTGTCGGCCTAGTTCCCATGTCCAAAAACTTTGTATAAAAAACATGTCAAAAAAGATTATTTACTGCGAGAAATTATCGACCTAAGGTTTACCCGAAAAATGGCAATAAGGGATCCAGACTATACAGGGCGTCCCACGGCTATGCCACATGGAAGGAAAGTACCTTGAATATTGTAGATGGAACATTTTACTACAGCCTAGAGCTTAGTTTGGGACTAGGTCAATTTGTGTGAGATCGTTTCGTGATATTTATTATTTATTTATTTATTTATAGTTAAGTAAAAGGTAAAATCAAAATTACAGTTTTTTAACAAAATTAATTATAATTTTAATTTTATTGAAAAAAGTCACAAAGCGGACCTTCTTAACTTTTTCCTATATATTATATAGGTAACTCATTACTAGGGCCATGTTTTAGCGAAAATATCCATCTACATATTGTTATAATAATTACAAGTCTTAAACAAAAAATAAACCGACTTCAATTTCCGTCAAGCCCGGGAGTAGGTATACCCTAACAAGGCTAACAAATCAAAAAAAAATTCAAAATCAGAAAGTAAAAGAAAAGAAAGAAAGAAAGAAAACCTTAATTTAAACGTTAGTACTTATTTATCAAAGTAAATACTAATCTTACATCAGGCTCTTGGACTATGCAACTCGTATAACACGACAAAATTATAAACTCAAACACTATTATTACGTATTCCGTTACTCAAAGTGCTTTAATGACTGGTTTGATCGCATGGAAAAGTGCATAAAATATAAAGGAGAATACTTTGAAAAACAATAAAAATACTTTTATTCAATTTAACTGCATATTTTTTTCTATTCCCGAAACTTTCAGTTTGACCGTCGCATGGCGTTTTGGAAGGTAGCAGGATCGCGTCATCTGTCAAAAATTTACTTAAACTTGCTGCTGTATCCAGGGCATAAAAAAAAACAACACTTTGTGATTGGCTAGTATTTTTAGCTTGGCACAGTTCTGCAACATTACGGACGCCGGTGGTGTGATAACTTTTCTTTTCAAAGCTAAGAAGTTTACGTTTTTTCTGTGGAAATAAAAATCAGACCACTGCAGGTTACCAATAACTAGTAGTATTTCATATCACACATTATTTTTTCAATTATCTTGTGTAAAAGAAGTCGGATAGTAGAGCTAGACAATATAGTACTTTCGATATTTAGTTTTGTGATATAGATACTCGTATATAGTTTTGTGATATAGGTACTCGTATAAATGATTTAAATTATTAATTTTAATGAACTCGTACAAAAAGTATTGTTCACTATAGTGTCATATTCTAACTTTTTAATCTCGTACCTTACTTAGGCCACTCAGTAAACACGGTACTCGACTAAAAAGCTCTCTATTATAACACGATTGTGAAAAATACTATTAGCGAGTCGAGTGCCATTCATTTTTTGATTGTTGTTTTCTTTAAAAGTCTAAGTTTTTGTTCCTTTGCAAATTTGCTTGGCATTTTTTAAATTAGAGATTTATTAATAGTAGACATAAAGAAAGTGCATCTTCTGAGAAAATGTATCTTCTGAGAATATTTTCTATCTGAAAAATAACACTTTGAAAAAGCGTACCCATTTAGAAGTGCTCATATGGGAAAAGTAAGCTTTACATTCATGACCCGTAATATTCAACTGAGATAATAACACTCACACTTTGTATATTAAGAAAGGTACAGGTAATATACTTATAAAGTTTATCTTTAAGTTAAAGCAAATTGTTATATATTTACGATTTTAAAAACCCAGAGCATTAAAATATAATACACCCACAAGAAATATAATACCTAATAATAAAGGCGTCGGGACGTGACGATCTCATAGCCCACTGTTACTTCCAGTTCCAGTACACGACAGTACCTGTTCCTCACCGCCGCTTGCCTCCATCGGTCGATTGGAGTGACGACTATGACAAGAACAGACCTTACCGTTGTAAGGGCAAGGGCCTTGTTTGCAAGAGCTGTTTGCTTGAAGTGTGGACGTGTTAGGCAAATGGCGACCTTATAGTCGTGGCTAATTAGGGGATTCACCGTTTGCGATTTTAACCTAAGTTACTGGGCAGGCAGGTTTATCCGTTTTCGCGATCACCAATCCATATCATTTGTTTTCCATAACGCATTGTTAAGAGCATTCGACGACACGGTGGCCTAGTTGCGAGTGATCCTGCCTCCGAAGCCAGCGATCCTGGATTCAAATCCCGGTAAGGGCAGATATTGGGTGATGAGCGCGAATACTTGTTCCCGAGTCTTGGATGTTTTCTATTATTTAAGTATTTACGAGGGTGGTTTGAGAAGTAACTTGTTTCGCCTACAGATAGATGGTTTTAGCGTCATATCTGTACTTATTGATAAAGTTTAACAACTCAAGATAATCTACCTGTGGCGTCATGTCATTTTCGGCGGGAATTTTAGATTTGACAGTAGTTGAAATAAAAGTGATCGGAGGCAGGACGAGCATTGAAGATGAACCTCGCTCTGGAGCCCCAAAAACGGCGGTTGTACTTAAAATCATCGATAAAATTCATGATTTGGTTTTAACCGACGGAAGATTGAAGATACGCGAATTAGCTGAAGCCACAAACATCTCTTCTGAGCGGGTGCATTTTATTTTGCACAACGAATTGCACATGAAAAAGCTGTGTACAAGATGAGTGCCGCTGTTACTCACTCCAGAACAAATGCGTATACGCATGCGAACATCTGCTGACAATCTCCAGGTGTTTGGAAGAAATCCAACGGATTTCATTCGCCGTTTTGTTACAAACCTGGATCCATCACTATATCCCGGAGACGAAACAACAGTCCAGACAATGGATTAGTAGTGGTGAGCCAGCTACAAAAAAAGCCAAGGTCATTCCTTCTGCTGGAAAGGTGATGGCGTCTGTCTTTTGGGACGCAAAGGGAATTCTCTTAATTGACTACCTTGCGAAGGGAAAAACCGTCACTGGGGCATACTATGCATCCCTTTTGGACCAATTACAGGAGGCGATAGCCGAGAAACGGCCAGGTATAACAAAGAAAAAAGTGATGTTTCACCATGACAATGCTCCGGTGCATTCTAGTCGTGTCGCGGTACAAAAATTGTCGGGAGTTACGATTTGAACTACTTCGTCACCCCGCTTATTCGCCAGATTTGGCTCCTTCGGACTATCACCTATTCCCGAAAATGAAAAATCATTTGTCTGGTCAAAAATTTAACTCGAACGAAGAGGTGATACAGGAGGTAAACGCATATTTCGAGGGCCTTGAAGAAACATATTTCCGTGAAGGCGTCGAGAAGATGCAGAAACGTTGGGGCAAGTGCGTCGAACTTCGATGGGACTATGGGGAAAAATAAAATATATACATTCGCTATTTTGTTTTTTTTTTTCATATCAATTCAAGTTACTTCTCAAACCACCCTCGTATTTCTGTATATAAGTATGTCCCCCGTGTAGATGCCGGGTTAGAATAGTGCCACTCCATGTCTTCCCGTGGATGTTGTAAGAGGCGACTAAGGGAATAAGGGCTTGTAGTACTGTTAGGCGATGAACTTGCAACCTGTCACTAATACACTAGTCAACTTCTTGGTCTGATTGTGCAAATGTGGATATAGAATTATATACAGGTCTTTTTAGATTTGTTGGTATTACTGTAGCTCTGCCTACCCCACTCTGGGAATGAAGGCGTGATATTATGAATGTATAGATGAATTATCGAGAGCATCGAATTGCATTTGTAGTGGTTGTACCGTTTGCAACAAAAGGAGAATAATTTTCTCTTAATTAATTAAAATTACATACAATTAAGAAATGGAATAAGTAGTAGTCCTCTGTTTTTTGCTTTTAGTCGCTATCATGTTCTTCATCTGAGCTGTCACAAGTATTGATAATAAGATAGTTTGAAATTCGATCCATTCCCCCTTCCTGATATCGATATTTATTTTCATCACTTTCGACATGGTGACAAATATTTTCCCAGTCCTCAGCAGTAATAGTATTTTTCGTTCAGTTGCTAAACTCATAATGCCATGCATGTTTAAAGAAACGTTTCATTTCGCTACATATCCTTTTACCAAGGACCAAATATTTTTGATCGGATTGAATGTCAGGTGATACGGTGGCAATCGTAAAACCGAGTGGCCATGTTCTTTTAAAATTGCATCTATGTGGTACTCACGAAACCGCTTTTTATTTTGTTTAATTAAATCATACAAATTGGTTTTGTACATTAACGGGTATATGAAATGATATACGCAATTCGGCATAAGGTTCGGTATTAATTTTTCTTTTAACCATTTTTTGTAAAAATATATGCACAACGTAAATAATATTCACAATTTGACACTGACATTATTTTGGTATTTATTTCTTCAAACCTCTTTTTATGCTGATAGTACGAGAAAATAGAAAATTCAAATATAGAATGCCTGTATACATACAATACTACTAAATATGCAATTCCATGCTCTCGTTAATTTATCTATATATAAGTATGTTTATCGTTGTCTAGTACTCATAGTACAAGCCTAGAGCTTAGTTTGGGACTAGGTCAATTTGTGTGAGATTGTCCCCTGATATTTATTTATGTATTTATTCGTAATACCAAATGGGAAGTTTTTTTTTTACATATTGCTACGAGTAGGTATGGTTAGGTAGGTTACAATCGACGCGGCGACTCAAGGACACCTGTTAATAATATATATTAACGGGTACAATCGAGTTCAAGGCCAAGGCCGTGGCTATTGCAATACAAGGCCGCAATGAGTAGAACCTTCCAATATTTAAGGGCTTTAATAAACGACCCAAATATTACTCGTGATTTCTCAGATATATTGTAATGACTAAATGTATCAAAACTAAATAATTACCCCATTTATCTTGTTGTCCGGTTCGCGGCCTGCCTGGGTCTGATAAACGCCATTCCTCGCCTTCCTCTCGCGTCTGTGCTGACCTCCAGTTTGTGTTATTGGTCTGCCGCTTGCTAATTGACAATATGAAAGGAAAATACAGTGTTAAAAGCGTATGCACAAGTATAGTGCAATTCACATGAACTGCCACGAATGAGTCGAATGACTGAATGATGCTACATACAGGTTAATTAAATAAGTAATATTCGTTCAATCCTGTCTTATAATAGTGTGAAAAATATTAGTAAAATTTATCATGGTGAATATTTTAATCTGACGTTGAATGGTACAACATGCTGCCGCAGTACAAATACTGCCATATATTTACTTACTTAGTTCTAATAATGTGCAGATAATAATGTATTTTTTTTCTCGAATAACTAAAAAGTTCCAGTTGTTTACAAAAAATTAGGAGACTCTACGACACTCACAGTGACAAGTGAGATTCCTTACGTTCAATCCATTTTTGCCAGCTCTTGTGTTTCGACCTATAATTAATTACCTTTGCGGTATCATGAAGAGCAAAAAAAAAACTTGATGGACAAAAATTATTGTCAAGTTTTAGGTAAATTCTATTTTTCGGTCAAACATAGAAAAATGTATTCGTGATTCATTTTATCATTTTGTAATTCGTGTTACTTACTTATAAAATAAATGAATTCATAAAATCTTACAGGTCGTTACTAACATTTTATTTCCCGTCCGTCACCAGTGGGAACTACCAGGAATTAAAACTTTTACCACGAAAATGGCACTGCCACACACCCTTACTAAGTGCACATTTATCAGATTCGCCAATTAAACAATTTGATGTAACCCCTGGAGCGTCGGCAATTTCAGAAGCCATGACGCCGCTACGACTGACGTCCAAAGGGTTAATGGGTGCCAAGGTCTCTGTTGTTAATTTTCTATGACTTGACGTTTCTTGTATCGGGAATTTCAATCGAGGTTAAGTTATTACGGAGGCTTTCGATGGTCGCCTTAAATCAGGTCATTCAGTACTGACCCATCTTATCTTTCCACCCTGTAGGAAACCAATGAAACAAGTACGATACTACTGTTATACTAACACGATTTTTGAGGTTCTGTACAAAATATCGTAAAACCAGTCAAGTGCGTGACATTCCGTATCAAATACAACATAAAAAGGGTGTATTAACCATTGACCCATAGGAGTCCTGTAGAGATTGCATGTAATAATAATAAGAGGTTGAAATATGGCAGTGAAGGAAATCTGAAAAACTTGTTGACAGATCTCATTCAAAACAATTATGTTAAAAGTATTAACAAAAAGCTTTTATTTATTTCAAATTCATTTAAAATACCATAATTTTAACGACCATTTATCAAATCAAATAAAGAATCAAAAGAAATCTCTTTTTTTTAAATCCAATCCAACGGTACCCCACTTAGGGTCCACGCAGAGTAAACTCGAAACACAATTATAATTTTATAATTAGTAAGTACACTAAAAAAAGCCAGCTGAGCTACATCTGGATTGACATACGGAACAAATAAATATGAAATTATAGTTTCCGTGTTTGCCATTTGGCTTTGGACTGTTTGGGCCTCTAAAAAACTATTACTTATTGTTCCTTTTTGATCACAATGCCTACGCCGCAAAAACACTTTGAAGGATTACTCCTAAACAGCTATATGACTACGAAGCAAAATAACTAACATGTAAAACGGCTATAAAGCAAAATGCCTCAAATTAAAACCACTTATCATTACTTTGCCTCTAATGCAAAAGGACTTAGTATTAAAACTTTAAAACATTACAATGACTATTAACTTAATAAGACTCGAATGCAAAACATCTCTGTTGTAAAATGCCTGGATATAAAGATGCCTAGGGATGCAAAATACTTCAAATGCAAACCAACTCAGTAGTTTTATGACCTGGGGTGCGATTTTTGAATCTCACCGACGTATAATGACTAACTTTAAAATCAATTTGTGCAGATACACTCGGCGTCAAAAATATCGCCCCTCCTCGGAAAATAATTACAACCGACTTTAAACCCTATTTGATCACGGACAACAATATGATTGTTAGGTATCATTTGAAAGCAGGGATCGTTACCGGTATTCTGACTACCGGTTTTAAATGAGGTATTACCGGTTATAATTGACTTTCACTATTTATACCGCTAAAGCTCTGATTAGCGGTATAATGAATACCGGTATTCAAGTTTATTATCGGTTTAGACAATTGACAACAATACCCCTTTTTGATACTTTACCCCTAAAAACCATAACCAGTAATACCTGTCAGTGTCAATATTCTCGTTTATTTTTATATGTAAATGTTTTCGGTGCTCTTACAAAAAACTTAAGACTCGCCTTAGACAAGTCTGAAATTACAGTTTATTAAAGTCTAATTGACATCTCACTTATCAGGTACAATGAATAGCGGTATTGAATACAGGTATTTAATACTGTTAATAGTGAATACATAGCGATAAAAACAAAAGCGGAATGACAACAATACCTCTAATTCGAATATAGGTATTATTTTTTAGCGGTAATAATTTGACAATGTAAATACAGGTATTAAATAAAACCGGTTTTACAATCGCTGTTTGAAAGGTAATAAAGTGTTTTTTTAGGAATTTAAAAAAAAAAGGATTTCTCCTTGGGGTCAAAAAATAAAGGAAATGACATTGCGAACAGTTGAAAAATGTTTATTCAAGTTTAAATTTACAACAATAAATGGATAACAAAATTTTACAAAAAGTGCCTAAAATTAACTTAAAACCTAGTGTTACCCCCCCTTGCCCTTATCACTGCCTCTAAGCGGTCTTTCATTGATCGCACCAACTTTACGATGTCCTCTTGCCTTGGAATGTTGCCCCATTCTTCGATGACTGCGTCCTGAAGATCTTGCATGGTGGTAGGGGCGGCATCTCGTGACCGAACCCGTCGCTTCAGCTCGTCCCAAAGGTGTTCAATCGGGTTTAAGTCAGGACTCCTGGCTGGCCACGGTAAAACGGGAATCCCGACCTCCTCCAGATAATCCCGAACAATTAATGCAGTGTGGGAGCGAGCGTTGTCGTGCATTAATGTGAACCCAGAGCCGACGTAACCCGCATATGGCATCACATGCTCTTCCAGGATCTCGGCAATGTATCGGTGAGCATTCAGGGACCCTTGGCCGCGAGTGCCTCCAGTCCTGGAGACGCAGACAAGGTCGGTTTTGCCGTCTATAGACATGCCCCCCCAGAACATGCAAGAGCCACCTCCGTAGCCCACTGTCTCTTCAATACAGGCTTGAGCAAATCGTTCGCCGGACCTTCTGTAGACTCTGGCCCGCCTGTCGTTGCAATAAAGACAGACTCTCGTCTCATCGGTAAAGAGAACCTGCCTCCATTGCTCAAACGTCCAATCGACGTGGTCGCGGGCAAATTGCAAGCGATCTCTGCAATGCTGTGCGGTCAACATTGGGCCTGTAGCAGCCCTGTGAGCCACGATATCCTTCTCCCGCAGTCTTCTTCTGACCGTAGAGATGCCGACTGATCTTGTCCGAGCTTCTCTGAGGCGTTGTTGCACCTCAACAGCACTAGCGAAGCGATTGCGTAGAGGTGATGTCACGATGAAGCGATCATCTCTTTCGGATGTGCAGCGTCGCCGACCAGCCCCACGTCTTCTGATGTAGCCCCCAGTCTCCTGGAACCGCTGAAATACTCGGCGGACAGCATACCATGACGGCTTAAATTGAGTTGCCGAGCGACATCACACTGCCGAACTCCTGCTTGCAGTAGTGCAACCACTTGAGCTGATTCAGCAGCGGTGGTCTCCATGTTCGAGGGTTGTTTTCTTGCTTGAGTTCCTTAGATGTGTTCTCTTCGACGTCTGGATAGTGAATGATTGACATTTGACCTTGTACAGGCATTTTATACCCCTGGAAAAGGGCACAACTCGCGACCCTTCAAACGAGTATTTGTGCACTTTTTTTTCGAAACGCTCTGATTCACAAGCCATTACGTTTTGTTTAAATTAAACATTATTAATTTAAAACACATTAAACGTGCTTTTAATTGATACTAATATTAATTATGTAACATAATTTCGCTAAGGTCTAGATTAGCTTGAATCTGATTTTCGCGGAGGGGCGATATTTTTGACGCCGAGTGTATTTAATCTACGAGCGGGCCCACCTTTTGGATTTGATATGATAAAGAAATCAAACAAAAACGATATACAAGCAATTTTAATGGTTCGTCAAGAATTGTTTACTATTAGGTCATTACCTATGAAATTGGTGTTTTGTAAAACAGGTTATCTAGGGCCGTTACAGAAGGACAGAATTTTAACTGCAACTCAGCTGCATAATGGCATTTCAGTTTCTTTAATTGCCTCGTAACTGCACCCGAACTGCCATTTTACAGTTGGTTGCAGTTTAAATTACGAACATGGAGGTTACCTCATTAAATATAACTAAAAAAACCAGTTGCCTTCTTTATGAAATAAACAACGAGTATTGTTTTAACTTGCACCTTATCCCTTCTAAGGTTGTCTGGAAGAGATCGCTAATCAGCGATAAGACCGCCTGTTGTTTACCTGGGACTTCTAAATTGTGAAAATTCTGTGTAATGTTTTTGTTTGGTGGACAATAAAGTGTTTTGTATTGTATTGTATTGTATTTACAGTATTATGCAAACGCAATAAATGAATTCAAACGATTGTCATTATAGACAATTAAGTTTTAATAGATAACAACCTTACCAATTCAACTTAAAGTGGCCATTATCTAATCTCAAAATAGGGAATTCGCATAGAGTTTTCTATCTCACTTCCTTTTCACATTTATAATATTAGTTGGATATTATTAATTTGAGGCAATTCGCTTTTTAGCCGTTCTTTATTGCGAGTCATTTTGCTTCTTGGGTGGATCAACTTTTCGTTGTTGTTATTCTGTCCCGTAAGCCAGGAGACAACAGTGATAGAGTTCCTTAGAAAAATGGTTATAATATACACTACTTATACGCTTGGAAGAAAACCCATAAAAGAATGGGCTTGTAACTGCCACAAAAGCCGATGTTTGCTGGATTTATATACTTTAAAATCGTGGTTTTAAAGAGTGACCCAGGAGACGTCACCATGGCAACGAGCTACAAAGAAAAGTTGATTGACCCTCTTAGTCATATGGCGTGTTACGTATAATCCTTCAAAGTATTTTTCTTTTATGAGACATTTTGCTACCTGGATAAAAATAAATGTAGGCGTAATGCAACTTAGGTAACCCGCTTTAGAGGTATTGATTTGAGGCATTTTGCTTTATAGCCGTTGTGCATGTTAGTTATTTTGCTTCTTAGTCATATAGCGTTTTAGGCGTAATCCTTCTAAGTCGTTTTGCGGCGTAGGCATTGTGATCAAAACGGTTATTGTTCTACCCCGTCCGTTAATCTATCAGTGTGTCTATAATACAAACAATTTAAAGTTTAAGTAACTTTAAATATTGTCTAACCATTATACATTTATGAAAATCAATATATGTACATAAATCTTGAAGAATATTTTTATAACAAACGTGAGCAACTAGGTCAAGTAAGTATCATATCGCATATGACATTTAATACCGTATTAACAAGAAATAGTGCATTTTTAAGGTTAGTATGACCTTTCTTTCCCTAGGCACTACTGCGTGGAACAACTGACCAATGATTTCTATTTTAAATCAAATTTAATAAGGTCTAAAAGCTTTTTATGAGAGCAGGAAATTAAGTCATAACATCGAATGCTATTAAAAAACGTCTCTTATTAACAGAAAATTCTGATATTTATAATTCTTAAAATAAAATACAGAGAAATAGTGTACTGATCTCAACGAAGTGGGAAAGGCTAAGGTTACATATACGGATGGTATCATTCAAAAGTAAAAAAAAACTTTAAGACTATCTCAAATAGGTATTTTTTTAGTTTATACTATGTTAAACATCATGTGCATGAAAGGGCTTTATTAATTAGCACATCCAAAAATTGTTCTCCGTCTTTTGAAGTTTGTCTTATTTAAAGTTGAGAAATAACCAGTCTATCTCAATTATTTACGATATTAAACAAAAATTAAAAGGATTAGAGGCTGAAGGCTTTGCTTTTCATAATAATTCGGTATTAGCATTAAATGGACTCGGTTTTACAACAATCTCTTATAGCTTCGTAAGCCATGCTACTACAAACAGAGAGGATTAAGTGGGAATTTGAAACAACCGAAATAAAGTTTAATTACTTTTGCTCTCAAATGCCATTTTGATACATAAAAATTCACTTTATGGTCATCAAAATGTAGTTTTACTACGTTACCTTGATTATGTACCTCCTATTGCATACCGGGTCTCACGATGATCGTGAGGATTATTTAGGCCAAGTATGTACATCCTAAATGTAACAGTTGATAACTTTCGAATTTCCAAATTATATTTTCATGGAGATTTTTTTTAATTCTTCAAAAATATACTGGTACTACCATAAAAATGAGTACTATTAGAAGGGCATTTTCAGCGTCGTTGTATGGATTTGACAGCAAAGCCGTCAAATAATTAGCCACAGCTCCCAACGCCTCGCCTTAACTTTCTCGTCCGTCGCAAAATTAGGGTTGTCACAAGTACCTCGTGTGTTCATAAGTTTTGAGACGAAACAAATGTTACATATTTTTTGTAAGAATAAAGCTATATTTATAAAATTTACAGACAATGATAATTAGACATTAACCAACAACCACAAGCAATTACTATTCAAAATGGCCACCCCTATTTTTAATACAAGCTTTTAGACGTTCCGGCCAGTCATCGATCGCGGCATGAATTTTCTCGAGTGGGATGTCCTTCGCTGCTTTGATGAGGGCTCGCTTTAAAGAATCTAAGTTTGGGTGGGACTTTTGGCAGGCCCTGAGTTTCAATTCAGTCCACAAAGAATAGTCCAGTGGATTGAGATCAGGGCTGGACGATAGCCATTCTTCCGCCGCGATGAAGCCCGGCAAATTTTCTCTTCTTCAAGCTACAGTCGTTTTAGCCTTATGGGCGGGTGCTGAGTCTTGCTGACTACAGTATCTAAAATGCCACTTTGATATTTTTTTGCTTTAACCTTGAACCTTGTTGCCAAAAATGGAGCAGAGTGACCTTCGTACGAAACCCCCCACCATACCATCACACTCGGCGGATGATGGGCACGCGAGACATTTCGTGCTGTAGTAGGTACATCTTTGCTGCTTTTGGCATAAACTTTATTATTTTGCCGTTTAGAAAAGTGACCGTGAATGACATCGATTACGTTTTTTTCCCTTTCTTTAGCGTGATCCTGAGTTTTTGAGAAAGGGACAAAAAACTTAAGCAACGTCTTTCAAGGTCACTTATCTTCGCTTCAAGGCATTGTTTGCCGTGCAATCTCCAGTGTCATATACAAGGAGTCTCTGACCCTGGGACTTTAAATGTAGGGATCGATTCTACTCCTCCAATGGAACTCTTTTTGTTCAACGACTTTAAAAAATGAGGTAATTTTTATTTTTTATTTTTTATTTTTCTTCGACCGTAAAGTTTTTTTCGTCGGTGAAGAGTATCTCTTAAGCAGCATCGGACAACGTTCGCGACGTAATTTACGAAGGCGATCATTTAGAAAATGAACTTTTCTACGGCTGTAAGCCTTTACTTTAAGATCGTATTTCAATATTCTGTTGACGAGAATACGCGAAAAGTTAGTCTGCAGAGCGAGTTTTTTCTGGGTGCGACATGGGTTTCGGCGAAGTCGCTATCTGAATATTTTGATGTTCGCAGCCGTCCTTACAGACCGCGGGCGACCACTCCTATGGCGATCTTTCAAAGAATCAGTCTCCTTGTACCGTTTAATAGTGTAATATACGAAGTTGCGGCTTACCCCAAAACTTTTTATGTCACGAAAAATCTCCATTGGTTTTTTCCCCGCCATATGAGCGAAATGACAGACGCACGCAACTCTTTCGTTCCCTCCATCACGAGAAAAACAAAAGAAATGCATTTTAAAAACATTCAAATAGGAAGGCGAATCACAATTTTTTACTGTAGTGTTTTAAAACAAGTATTGTTAAATCTAAACAAAATGTGCATAGGTAAATAATGTATTTATTACTCTATTTATTTTTTACGCTCTTTACTTAACGTGTTTCTGTAACAAATAATAAATAAAGATTCAAACTTCTTTGAAATCGTCCTACAATTATCGTATTGGTCAAATACAGAACTAACAATTTCGTATGGTAAAACCACAGTTTGCGTAGATAGTGACGCCTTTGAGAGGTTCATTTGAAATATTTTTGCACGTTTATTCTTACGAAGAAAAGTGACCGTGAATGACATCGATTACGTTTTTGTCCCTTTCTTTAGCGTGATCCTGAGTTTTTGAGAAAGGGACAAAAAACTTAAGCAACGTCTTTCAAGGTCACTTATCTTCGCTTCAAGGCATTGTTTGCCGTGCAATCTCCAGTGTCATATACAAGGAGTCTCTGACCCTGGGACTTTAAATGTAGGGATCGATTCTACTCCTCCAACGGAACTCTTTTTCTTCAACGACTTTAAAAAATGAGGTAATTTTTATTTTTTATTTCTCATACAAAATAAATTAATTCACTAATTTTACTAGTATAGTTTGAAAGTTAGATCACGTATAACTTATTGTAAATTAAGTTATTTTTTAAGTCGTAGAACAAAAGATGTATCATTTGAGGAGTAGAATCGGTACCTATATTTAAAGCCCCATGTCAGAGACATCCTGTAATGTAAAAGCTTCTTGGTGGCAACCCTCTAGTGTTTGCTGCGATAAGTAGCCCTGGACTGTTGACAGGCCACGCGGGAGCGCGCGTGGTGGGGATAAAGTTATCCTTTAAGAACTATTGACCTGTTAACTATTTTGCCTTAAATTATATTCAATGAAAGGCAATTTATGTTTTCGTTAGCTTGCTCTGGTCCATTATTTATTCGAAAGCAAAACTCAAGTACATGATTTAAGCAATAAAAACCGCTGTTTAGATATAATGCAAGGTTAAAATCAAGCCCTGTACTATGATTGTTTATTCCGGATAAATAACATGTCTCGCACTCAAGGTGCTGGAAATGCTGGCCCTGGAAATCATATGTTTGATTGCGCACCTTCGGAAAGTCTTATTGGCAGTCCATTCCGGTTGTTCATTAACAGCTCGGTTGGAGGAAGGTCCCCCGTTGGTAGTACTCCAGGAGCGAGCCACTGGAGGAGCGCCTTCGTCGGCACCGGTTCCATATCCAGGTATTCTGGGATGAAATGCGTTGCCTCTATAAAATACCGACCCAAATGATAAGTTTACAATGGTCAGCGACTCCAATCTCGTTAGACCCACCATACAAATAAGTGATGAATATTCACGACGTGGTTAACCTACTTTGCCTACAAACCTAGCTGTACCGCGTTCGACCCCCGGTACTAGCAAATATTTGGGTAGATTTTATGACGAGCTAATAGCACAATGCCTGAATCTTTAATACAAACCACAGATGTTTAATTTTCAGACCCACTTCAGCGGCGAAAGAAGGAGGAATCTTGGCGGAGTAAACATTTTATTTGATAGTTTAAAAAACACTAAAAGTGCACATCATTCATAATATTGTCGCCATAATAACAATCTCTAATTGGGTCGTACGTTTATTTATATTTAAAACATGATTTAATAAAAACTGGTAATCGCCAAGTTCCTGCGTACAACGAAACACGTGAACATAGTCAGCGGCTTTCTGTTGTAAGTACGAATGTATAGCATACATGAAACAGTTCAATAACCTTTAACGTTCGTGTAGTCAACTTAACGGAAAAACGTGGCAATTTTTCCATTAAGTTACTCACTCATAGATCAATTGTTGTTAAGTTACGAGGGGCAGCTGAAAAGTTCGCGGACTGAGAAAAAAAAATAAGTTTAAATGAAATATTTTTTTAATATTTTAATATAGTCCCCATAGAGTCATAAGCACTTTGGATTCGAGCAAACAACGCTTTAATACCGCCGAAAAAAAAAATATTTTTCTTTCGCTTCAAAATGGCTCTACCGCAGCCTTGATCCGATTGTCATCGGCAAACCGGCAACCACGTAAGTAAGGCTAGGACCCAGGTCTGAACTGTAGGGTGCCCTCTCGCTCCTTTTTAAACATTGCATAGACTCTTGTTTTGACTCTGGATCATATTGGCGAACCCACGTTTCATCTTTGACGACGCCGTTCCTTGTCAAGGGCTGTCAGCATTTTTGGTACCCAGCGCGCAGTATTTTTTTTCATGTGTAAACGTTCATGTAAAATATGTATATCTTACCCTTTCTTTATTAATTTGTAGTTCCTCCGCTATCTGCCAGATTTTAATTCTTCTATCAGCCAGAACACATTTTTCCACTTTTTCAACATTTTTGACAGTGACCACCGTGACAGGCCGCCCATGTCGGGGGTCATCTTTACAGCTCTTTCGTCCTTGTTGAAATAAACGTGCCCATTTTTTTTATCACAGTGTACGAAGAGCTTAAATGATGGTGAGTATCCGTGATATCATTTAAAATCCCTTTAGGCAATTTTCCTTTTTTTACAAAATACTTAATAACTGCGCGGTGTTAAAAATTATCAAAATTTCCGCATTCCACAGACATTGTTAAGTTTATCCACAAACAGAACGAAAAACTTTTTTTTTTATGGCGGCAATATTTAAATTGCCAAAGAGGCGGGGAAAAATACTTTTATGCCCCCTATTACGACGACTTATGCCGCAAGCGCGCCGATGCCGCCGATACAAAATGTCCCCGGCACAAAAATCAGATGACGTAATTTAGCGGCTTTTTCGGTTAAATGGTAAAAAATAACAACTAAATAATAGACAATGGTTTGTTGCAAGTGCTTTATCGTCGTCACTACAAAGTATAAAACAAAGACGCTTCCCTCTGTCTGTCCCTGTGTATGCTTAGATCTTTAAAACTACGCAACGGATTTTGATGCGGTTTTTTTAATGGTAGGGTGATTCAAGAGGGAGGTTTATATGTATAATACTTTAACCAGAAGCGAAGCGAGGGCGGGTCGCTAGTCTTAAATATAATAAACCAAACTATATCTAGACACGCGGGAGCGTGTCAAGCCAAGTTCAAGAAACAGAACTGGCGAGCCGCACCGTGTGTAATATTACACGAACCATTTGGAGCCACTTTTGACCCCCTCATAAATCAAAAACTATTTTAAATAAACGTATCAAATTTGGCTCATATATTGAGACTTGCGAGATACATATGTGTTCTAAATTTCATAAGCTTATCTCAAACGGTTATTTAGATATTAATGTCCAAAATTCCTCATTTTTATCATTGACTGACCTATAGACCAAAACTCTAACCCAGTTCCAGATGACCTAGAGAGTTAAAATTTGGTATGCAGATAGGTAATTAGATGAATACAAAGGAATAAATAAAAAACTGACAACTTTTAAATAATTAGATTCTATTATGAACGCTTAACATAAATACCTAATATTACTTAGGGTACCTACGTTATTAACTGGGATTAATTATTATTTTTATATTTAGCGCACATCAATAGTGTAAAATCATTACCTACTCATAAATAATGATAAAATAATAGGCATTTAGATTTTCGGTATATACACGACGCGCGCACGCCGAGTAACGCCGGAGCGGCGCGGGCGGGGTGGGTGGGGCGCTGTGACAACCGAATCGAACCGTTGACGCGAACGTGGCCGAGCGAGCGGCAGCCGCGCTCATAAGCGCGAGCGCCGTCTTGCTGTCCGGTTGTCTCTCGATATCTGACCTATAAGGTTGCGATTTATGCTGCGAAATTGCTAAGTTTTCTTAAGGAAAACTTATAATTTGTAGTAATATTATTATTATAATTTCTTTAATAAGTAGGTACGTACGTATAGTATTATAGTATAGGCAATAGTTTAAATAAATAATAATTTTATAGTTATAAGTAGGTAGGTGTATATTCTTATTATTATTACAATTCCTATAATAAGTAGGTACGTAGGTTTAGTATAGTATAGGCAATAGTTTAAATACATAATAATTGTATTTTTTAGTAAGTAGGTAAGACTTAACTACAAAAAGTAATGATATCCCACCAAAAACATAAATGTAAAAAAGGAGAGCCAAGTTCAATACAAAAATTATTCTCTGCTGTGGGCTTCGCTGCAAAAAGAATGGAGATCTGAGATTGAGCGCCAAGTTCTATGCAAAATCCAAATATGTAGTCTAAGGGCTGACTTGGCTGGTTTTCCCATACGAATTATATAGCCATCGCATGTTCTAAACCTGTTACCTTTCGGTTCTTATTTTATTATTCCGAAAATTTGGCTTGCTGGTAGAAACTACCCATCGAACATAAGGCTCTTCCATGACTGTGTAAAAGTAGGTACTTAATAATAATTCGTATGGGAAAACCAGCCAAGTCAGCCCTTAGACTACATATTTGGATTTTGCATAGAACTTGGCGTTCAATCTCAGATCTCCATTCTTTTTGCGGCGAAGCCCACAGCAGAGAATAATTTTTGTATTGAACTTGGCTCTCCATTTTTACATTTATGTTTTTGGTGGGATACGACATACTACTTAAAAACTTTTAAGATTCACATTATGTTTTAAAAAACAAAAAATTTAAAAGAAGTTACATTTTTCGTTTTTGAAGGCGGGTTTTTGTTTCTTAAAACATTTATTTTATTTTATACTTTTTAGTGATCATAATACGCTGTTACATAGCCCCATTTCTCAGTTGATATGAAAATTTAAGTTATTTCAAGCGCGTCGCAAGCAACGCCGCGGGAAAGTCATTGTCATATTTCAACAAGTCAATATTCTTCGTTGTGACTACAACTATCTTTGTCGAGATATCTTATCGCTACCATTGAAATAGGTACCGTTGAGGAGTCCGGGGGCCATCTGTGGTCTTCATCATCAGTTTCACTGCACCAAGTTATACTTTCTGAATGAAAATGCTAGACTTGTTACTAAAAATACTAAAGCGCTATATGTTTGCCTACAATATTTGAAGAGTTCCCTCAATTCCTCACTGATTCCCTCATCAGATTCAGATTTGGTGACAATGGGACTACCTCGGAAGTATACTCTATCAAACAAAAAATAATTATCATAATCGGTGTACAATTGACGGAGTAATCGGTGGTCATACATAAAAACATGTTGGAAAAAAAAAGGCGTCAACTTGAGATGAGAACCTCCTCCGTTTTTTTTCGTCGGTTAAAAATCATCTAAGAGGACACCAAATGACTTTAAATAGGAAATTAGTTATTACTCTTTGATTATTATATTTGTAGTAAGTGTTCAGAATGAAATTGGCAGAAAAGGGGCCTAGGGGGTTGACTCGTGATCGTAAGGTACCGAATTCGAACCCCGCGGTCACCAAGATAGCCAATGGTTGCACATTAAATACCCACGTCAACCTTTTTCTTGCTAAGTAGCAAAGTAGGTAAGGATATTTTAAATTTATTTCAATAAATGTGTACATTTTATAACAAAATAGTAGATTGTTTATCAAGAGACACGAGACATTTAGCCACCCAATCAAATAGTTTGTTCGGCTGTCATTGTGGTATTTTAGTCGAGAGTTAAATTCGATTGTGAGAAAATAGATCTTAAATTACAATAGTTTTATGATAGACACGTAAAAATTGCAACTTAATACTTAGCGTTATAATTTTTACTCTTCACCCGTCACACTATTGCAGAAAGAGACGACAGTTAGGTTGTTTTTGGGGTTAGAACATAACAAATACTCCATAGAAAACATTTCCGAAACGAACACTGAGGCGGTGGAGGTTGTATGCCCAGACCCAGCCTGCCCTCTACCGGCTCCACCGCGCACGCCGACGACAAGGGCATCATCATCAAACGGCAACATGTATCTGGATGTTTGTGGTTTTCAAAGGCTTTTTATAAGGAAACTAGCGACCCGCCCTCGCTTCGCTCCGGATTAAAGTATTATACTTACATATAAACATTCCTCTTCAATCACTCTATCTATTAAAAAAACCGCATCAAAATCCGATGCGTACTTTTTAAGATTTAAGCATAGGTACATAGGGATATAGGGACAGAAAAAGCGACTATGTTTTATACTATGTAGTGATTAAAGATAAAAGGAAGTAAAAGTACGTGTAAAGTGCGGAGTAAAATGACACTATTACCTAGGGATTAAATGCATCACTTTTGTCCTCCCAGACAGAATGCAGCCAGTATGTATAAGCATACATGGCTATTATGGGTCATTTCAAAGTGGAGTGAAAATAATCTTTTAAAACCCCCACCAGACATTTTTTCTGGCTACTCCCTTGTACATAATGAGCAAGCGTTGATTAACAGCATTGCATGCATACACTTTTATTAAAGCATGATTTTTCACACTAATTTAGGCATTTAGTAATTATTGGGTTATGTTATGTATATAAAAAATATAGTTTACCTTCCTAAAGATGGTTGACGAACATATGGCATCCGTGGCCTGCCACGCGTGTCGGCGACGGCTGGAACTCGACCCAGACCGCGTCCCACCCCGAACCTCTCTGGTGTCATCACTCCTAGAGGCGGCCCACTTCTTACATTTTCCCTCTAAAAATAATTACTAATCAGTTGCACTTCCAAATGCCTGCTGTAAATTGGAATCGATGTATATTTTTATTGCTATTATTATTTCTTACCTGGTCTTCTTCAAAACTATTGTGTAATGCAAAGGGTGGTTTGCCCCTGGGTTGATACAGCTGATCTATAGATTTTAATTCAGATGGTGCCTCTACTGTCCTGTCATAAAGTGCCAGCATTTCCTCTCTACCATACCTGATACCAAATAAAATTAGTTAATATTCGTATTCATCTTGATTTATATTTTCACGAGGATATTGATAAGGTATCTTAGACATTTACTTTAATTTACCTAGCCGATTAAAACTCAGTTTATTAATTTACTAAAAAATAAAATAACTTACCGAAGTTTTGCAAGATGAATTTTTTGCGGTGTGTTTGCAGCAGCATTAATTGGAATGCCTGGCACCGGTGAAGTAGGCCTGGCCGCCGCAGTAGCAACAGCCCCGGAGCTAGCGGCTGCCGCCGAGGCTAGTATTGTATTCTGACTGTTTCCCTGACTGCTAGCGTTACGTTCCCGAGCCAAATTACGAAGCCATTCCGGGCCAAACTTGATGGGATTATTACGGTCACCCATTGTACTTGACGATCTCTTTATTCAATACAAGAAAACTGAAACAGCTGGAAAGAACAGAATAGTATTTTGAAGTAAAAATTATTTTCACGAAAGTTAAGTTGGGGAGTTGAGCTCAAAGTGAACAAGGGTTGGATATTAAAACTAAATTGGAATTTGCTATTAATTTAAACATAAAGTGTTTAAATTAATAGCAAGTAGCCTTTCTAGCACCAGAAAAAAATGTCTTTTATACTTGCAGCGATTGTGTAACAGGTCTCAATCAAAAAAGTTTTAAAATGCTGTCGTATGTAAGAATACTGACATTAAAATTCTGTAGAAAAAAATCACATCGTTCAATACATTTTCAAGGATGTCGTCTGCCCAAGAAATGCTACACAGTACAGTCAAGGACTTTAATTGTTATGCCACTATGGGTACATACCACCTGTAGTACTGACAGCGTCAAACCACATGAAAGAAAGCTAAACTTAACTATTAACGCCGTCATTATGACAGGATTTCATAGTGGCATAACAATTATAGTCCTTGACCGTAAATCGTCAGTCAAGTCTGAGTTATAAAGTCCAATACTATAATGCTATTACCACGAGAATGTCTAATTACAGAAAGTTATGATAAATATCAATTTATTTGCAATTAGAGAGGTACACACATGCTATTTTATTACTTTTATTAGGTATCTCAAGCCCTAAACATTGGTATGAATTAATAGTACCAGTGGTGCATTTTAAATAATAAACTCGACTCTAATCAAGTAATCATGTTTAGATCATTATGAGCAAGTTATTCTGCTTAGCTACTTTTGATGTCTTTTGTGTGTACATGTACAGTAAGGCAATATAAACTTATATAGAGAAACTGGCTGACCCAGCAAACGTTGTTCTGCCATATAGGTATACAAAAAAATTCTAAAACCACGATAAAAAAATAAGGGGGTAGAAGGGTGAAAAAATTGTACGTCCTATTCTCAGACCTGCTTAAATATACACACAAAATTTCATAAGAATCGGTTAAGCCGTTTCGGAGGAGTTTTGTTACTAACACTGTGACACGAGAATTTTATCCTATTAGTTACATAGCGTCCCTTAGCTTACAACACCGCCTAAGTCATTTTTACCAACTTTACAGGAGACGTAAAAAACCGTCTATTTTAAAAAATCTGGGGATTATTCCTGTCATAACTTAATACATACTCTAGTTAGCGGTTAAGAAATAAATATTTATACTTATTTTGACAATTTACTTTATTTTAACAAATTCTAAATTCTAAAAATTTAATTGCAAATGTAAAAACCGCCATTTTCGACTTGAGCGGTGTTGTAAGCTAAGGGACGATAGAAACATCCAAGACTCAGGAACATCTATCTCGCGCTCATCACACGAATATCTGCCCATATCAGGAATTTAATCCGGGACCACTAGCTTTGTAGGCAGGGTAACTATAAAGTGGGCTAACTCGTAGTCTTCGAAATTTTGACGTCAAAAACTAATATTACGATTTGTTAAATAATGTGGGACTTTTGGTGGAATACCGTGGTTTATATAGGTACGGTCAGGGGGCCTTTAATTGTTATGCCCCCATGGAACTCTGTCATAAAGACAAGGTCAAACAAACCACGTGATAAAAACTAAAATTTATAATGAACGCTGTCCTGGACTGTACCACTTCGATATTGACCTTCAGTATTATCATATTATAATTTGAAAATAAAGAAATAAAATACTAAAGACATATTTGGTTCCATTTAATCATACTTACTATTATTTACTCGTATTAAATTGCTGAAATAAACGATTGATTGATTGATTTGTTTGTTACCCTTTCACAACGGGAAATATCCTCCATACAAAAAATCATTAAATTCCTTCAGCTGTTTAATTAATTTCGTTACACAAAGGAATCAATTATAAGTTTTGTTTTAATTGAAGCCCTTAACTATTTTTTTTAAACGTTTCATATAATAATTAGGAAATAGCGACTTCATGAATTCTAATACCACGGTATACCACCAAAAGTCCTAATAGTTGCGTCTGTAAGGGGGAGCACTTTCAGGGCAGCGATGATGTCGTTCAAGATAGAACATCTTTCCTGGGATATTCCTGTTATAAAAACGCCTTAAGGATAACAGTAACTCCGCTAAAATAATCATCAGTTTAGTCATTTTTCCATAAAGTAGGTGTAAGAGTAAACCTCAAGATGCATATTCAGCGAGCATCGAGTGACACTTGACTGTCTGAAAGGATGATCGCAGGATAAAAAACTTCTAGGTCATGTATGGTGTTATTTTTACGTAAAACAAACATACTGAAATATTTATTAACTTTTAAGTACTCAGTTTTACACAAAAATAACTAATTGAATGATTAGTCAGTCTATGAACTAAATGTTGTTACAACAAGCATTACTGACGTCGACGTTTCGGCAAGCTGATAAACCTCTGTAAGTGAAGAGCAAATTGCATTGTTTCTAAATATATTTGTTACAAGACAAATTTAGGCAAGCATGTTTGACCTCAGCATCTCTTAGGCGACTATCATCAGACCAAAACTTGTCACTGCGGTTCTGAGAAAGATAGTAGTATAAAGGAAGCGTATGGTTTAATTGTGATCTTGGCTTCACATCAAGTAATTAATTCCTTTTTTTTCCATCAAATTTCGTGTATCTACTCAAGGTAATGTACGTGAACTTTGTAATACGCAAAATCAGAAGGCTTTTTAAATGTGGTCCATGTTTTTAAAATAATTATAATTAGAAAGAGAAGAGGTAATATTATTAATATTTTGCGTTCTTTTTATTAATTCTAGTTTTTTGTCGCAAAATGTGTAAAATTAAATATCAGAAATTATCCAGCACGTTTGTTTTACACAAAAATACCATACATAACCCAGTAGTTGTCACCATTCTGCGAGCATAAGAATGCCTAACAGGTTAGGCAGTCAACTTGATTCGCTGAATATGCATTTTGAGGGTTAGGTACTCTTACATCTACTGCATGGATAGGTAACTTACCAAATTGATGATTTTATTTTAGCAGAGTTACTGCTAACCTTAGGCTTGTGTATTACAGGAATTTTCCAGGAAAGATGTTTCAATGGAACGACATCACCGCTTCCCGTAAAGTAAGATTGCGGTCTAAAACAGGTCTCTATGGCTTTGTTGTAATCCTGGTTTCGTGTCAAGTAATTACCTAAGTATGTTCTTTTTTAAATCAAATCACTTTAAAACAAAATGCTATGTGCATACTTTTAAATAAGGCTTTTTAAATAAGTATGTCAATATTGTTTTTCTAATAATTATCATAAAAAAGTTATAACGAAAGTTACAAAAAGAAATGAAACTTGATTTTGCGTTTTTTCCATATATTTTTTTTCTTTTTGTTCTAATATGTGTAAATTAAATATCAAAAAGTAATTCAGCATGTATGCTTTACAAGAAAATGATACCAAACATGACCTTATAGCTATACAAATAACCTTTTAGGATGATTTGTATGGACCCCAAAATGAAAATAATTAAATCCATTGTTTGGATGGCTCCCCTTCTTAAAACAACTTTTGGGTCGTCAGGTTGAGCCCTACAAAAGGAAATCATTTATTTATCACTTACCATTGACTTACATTATATTACTAGCGTAATGAATGAAGGACAAGGCTAACGGCGCGAAAAACCGGGCCAGCGCGCCGGCCCTAAAATATCAGTTTAGGGAGGTTGGCCATAAACTGGCGGGAAACTGTCATTGGTTGACGGTAGTTCGCTCGTAATAAAAATGTTTGGTTGTGTGGTTTAAGGATGTTATAAATTATGATTCGAAAGTTAAAAAGAAACAAGGCATATCGTATCATCGGTAATTAAATAATCTTACATCATTTTTTTTACCCTGGTAAAAACTACAATTTTGGTGTTAAGTCCAAAATAGCGTTCATGAGGGTTGAATGTAGCGACAGGCGACGCGCGACGTAACCTTGGGAGGGAGGGCTTGTTTTAATCGTATTTTACATGATACATTATTTAAGTTATTTATATTTTATTACGAAAACCAGCAGTATGAACTATAATAACATGGTAGGTACATTCACTACTGCAGAGGTCGGGAAGAAAGGGAACGTTTTTTTTCCTGAACGCGAGAATACAAGGTTACATCGTACACCGGTTACGTTCGCGGCAGCGTAGTTCGTACGAGTTGTGACAGATGGCGCTAACAATTCCTTGTTGTATTCCACTCAGAGAGCACTCATGTCATGTCCATAAAAATATATAACAAATTGCCAAGTAAAATACTAAATGACGAAAAAGAAAATAAAACTTAAAATAAACTTAATATCTATTAACGGAATACTTAGATGCTAATGTAAATAGATAATAAAAATAATAATTTAGAGTTCAATAAACGTTCATATCTACTTAATTGTATAAAATTTGGGTATTACATACTACCTAGTAACGAGTAGGGTCGTTATGCCGGTTGGCGGACACTTAGCGGAGTTACTTACTTCGAACTGCTCAAAATATTTGAATCAAGAGAAAATAATCATACGGATAATACGAGGGCGGCAGAGAAATCAAGTAGAAATCATATTGCAAGCTTTGTAATGCGGCAAGCACGTAGTTTTTCGAACATAAGCGCGTGGGTGCAATAGGTATGTGCGCTATATGAAGTTTAACTCAATTATTTGGAGCCCGCACGAAATATGGGCTTATGTTAGAGCGGATCCAAAATAAATTCGTCCGAATTTTAAATTTAAATACAGGGTGACAGGAAATTCGCCGTATTCCTTGAAAGGGGTTATTCTACAGCTCATTTGTAATGATTTAAGTCCAGTTAACCAGGGGTAATAATGTGTACTTGCCATTTTTTTTAAACTACATGTTTTAATACTAAACACGATGTTACGTTTATTGAATTAGGCAAGATAAAAATCTTTTTTTTTTTCACTCTTGCTTAAGATAGAAACCTATTGTATTTTTAGTTGACCAAAGAAAATTGACCGTAAGGAGAAGTTGATAGCATCTATCAACGTCTCCTTACGATCAATGTCCTATATATATACAGGCAGACAGGAAATTCGCCGTATTCCTTGAAAGGGGTTATTCTACAGCTCATTTGTAATGATTTAAGTCCAGTTAACCAGGGGTCAAAACTCATTGGTTTTCGAGTTATTCACGTTTTTAGTTTCTTTTTTTAATACCCGCTTTTCGACCTTAAACTAGTAATTTTGTAAAAACTTCTACTTCTACTAGTAATTTTGTAATAACCCCTTTCAAGGAATACGGCGAATTTCCTGTCTGCCTGTGTATATATATATATATATATATATATATATATATATATATATAGGAAATTGACCGTAAGGAGAAGTTGATAGCATCTATCAACGTCTCCTTACGATCAATGTCCTATATATATATATATATATACACACAGGCAGACAGGAAATTCGCCGTATTCCTTGAAAGGGGTTATTCTACAGAACATTTGTAATGATTTAAGTCCAGTTAACCAGGGGTCAAAACTCATTGGTTTTCGAGTTATTCACGTTTTTACTTTCTTTTTTTAATACCCGCTTTTCGACCTTAAACTAGTAATTTTGTAAAAACTTCGTCATTTAGAAATAAAAAAACGCATTTGTCGAATAGCCAATGAACCACTAATTACGAAAAATAAAAAATAAATGCCAAATTTTGCAAATAAAAGGTTTTTTTTAGCTATGCTTTAAAATGTCCCTAAATTTGGAAAATAATTGCTAGAACTTCTAACTTCAAATCCTTTTATTTGCAAACCTTTGCATTTTTTTTAATCTCCTAAGTTGTCTAATTCACGGTGTAACATGGATAAATCTCACGAAGAAGTTGATGTCTTAAATTACCCCACCTTACAGTCTAAGTTAGGACAGCCATAAAAAAAAATATATATAAAAAACTATTCATATACCTGTTAAAATTATGTACAAAACAGAAAATATAAGTACAGACTGTAAGCTGAGACCAGCAAAAAGATTTTAACCCTATTAGAACTATGTTTTTTTTTGCCCGGGAATTTGAAAATCGTCTCATTTTCCCCCGTTTGACGGTACTCATAGAGCATTTTCCTTGTCAGACAAATCGTTTCAAAGCAGGATTTACGTACAAATGCAAACGAAACTTCTTACTACGTTTGCAATTGTTATCTCTTTCCATTAGAAGAGCTAAGGAGTCAAGTGTAGGAAAAGTAAGCATAATATAACTGTGACTAAATAAATTAAATAAGTAGATTATTTTAAAGCAGTCTACAAAAAGTAGCCCAGAAACAGTTATTTACCTGGGTACTCCTTAAATCAAACTAAAAACTACTGGCTACTTCATTCCGCAATCATAATGACATTAATGACTTACATTGCGTCATTGACATTGTTGTTATTGATATATGATTTGTACGACGTACATTTTGATTTTCACAACGTAACTTTTATTATCTTGTACTGGTATTTATTATCTTGTCAGCCTTATCTAGTTGTTAAACTAGGCATAAGACGTTACAAAGTGTCTTCAGAAATAATGAATTCTAAATTGAAGGATTGACTTATGGAACGGAGACGTGGTCCCTCACAGTGAGCCTTTTAAATAAGCTCAGAGTTACTCAGCGTGCTATGGAGAGAGCTGCTCGGAGTTTCTCTACGGGATAGAATCAGAAATGAAGAAATCCGTAGAAGAACCAAAGTCACCGACATAGTTCTCAGAGTCTGCAAGCTGAAGTGGCAATGGCCTGGACACATTGCTCGTAGAACTGATGGCCGGTGGGGTGTTAAGGTTCTAGAGTGCAGACCACGGACCGGGAGACGCGGTGTCGGTCGGCCCCCGACCTGGTGAAAGTCGCCGGACACCGGTGTATGCAGAAGGCGTGTGACCGTTCGTGGTGGAAGTCTTTGGGGGAGACCTATGTCCAGCAGTGGACGTCCCAGGGTTAAAATGATGCAAATAAAAGTATCTATGGTATGCTTTTACTTAATAAATAAAATAAAAGAATTTTGTATATTACTTCGTATAATTTGTGGATAACATGAATTGCATAAGTAAGATTAATTAGTAATTACAATAATAAAACGAAATGTTTACAAAATTAACTCGCAACAAGACTAGTAGGTACTACTCCTGTCGACAGTATTCATTCATAAACAAATCAAAATAAATTGCATATCATATAAATATTTCATCCATTAAGATTCCGTTAAGTACTTACCATCTGAGGCCCGTGGCAAATTCATTGGATGGGGCCCTCTCAGTAAAATCGTCATGTTACTCCTGAGCTCGCAGCCTCTCGGGCCGGAAGGCTGTCTCGGGCCGAGGGGCCCTCTCGGGCTGGGGGCCCGTGGGATTTTGCCGACTTGCCACCCTGTAGTTACGCCACTGGTATGTACCCAGTGCGTTGCTGTCGGTGTCTTTCTTACACTTTACTACTTGATACTCCAACGAACTGGTAATAGCACGAATACTTTTAATCCGTCGGCTTCATCATTATCACCATTTCTTCAGCCTGTTACCGCCACTGGTGAGCACTCGAACACTCACTCTACGCCATTCATCCCGAATCCCGATCATGTGCTGTTCTAATCTAATCCAAAATTGATCCGGCTTGCCTTCAGTAATTACAATGTTCCAAGATTTGTGAAAGTTTCTTCATATTTGTTTTTTTTGTCATAACATTCAATTTAATATTGGATTATTATTATTAATTTATCGATATTTTTATGTTTTTGTAGAAAAAATATTAAGCTGACGTTGTCATGTAAACATACTAATGAGGGTACTGAATGAAAGTCAATATACAGTCAACTTAGACGTGGCGGGCTCGCAACGTCGCAATTGTAAGGGTGTTTTGTACTGGAGATTTAATTACGACTTTTTTAAACATAAACTCAAATATCTCAAAAACCAAGCTGAATCTAGCAAACATTATACGACAATTTTAACTCCAAATAATGTCTGGAATACGCTGTTAAAATTATTCGGTTTCTTCGTGTAACACCGTGTATATGGGACATTGATCGTAAGGAGACGTTGATAGATGCTATCAACTTCTCCTTACGATCAATTTCCTTTGGTCAACTAAAAATACAATAGGTTTCTATCTTAAGCAATAGAGAAAAAAACAAATGATTTTTATCTTGCCTAATTCAATAAACGTAACATCGTGTTTCGTTTTAAAGCATGTAGTTTAAAAAAATGGCAAGTACACATTATAAATATTGTTATGTTGTTATAAATAACAATAATAATCACCTTATTTAAAATTTCTAACAAATTATCTTATATATAAAATTCTCGTGTCACAGTTTTCGTTCCTATACTCCTCCGAAACGGCTTGACCGATTCTCATGAAATTTTGTGAGCGTATTGAGTAGGTCTGAGAATAGGCCAACATCTATTTTTTATACCACAAAGTGACGCTGGCGGATCGCTAGTAATCTATAAATTTATCTATAACAGTTTGGGTCACTAGTAGAGTGACTAGATCGAAACATTACCACATCGCAAAATGACCACATCGCTTGTAGCCTACTTCTCAAAACGTCCGAGTCGCAAAATGACCACATCGCTTGTAGCCCACATCTCAAAATGACTGAGCCGCAAAATGACCACTTTGCTTTTTTCATTTTATGCTTGTCTTAGCAAAGTCGACGCAGCCCCGCGTGGCGGGGCTGCTATTCTTAAGAAATTTGCCCTTCGGGCATTTGAAGTTACCTAACGAACCTAACCTACCTAGTAACGCAAACGAAGTGGTCATTTTGCGACTCAGACATTTTGAGAAGTAGGCTACAAGCGATGTGGTCATTTTGCGACTCGGACGTTTTGAGAAGTAGGCTACAAGCGATGTGGTCATTTTACGACTCAGACATTTTGAGATGTGGGCTACAAGCGATGGGGTCATTTTGCGAGTCGGTAATTTTGCGACCGAGTCATTCTACTAGTGACCTAACAGTTTGACCACACCTCTATGTGCCCAAGTGACGGACAGCTCAAGTAGCATGGAAAATTCTAGAACATTTGTTTCAATGACGTGCAAAGTAATAACGGGTGATAACAAAAAAAGTGAGAATAATTTGCAAAGCTGTAAAAAAATACTTATGTAACGTTTTATCAAACTTTTGTATAGTAAGGTTATAATACACATTTAACTATTTACAAAATAATCAATGAACGTTACAATAAGGCCCGTGATCAGCTGTTCGACGCAGTTTTGAGATAATGCCCGAACAAAACCGTTGGACGGTCATTTTTCACACACAAGTTTTGATCCTTTTAATTAGTTCGGCACAATTTTCTGCTCTCCAATTATTTTTGAAAACCAGACTGTTCAAATGACCAAAAAAGTCTTCGATAGGCCGACTTTGTGGAAGGTTTGTGGGATTTCGGATTTTCGGTACAAATGGCACATTATGGGATTCCAGGAATTGCAATGTTTTTTGGCGTAATGCGACGATGCCTTATCTGGCCAAAATACATATTCTCCATCAGGGTGATGTTGGCGAATAAACGGTATAAGTATTTTTTTCAAGCATTCACTCTCGTATACTTTTTGATTGACCGCTAAACCACTAGGTTTGAACCACAGTTTTGACACACCTTTATCGGAAATAGCCACATAAAGCATAACTTTCTGCTCAAACTTGTGCTTATACTTGTGTTTTATATTGTCTGGTGTTGTTGAAACATTGCTGGTATAGTACCGATCATTTCCAGGTATATGGGTTTTGCTCAAAGGGAAATAACTTTCATCATCCAAAATAAACGATTTTCCTCTGTAATTGCTAACCATCCAGCGGCATTGTGACATAATGTTAGATTTTTGCTGATCGGTGTATTCCGGTGCCCGTACCTTCTTGCGGCACTCCAAACCCACCTTTTTTAAAGACCGGCAAATGTTCGGTTGAGAACATTGAAATACTTTCGCGGCATCTCGTTGGCTCATGGAATCACTATCATTGAAAGTGGTATGGAGTTTCTTCAGTCTTCCCTTGGCCATTATTTTAGCTGGTCGGCCGCTACCACGTTTGCGAGCTGTCATCAAGGATGCAAGAATTCTATATATAGTAGAAACTGATACATTTTCTTTGGTAAAATGATCTACTGTGTACTTTTTCCGCATATTTATATTTATATTTTTATTATAAAAATGTACAACGCGTTTTCGCAGAGCTTCTTGTTTCGACGTCATTTTGACAATTATAAATGTTCGAAAAAATAAAACAAATGAAAATCAAGAATCTCAAAAGAGGTAAAAATAACCTCATGAACAACTGTTTTGTCTATGACAATAGTTTTTTTTTAAGACTACTGAAAATGATTCTCATTTTTTTGTTATCACCCGTTATAAACTATTTCGTTCTTTTTACCGGACTTCAAAGGAGTAAAATTAGGAAGAATAGGGGAAATTAAGTAAATATTAAAAAACACAATGCCTCTTTTGGATAAACTTTGCTTTGTGCTTTGTCTCGACACGACGAAACTGTGCAGTAAGGCATAATTAATTTTAAAATGAGTTTATTGTTAATTGATCTGTCATGTCTTGTCGGTTACATATACGGCATATGACTACGTCACGTAGCGGCTCCCCCATGCCATATACTTAACGCTTACTTGTGGCGACAAGAACGCCCTCTTTACCTTTCCACTATAATCTGTACTTTTAGGTATTTAAAAAAGTGTAAACAAACCAAACCACGTGGCGTGGCTCTGCTCATCAACCAATCCAAGCTGTTTGGTCGAGCTTTGACGTATCAGTGTTCTGCTCCTATTGGCTGACAAACTGTCATCTGTCAATGTCACGTGGTTTTTTTGTTTACACTTTTTTAAATACCTAAAAGTACAGACTATAGTTTGTTATTCCGTGGCAAATCCCCAGTTTAGGGTTTAATCTTTTGTTTTTAAATTTGGTGCTGCATTGCACCCACATTTTATTATTATTGCCCGTGTCAATTCTACTATCTTAATTTTAAGAGACACATCGGCACACTGAGCCTATGCAATATAAATTTCCTATTTATACTATAAGTGGCCCTCACATATAAAATGTATGTGCCCTACAGGTTCCATGATTGATCTCTTAACCCTAAGTTAACACCTGTTATAAACATTGTTGAAAAGCAGTAAAGAATTGAGTATGGAGTATTGCATGAAGAGGGTTATGTCAAATGTTTGATGGGGTGCATCTTTCGTTTTGAAATCATTGGTAATTACTCTTAAATAGTTTGCCCATGACTGCTGCTAGTCTATAAAAAAAGGTTAATGAAAGCGTTGCTAGACAGATCTGATAAGGAACTCTGATCCAAACTGTTTTGTAACAGCTACTTACCTAACCTACAAGCAGAAAAACATTTGGTGAGCTGACATGTAGTAACCGGGCAAGAGCATATCAGACTATGCTCAGTATATTTTTCCGAAGCCTTTACTACAAACACAAAAATCTATCCCAAAAAACAACATGTACTTATATACATTACCTATATACCTATGAACTATATTTTTATTTTTATTTATTTTAATTCAAGGCTTTTCCTAACCTTTTCAAGCAAGATAGCAAAATTTAACCCTTTTACTCTTTCACCTCTATACTTAAAAAAAAGTAAAAAATAACTAGAGCATTTTGCATATTTTCGGGGGGGGGGGGGGGGGGGGGCTCTGCAAACTCCCTTTTTTGCAAAGTCATTTAATACTGCTTATCCAACTCTACTCAACAACTCAACTGATGCCATATTATTGTATTGTCATCAAAGTTACACAGGTAAACTAAATATCAGCTCAATCAGTCCCGGTAAGTGGTTTAAATCTTCCTTGGAAAATTTGACCCAAACATACATACATACAAACATTGCAAGTTAATTAAACACTTATAACATACTAGCCATTAAATATTAACATGAATTTATAATTATTTGATGCCTGCTTTAAATACGTGTACACTGATATTATTTTGAAAACAGTTTCCTTAATTTTATTGTTTACGTGAAAAATACTTGAGATTATTTATCTCTTTGATTTACTTAGTAGAGAGAATTGTAAATGTAGGTAAGATGTAAAATCTAGAGTTACATTTATTTTATTTAATCTGGTATCACAAAAATTCGTCTCATTAGTTTTTCGTTCAATTCTTATTTTCATCTCATTCTGTATTTGTCACTCATTCTTTATTCGTTATCTGGCCCTATCTTCCTAACTCCAATTCTGTGACTTGTCTCATTCGTTTTTCCTCACAGTCTTCCTAGGGCAATGTTTTTTTTTTTTGTTCCTATTGATTTTAGTATCATTCACACTTTATCTTTAGTCACATTTGTTATTGGCCTCTTTCTTTTTTTGGCATTATTGGCAACTCTCCTCGTTCTTTTTTGGGCACTTTCGCTAGTCGTCCCATTCGATATGTACGTCTTTTCGCTATTTATATCTTATTGACTGAATCGGTTATTTCTAGTTAACAAAGAAATTGAAATTTTTGATTTACGGAAATTGATTATTTTTTATTTGCCTACTTATGAAGCAACAAATCCTGATGCAACCCGGGGGACATACATGGTGTTAAAAAATTGTGGGCCCTCAAGAGGAACTACCATATGCTTCAGATAACTAATAACAATTTACATATTGTGAGTAACATAGGCGATATTTATTACTAGACTAGCAACCCGCCCTTGCTTCTCTTTGGTTTATAGAAGTTTAATCAAACAGAATCTTCGCAGGTGGAGTTGTGGGCAAAAACTAGTTACTCATACAGTTATAAATCTAGTCATGAATGTATGTTGCCATAGTATACCTACTTGGTGAGTTTTCTTTTTAATGTTTACACATCCACACAAGAGGAATAAAGAATGAGTGACAAATACAGAGTGAGACGAAATTAGATTTTAAAGAAAAACGAATGAGGCCAACTTAAAATTGGACTGAAAACAAAAGAAACTAAAATTACAAATGTCGCCAGAATCAACATATCGAAAAAATTGAGGCGAACAAGTGAATGAACAAAAATCGAAAGGGAAGAATGAAGAACGAGTCCAAGAAACACCGTGACAAAAACGAAAAAGACTTAATAAGAATGAGACAAGTTACAGAATTGGACATAGGAAGATATAGTGACAGATATTGAACAAGATGAATAAAGAATGAGTTACCAATACAGAATAAGAAGAAATAAGAATTGAACGAAAAACAAATGAGACAAATTACTCTATTAGAGTTTAGTTAATCTTTAATCTTTGATTTTGACTTCTGTGCTATCATTATGTGCACAACTGTATATTGTACCCTAAAGGAATTTTAATGTTTAGCAGTCTGACATAACATATCAATTAGCCGTTTTATACATTTTCTGACATGAAACAGAAAAGATATAACATGGAAAATTTGCATTAATGTCAAACTGGAAAACATTCCTCGATTGTACACAAGCAGTGATCAATCTGAACCTTCTTCTTAGATGTAAACATTCACTTAATGTTTCCAATGGTTAACGCAAGGTCTGCAGCCTGAGAAACCAGAGAGATATCACACACATGAGATAGCTTTCCAGTTTCTACATTAAATAAGTTTCAAACTAAATCCCTACACATCTTTATACTTCTGTGAATTTCTACTTAGATGATTAGGATATTATGTGAATATCAGGTAATAGATATTGTCTGTAAAACTGCAATAACATGTGACAAACAAATTAAATTCAGTGGAAAGTACACCTGAGCACATTGTAAGGTTAATTTTGCAACTGTTTCAATTTGTTAGTTACGCAGTATTACGTTTCGTCAACAATATTCTATTCTGTTCCTTGTTTTTTTGTCAACCAGTCTCTTTAGGTTAGCAACCATTACTGCCAATGACACCAGACAGCAGCATAGTGTATAGCATGTTTAAACAGTTTTCATTTTTGAACATGTTGTAAATTCCTAAATGGGGGTTGCCATGACATTGATGCTTAACTTCTTTATAAATACTTGTTCTGTTTTATTAAACAGACGCATTTCAGATTGACATTGACTTCAAAAGAGGGTCAATTAGGTTATTATTCAATTAATCATGCCAACAAAAGGATAATAAATAATTTGATAACACATCATAACCAACAACCTTAACACAAAACTATCATTTGAGTCTGTAAATAATAAACCATAAGGAATATCTAACTTCTCAAAGCAAATTATCATTAAATCCACAAAAGCTGTATGTCTGTACATATAACCAGTAATCGGAATCGGTAGTGCAATTTCAGGTGAATGACCTTAAACATTATACTTAATATGGATAAGACCCCAGATTCCGGGACTCATATTATTTCACAGAATATTTTCTTGACATGACCTTAATTGAAGTTAAATGGGAACATGTGAAAAATCTAAAAAAAGATGTTTTTGTAAATACTTTTTTACTTTTTGTCATTGCAAGTGTCTACATATTTCCTCAATGCGATATTCTATGCTACCAAAATAATCAGTAAAATTATATTTTAATAACACTTCTAAATTAAACACAAACTTTAACACTTTGCAATAGTAATCCCGGGGTTACAAGCTATATACACACTGAACTACCTATTCCGATCACTGCATATAACTTATAATAGTTAATCATATTTTTCAAAGGATTGTGTATGAACACTTTCTCTAAAGGCACCATTTTAGGTAGATGGCAATATTAGCTCACTAATTTAAAGGTAATATAACCATACCCACATTATGTATGGGGTAACTGAGAATGAAAATGATAACCTGATTATGCAGCTGGAGCACTTGCAAAGTTTTAACTTAGTAACAAATCACTTGCTTTATCAGATCGAAACAGTTCACAATAATCCCAACTAGAAGATGTAAACCAAACACAGTAGTTCTGTAACTGTCAACACTTCGCTTCAGCTTAAATAATGTTTATTCATCTTTCAGAATCAGCACTCGCAACACTAGGTATTCTCTTTTTTGGTACACTTGATTACAACTCGGCACTTAAATCTTTATAATAGATACAATAACACCAATTAGAAAAGTTAAGTGGTCATTCTGTATAAAGTTGGCTTGAAGTTTTAGTTACTTTAGAGTTGTATTTAATTCTGATAGCGTTGCAAATAAAACTACCTAAAAACACAACACAATACCAAACAAAGAATACTACATACGACACTGTGTATTTTATAAAAGTTGAATAAGTGTTAAGATACCACATAAAGACAACATTTTGTAATAAATAACTCATTATTTGATTGTGCTTTGTATTTTTTGGATTAAACATATTTAGTGGCCCGTAGTATATAAAAAAAACCATACGTAGGCACCTCGTGTATGTTCATTTCACCAGATTGAAACGAAACACATACCTACTAAATCCAAGAGTCAAGGTAGTAGGCAGCCACACCAATTAAAACTTATCTCTTAATAAGACACTTAAACCATTACAAGACCGATCTTTAAAATAAAACTCATCAGACCGATGTAAAAACGGTGCGAAATTAGATTATAATTACCTAAGAGCCCGAGTGAAAATCAGACACACGCACAGCAACAGAGCAATATGGCCGCTCAAAATGAAGTGAAGAAGAATGAAATGAACGCATGCACGTAAATAGGCTATACTCTATGTAGGTGAAAAGTACGAGCGAGATGCGACAAAAAAAAATGAAGTTTAAACAGTGCTACCAACCAAACCCGCCGATCTTAAGGTAGGGGTACACAAAACTATATAATTACATTCTAAAAAGAATGCGACGCCAAGGATTTTATACTCTTTAGTCATATAGCTCATAGTCCAAGATCCCAGAGCCGTTAGACACAACCTAGTTTTAAAATCATGTTATTACCTCATGCCTTAAGCGGCGTCCGCTGCGCCATGTTTTCGATGTATTAAAACATCTAAACTAAAAAAATAACAGAAAAATGGCGTGGCAAAAATTTTTTTTGTTTAAAAACACAGAAACATGTTTTCTATAGAATAAGAACTAAAGGCAAAGAAGTAGCCTTAAAACGAAAGTGCTAGAAATATACCTGTCTCGAAAGTTTTAATATGAATGTTCAATAAGTTAAAGAAGGAAAGATTATACTGTTCAGTTCTTGCTAAAAAAAACCGTTCACCAACTGGTCAGGTAACTGGCGACCATCATTTCACCATGGGCGTAAATTATCCTGCCAAATCCAAAGTCTCTTAAAGATAGTCTATGGTTTTGAGCTAGGCATAAGCTAGGTGTCAAACGGATGTCATGATTTTTTAGTCGTGTGTATTGTTTATGTTTCGCAGGTACAAGGTTTGTAGCCGTTGTGACTTCATATTTATTTGTTAGAATTTATTTTAACAACAATAATGTGGTGTTTGATATAAACGTGGAGAAAAATAAACAGCAATATGGCGTGTGTTTGAATGCAGATCTCATATTATATCAGGCGGTAAGGCGGCATATTGAATATCTCTGATCGTCAGATAGCATTGTTAAAGCGTAGAAATGCAGAATATCATCATCCGAAGTAAACATGTGTGTTCGAAATATCTTTAAAGCAATATTTAATTGGAAATTTATTATTTTGTTATAGTTATGTTATAATAGTGACGTTATAATTTAATTTGCGAAGTTTAATGTTATTATTTATTGAGGTAATAAATTATACTATTCAAAATATAATCAAATATGGTTTATTTTAGATTACCTGATGACAATAATATGAAGAAAGTTGGAAGGAAGCTATTTCACAACCGAATTGGTCTTGGTCGAAACACAGTCGCATTTACTCCAAACATTTTGAAGACAACTGTTATGGTGGCATTCCAAGGGGTTGCATGTTCGCGTTGCGTCGATGCCTCTCTTTCATTTGCTGTAGGAAGGAAAAAATGCAATGCAAATATTTGGACAAAACCTGGGCTGGCTTTCATGAGATTTAGTTATGGTTTATATTATAATAAAACTAAAAAAACACTCACCAACCAATTTAGCATACCTACAGTACCGGCAAATAATATATCATATTTATACTTACATCTCATACAATTACTCGCAAATGTGAGTCACCAAAATCGTCAACTGATCAAGATTTAGTTGACAAATTCCTGTTTACAATACAATTTTTGTTGAAATATTGGTCAGTTTTGTCATTATTGAGGGACTTACTACATATATTATGTAGTACATGTATTATTATTAACCCACAGATCAAGATTAGTTAAAGTTTTTAATATGATTCGCCTTTATTTTCAGTATTTTGAAAGTTAACAAACTGGTGAATTTGACAGCTAGGGTTGTTCTTAAAATATTGAAAATAACATTAAAAAAGAAGAAGACATTTTTCATCATGATAAGGTAAAGACACCAGTAAGTACTCGACAAAGGACCAATGTTCGACACTGACTCTTATTCAAAGAAGATAAAGAGTTATTCATTTGTTTTGCAACAATCAATTTATAACCCTATGATCTTAGAATTCTGTAGATGATAAGGCAAGGGAAATGGGAAAAAACGCGTACCTGGTTCTCTGGTGTTACGCGCTGGCAGAAGATGGTGTGGCTGCCGGTCTTACGCACTTCTCTGTCTTACACCTTTTGCGTTGAATTGGCGTAACGACGCCTGGTTGTACGCGACGGCGTAGCTGATGTACCTCGAGTTAACTAATTCGTAGATTAGGGCGAATGGCGGAATGGAGATCGTACTCGACATTGACCGACTCGCACCGTTGTCTTAGCTGGACTGGTAGTAGTTGGAGGGCAGTCAGCGCTGTCAGGTTTCTACCCGCGTTTTTCATAGGAAAGGGTATAACAAGGATGGGGGTAGATGACATGCGACTTGACGTTTGAGGTCTTATGAAGTTTATACTGAACATAACCGCCCCCCAAAGAGCTACCAAGCTCTTTAGATGATATCGCAACATGATGATTTTCCTTAAAAAAAATCTTAAAACTAATATTAAAAGCTATTTTTTTTTATAAATTATTCGCTAATTGTCATAAGTAGGTAAGGGGCAAACCTTAGTGGTTGATCTGAGGCAAGTACCGGAACTCGTTTTGAGCTCTACTACGCGCACTACGCCGTCTGTGCCCGGATGGAGCTTGAATACTCGCGCCTTTCGCCATTGAAGTGGTGGCAAGTTATCCTCTTTGATGAGGACGAGGTCTCCCAACTGAAGGTTCGGCACTTCCTTGCACCACTTCTTGCGCTGTTGGAGGTTATGCAAGTATTCATGCTGCCATCGGCGCCAGAAATGTTGTGAAACTTGTTGGATGAGTTGCCAACGGTTGAGCCGTGAGATTGGAGTATGGTCGAAATCGTATTCAGGCAAGCTCACTAATGGATGTCCGATAATGAAATGACCAGGCGTCAGTGTTTCAAAGTCGTTCGGATCGTCAGACATTGGACACAGAGGCCTGGAATTGAGTACTGCCTCGACCTTGGCGAAGATTGTTCCCAATTCTTCGAAGGTGAGTACTTGTTCCCCAATAGTACGTTTGAGTAGGTGTTTGGCAGACTTCACGGAAGCCTCCCAGAGTCCACCCATATGAGGAGCATACGGTGGGTTCATATGCCAATTGACGCTGGCCCTTGCGAGAGCGTCAGTTAAGTCATGTTGATGTAGAAAAGTGTCTATTTCGCTCAAGTGACGTTTGGCTCCTTGGAAATTCTTACCGCAATCCGTGTAAACGTCAGAAACCATGCCTCGTCTTGAGACGAACCTGTCGAAGGAGGCCATAAAAGAGTTAGTTGTCAAATCCGAAGTCACTTCTAAGTGTATCGCCTTTACGGACAAGCACACGAAAACGCAGAGATAAGCCTTAGTGACCTTGGCCTTGCGTATCTTGGAGGTCTTAATGTTGAATGGGCCGGCGAAATCGATCCCAACCTTGAGAAAGGGGCGTGCTTCGCGGACACGACTGGGTGGGAGATTGCCCATAAAGGGCTCTAATGGTTTCGCCTTCAAGCGATGACAACGATGACAAAGGAAAAGCCGGTGTCGAACAATACGCCGAGCTGATAAAATCCAATACCGTTGATGGAGAATGTTGATGAGCTCATTGGGTCCTATGTGAAGGTAGGCCAGATGATGATAATCTATGATGAGATCGGTAAGATGATGACGCTTCGGTAACAGTAGCGGATGTCTTGCAGCGTATGGCAAGTTAGAATGCCTGAGCCGGCCACCCACACGCAAAAGCCCTGACGAATCTAGGAAGGGATAAAGGCGAGCAAGTGGAAGCCTTAAGGCACGTTTGTCCCGAAGTAGCTGCAGCTCATCTGCGAAAGCGTCCTCCTGAGCGAGCTTGACAATTTTATTCAGGGCTCCTTGCAAGTCTCGAACGCTGAGGGAACCCATGGTTTTATTGGAGGGATGGCGAGCATTATGTAAGAAGCGCAACGACCACGCAAGAACACGTTGAAGCCTTGTAAGAGAGCTATACCGTCTGATGAAGAGCGAACCTGGAGATTCTACGTTCGCGTCAGTGACCTTGAGTGTTGAGTTCGCTAAAGGTTTAAGTCCAGGTAGGTCATCACATGAATGTTGAATCGGCAGTGGCCAGGAGGATGGATCTTCCTTTAACCACGGCGGGGACCACCACAGCTCATGAGCCACGAGGTCTTGCGGTAACAAACCCCTACTGGCACAATCTGCTGGGTTAAGTGCTGAGGGCACGTAGCGCCAGGTCACGGATGGGACAAGACCTTGAACCTGTGAGACTCTATTTGCCTCGAAAGTCTGCAGTCTGTGAGGCGGAGTACGGAGCCACGATAACACGATGGTAGAGTCGCACCAAGCTATCGTGTCAGAAATGTCAGTTTTGCCTCCCAAAACCTGCGCAACATGGCTGAGTAGGCGAGCTAGGAGCACGGCTCCTGATAGCTCGAGCCTAGGAATGGTGAGTTTTTGTTTTATTGGTGCGACTCTAGATTTGGCTAAAAGTAAATGAACTCCTACCTCCCCGCTAGAGTCGAGCACCCGGAGATAAGCAACAGCGCTGTAACCAGCCTCCGAAGCGTCACTGAAACCTAAGAGATCGCAGCGCGCAGGCTGATTGCTTAAAATAAATCTAGGTATTCTAGGAATGTTTAGAAGATGGAATCCATCCAGGAAGGCATTCCATGCTTGAACGCTTTCCTTAGGAAGTGGATCATCCCACGAGAGATCGAGCGCCCACAGGTGCTGCATGATTACCTTTGCATAGAAGGTGATTGGTGCTAGGTAGCCGCACGGGTCGTAGAGGCGTGCAATGTTGGACAGAATGTCACGCTTGGTGTAACATTTTCCAAGCTTCGAAACGCGGTACACGAAACTGTCCGTGCTAGAGCTCCATTCGATTCCTAATATTTTGAATATGTCATCCCCTTCTTCGAACCGAAACGGCGTTTCGAGGTGATCAGAAGGATAAACATTTAGCAAGTCCTTGCTATTGCTGGCCCACTTCCTTAGTTGGAAACCCCCCTGAGCCAGTACCTCTACTACTTGCTGCTGTAAGACCCTAGCAGACTCTACATCATGGCTGCCGCTAATGACGTCATCGACGAAAGTGTCCTCCTGTAATACGAGTGCAGCTTCAGGATGCGTGCCTTTATTGATTATAGCTAACTCGTGTATAACACGCATGGCCAGATACGCTGCGCTGGATACACCGTAGGTGACGGTCGCCAGCTCAAATTGCTGAAGAGGCTTGTCGGGTGACTCCCGCCAAAAAACGGTCTGGAATTTGCAATCGTCATCGTGCATTCGAACCTGGCGATACATCTGTTTGATGTCGCATGTGAATACGACTGCATGCGTCCTAAAACGCAAGATAATGTCCTCAATATTCTGCTGTAGCTTGGGACCTGGCATAAGGACCTGATTTAACGACACTCCTGAGCTACTGGCAGCAG
The DNA here is from genome assembly GCA_949316455.1 of Acleris holmiana. Taxonomy (NCBI): domain Eukaryota; kingdom Metazoa; phylum Arthropoda; class Insecta; order Lepidoptera; family Tortricidae; genus Acleris; species Acleris holmiana. The sequence continues at coordinate 56,218,000 of OX438762.1, forward strand.
AAGCGTCGAACACAGCTCGGAGCTTTGTGGTGCTACTACTCTCCTTAATCACCCCGTGATGAGGGATATAGTACCTCGCCTTAGATAAAGCACCCGTTACCGGCCGCATGTGACCTGTTTTTAGATAGTCGGCCATAAACGCCACGTACATTTCCCTCAACCTTGCGTCCTTGAGCAGCTTGCGTTCCAAGTTGTGAAACCTTTTAAGAGCGTTATTGTATGTGTCACCTAATGGTTTACACTCCGTTTTGAAGGGTAGCCTAACAATATATCTCCCTGTCTCATCGCGCGTGTGCGTCTCTACAAAATGTTTTTCACATTGGAGGCTCTCAGGATCAGGCAATATTTTTGTCGGAGCTTCTTCCACCTCCCAAAACCTGTTCAGTGTGGAGTCTAAATCAGTCGAACAATGTAAAGCCACAATATGGTTAGAGACAGCAGAGTCCATGGGAGCGGTGCCCATCAAAACCCAACCGAAAATAGAAGCATATGCAGTAGGTAAGCCTTCGCCTAGCTGCAGTCTCCTACCATCAAAAATCCTGTCATACAGGTCTACGCCAATTAACAGGTCAATTGGACCAGGAATGGAACATTTAGAGTCCGCTAAAGAAATATCCCCACACACCTGCAAAACCCTTGACGATACCTTAATGTTTGGAAGGTCCCCTGTGATGCGTTTAAGAACAACTGCAGTAGTCACCAAGGCAGCCTTAGAAGTGTCAACTAGAGAGTTGATAGTACACTCTACACTGCCACTGGTGTGCTGCGCGTTTGAACCCCCCAACCCAAATAAAACACCAGAAGTAGAACGAGGAAGACGCAACTTCTGAGCTAAGTTTTCTGTAATAATGGATACTTGTGACCCACAGTCTAATAGAGCTCTTGCAGTATGCAGATGCCCGTTGATATCCCGTAGACCAACTAAAGCCGTCCCCAACATCATAGTGGATTCATTGAGAACACCATGACCGTGAAAAGATTTGACGGTAGAGCTAACAGTAGTGAGTGCAGCATCTGAGCATAAGGTATTAGGTGCAGGTTGGGTGGATGTTGATGCAATTGCAGCATCATCCTTAACCTTGTGTTGATTGGCAAGTTGATTCATGTGAAGCTTAGAATGGTGACGTCCATTACATATTTGACACCTGCTTTTAGACAGACACTTGCTGACCGAGTGTGTCCGCAGACAGTTGAAACATAAGCGTTGTTGAGTGACAAATTCCCTCCGTTGAATTGGTGACATGTTGTTAAACTTGTCACATGTATAAAGCACATGCTCACCATTACAACAAACGCAACGTTGCGAGGAGTTAATGGTGAATGTGACTTTAGCAGTGCTACTTTGTACTGTAGTAGCTGGAACCTTTGACCCACTGACAGTTTCCAACACCCTAAGATGAGTGTCCAAGAAGTTAATTAAATTCTCGAATGTTGGAATGCTATTAGGAGTACTACTATGGGCCAGCTCAAATTTACCACGTAGCTCTAAAGGAAGCTTACGTAGAACAATGTGTAGCAATAGAAAACTCCATGCCTTAACATCAAAACCTAGGGCATGCAAGGCTTGAGAATTCTCTTTAAGTGTGTTTACAAACTTACGTAAATTAGCTTGATTTTGTTGATTTGTCAATGATAAAATAGCTTCTAAGTGTTTATCTGCTATAAGCCGTTTGTTTTCATACCTATCTAATAACAGTCTGTATGCTATATAGTAGTTGTCACTTGAAAGTTCTAAATGTTTAACTAAACTCAAAGGCTCTTTCTCTAAAACACTAAATAGGTAGTGCATTTTTTGTGTAGGTGATAATTCTATATTGTTATGAATCAGACTATCATACATAGCTTTGAAATTGGGCCACTCAGTGTACACGCCAGAAAAGTGTGATAATGTTATTTTAGGTAAACACACTTGATTCGAACTTGAAAGACATGGCTTTGTTAAGATAGATTCCTGTAATACTTGAACCGAGTAGTACATGTCGTAAAATTTATTGAAGAGTGCTTCAATGCCTGAACGTGTGTTCGGGTCCTCACATCTCGACATAAAAGTGTTATAAGCCTCTTGAAAACGATCCCGAATGTTATCAATGTCCCTATATCTAGCCTTAAAACTCGTTACTCGAGCCGGATCCTTATCAGATGAACCACTAATTTCGCCCGCTAAGTTATACAACGAAGTCATGAAATTACCTTGAACATTCATTGAAACAACGCTAAGTTTTTGTTGCGACTCATCCAAAGACTCTGTGGAAACATGTTGGGGAGCATTTTTGGTGTCTTTCGACATCGTTTAAGAGCAAAACAAACTATTTTTAATCAAGTTTACGAGGTTAGGATATTTGTTATGCTAAAAGATGACAGCTGACATAAGGCGTCAGTGTTGCCAGTGGCACTATGACAAAATAGTACGCAACCGTTCACAAAGTTCAAGCTTGATTGCTGGTCGGTTTGCTGGACGTCAAACATCAAGCAAGTAGTGTACTACAAGGAAGTTAGTTACCGGTTTTGTCTATGGGAACAAGATGTAAAATCTACCTGCGAAGTTAAATGAAAAAAATAATAACTGATGATTTGCAAAAAGGATTTTGATTAATTAAGAAGGGATGATTAATAGAAATTGTATAAGGTTAGAAGGACCAAAAAATGTAGATGATAAGGCAAGGGAAATGGGAAAAAACGCGTACCTGGTTCTCTGGTGTTACGCGCTGGCAGAAGATGGTGTGGCTGCCGGTCTTACGCACTTCTCTGTCTTACACCTTTTGCGTTGAATTGGCGTAACGACGCCTGGTTGTACGCGACGGCGTAGCTGATGTACCTCGAGTTAACTAATTCGTAGATTAGGGCGAATGGCGGAATGGAGATCGTACTCGACATTGACCGACTCGCACCGTTGTCTTAGCTGGACTGGTAGTAGTTGGAGGGCAGTCAGCGCTGTCAGGTTTCTACCCGCGTTTTTCATAGGAAAGGGTATAACAAGGATGGGGGTAGATGACATGCGACTTGACGTTTGAGGTCTTATGAAGTTTATACTGAACAAATTCAAAGCTTCTGTTGATTATTGGTGCATGTCAGCTAAAAGTGTTGAACATTGGTGTTGTTACCTTAATGTTAAAATAATATGTTTTTTTGTAATTGTATCCTATAGAATGTATATATGGAAAGTGCCAAAGAAAGCATAGAACCATCTTTTGTTACATGAACTTTTTTTTTTATTATGGCGTTGAGAAGGCAAATGAGCATACAGGCCACCTGATGTTAAGTGGAAACTGTGACTAGTCATTTCAACAGTGGTCTTATCCCCAAACCGAAAAAATAATGCCAATGGAACTTTTCTCTGAACACGAAAATTACCGAGATTGGGGATTTAAAAGTTGGTCAGTTACCACCATACATCGGGGTTTTCGGTGCGGGAATGATTTGAGAAAGAGTAGAGATAAACAGATAGGCCAGTCTGAGAAAAATCATATTATGCCTAAAAATAACTACCTCTCTGTGAGGTGCATATTTAAATTTTCTAAAGGAATCAATTGCAGCCCGAGTAGCTTGCGATTAAAGTTCTATTTCTTTGCCGTTTAACAATTCATTTATAATTTTTAGTGTGCTATAGCCAGAATCTTTCTTCAACACCAACTTCAGTTTATTAAAAATCTTTTTTCCTTTTATGCTTAAGTTTAATTTGGAAATTTCTTTATACGTTTTATGAACTATTTTTAAACTATCGCTGATGGATAGGCTTTTGTCCTGTAGTTTTTTGATAGCATTTGGGATAGTCATTAAATAATTTGCTATAAAATATAAGTCGCTTCTTATATTTGCATCACCGAAAGCTCTTTTTGCTTCTATAATACTCCGGCCTTCGGAGCAGCTGAATGTATTTAGAACACGTTTCACTTCATCATAATGTTTGCTATAATATGTCGCACCTTCTATCCAGGTTCCCCACCGAATAATTGTTGGTTGGGGTGGTAAAGGCACTCCCGGAAGCATGTCTTTAAACTTTTGTATTGTTTTAGGAGATTTCAGAAACGTCTTTTTAACATTTGAGATTAACGCATTCATATTTGGATAAAGGGTTCTGACTAGTTCAGCTACTCTATTTAAACCATGAGCCAAACATGTGGTGTGCAAAAGATTGGGAAAAATACTTTTTAAATTCCTTCCTGCTTTTAACATGTAGTCCACACCGTCAGTTAAAAGTAAAAGCACTTCATCGTGGTTATTATGGTTAGCACCCCATAATTCATCAAGAGCACTTGTTACCGTGTTGGTTATGGTTACATTGTTTGTTGCCTCTAATAGTTTGCTAGATATCAAGTGTTGAGTGCCAATGTTGTCGTTACATAGTGCCCCTACTATGACATTAGCTATTTGACGACCGGCATCATCCGTGGTTTCGTCAACACTCACGTAAATATATTCATTTTTAAGCTCATTCATTTCGTATTGTATTAATCTATTCATCGTAAACTTTAGGTAAATATTCACGCCTCAGTTGACATTCCGAAGGAACATTTACAGTAACACATTTTTCGATAAAATCTTGAAATATCGGATTGTTTACCTGCGTCCATGGTATATTACAGCCCACAACAAATTTCACGAGCTCACTATTGAAAACATATTTTATACTGGTATGTTTATTGGACGCAACATGTCGCGTTACACTAAATTTCGTTTGAGCGAAGCTAACATTGCACTTGGTGCAAAAAAATAAAGAATCGCGAATCTCTATATCTGGATTATTTTCTATCCACGAACGCAAAAACTCGTCGGGTTTTTTTTCTTGGAGGCATTTTTGTATTGATTATTATATAGTATTTTCGGAATACAATTGCATATAAGCGATTTATTAACTAGACAAGGGTACGGTATGACAATTAAGAGTCTAATATACTTAATGTCAATCTTGACGCCCGATATCTATGAATATTTACTGATAGTGATAAATGAGTAGGGACTTAACTGAAGAGGTTGATACTGACTTTATAGTACCTATATCTATGACTACTTAGTGTTTTATGTTATTCAATTAATTATTCATGACGTAGAAACCTACTAGAGTACATTCTGTTTTTCAAGTCAATACCTAATCTTTGACTAATGTCAAACGTTCCCGCTCCGAAAACACCGATGTATGGTTACCACGGAGAGGAGACTTTTGTAGTTTTAAAATCATGTCAATTCAACACAAGTTTTTACGACTTTAACATATAGAATTTGATAAAGGAAGCTTCTTTTGTCATATGCACTTTTCTCTGACCAACAGTGGTGGGAATATTTCGAAATTAAATGATTAAAAAATGTATGGGATAGTGTGAAAATAGGTAAGGTTAGGTTACTGTTGTACCAGGCCCGAAGGGCCAGACTACCCAGAATAGAAACTTGACTTCGTCTATTCAGACAGAAAAGTTCTGTTATTATTAAAAATCAGAACCTCCATATCTCATAAATTCTTGACTTAAGAGAAAAGTGTAATTGACAAAAGATGTTTCTTTTAGTGTATCCCACATGTCAGAGTCATAAAAACTAGGTGTTGTGTTGACATCATTTTAACACCATTTTTTTCTGAGTCCCCTGGGGACTAAGTCTCTTTGCTACACTGTGACGGATACAGTTGATTTGGGCAGAACATTCTAATATTAAGCGGTTGTAGTAGTTAAGCTTACCGAAAAGTGAATTTAGGAAAAAAGGTGGTAGGAAGCTACCGGGATTGCCGCAATTGGGTGGAGGGAACGAGCTGAAAATATAAGGTTGAATAAAAAAAAAGTTATTTGCTCATTGCATTTTGATGATAATTCCTTCAATTCAAAGGTCCCTGGATATAGTTAGGCTGCAAGATGGTACCGTGCCTTCACGTCTTTTAATGGTAAGATGTTTTAAAAATACATAACACCGCAATTAGCGATTTTGTTAATTGGTTAATTTATTACTTCTACCAGTCTACCTTAGGTAAATAGTAACCTATAGGCATAGCGGTAACAAGTTTAGCAGAAAATGAAATGCTGAAAAGGGAATATTCAGTGTTCAGATATCATTAAGATTTTATATAATAAATTGTTTTTTTTTTCAGTCACGGGCTAGTCGAAGTTGTTCTGCAATATTGACTGAGTAAAGGCCAGATGCAACTTCATCTGTAGTGAAAGATAATACTCCTGATAGGTATGGTAAGTCATTACAATTTTACACACATACACACACACACACATGCGCACACGCATGGACACACTACAGCACGAACGCAAGACAGCGCGCACGCCCGCAGTGGCTAACTCTGGTTCGCTCCATTGCCTGAGGCGCCTGCAGAACTTGCTATAGGTATCGCCACGAGAGTTGAGGTGAATGGTTACACACCCTGCTACATAGAATACTAATAGCAAAAAAAACAAAATCAAAATCAAAATGTTTATTCAGTAAATAGGCCCCCACGGGGCTCTTTTACACGTCGGTAATATGAAGTGAATTTACTAGCGCTTCAGATAAGACCACCATTGCGGAGAAGAAGCGCCGAGAAACTCCAGCAGAAGGTCATTTTATCAAACATAAAGTACAGAAATACTTAAAAGTAAGTTACATTACAAGTACTTAATAAAGTAATAAATAATAATGATTAAAGCTTGAACAAATAAAATCAATACAAATGTAAGGCTAATAACATTAAACTAAAAATAATAAGTCTAGGAGAACAACACGACGAGGTCTCTACGTCAAAAGCCATATCTAGAATAATAAACTGAAGAACCAGTCCTTGCAAAGTATTCATAGTAGACGGCAGTGTTCGTATCCAGAGTAAGTATCAAATACTTATTATTGTCAGATGCGAGTGAGAGTGGGACTACAGCGATAGACAGCCGAGTTCTAGTATTACTCTAGTTTCACTGTAAAAAGTCATTAATCATGTCATATTCACATAGAATTCGAAAAGTTGAATTCAATGCTTAAATACCATGCCTAACTACCATTTAACTTTAGTTACTAATTAGAACAAACACTTGGTTTGATCACAAATAGATTCATCAGTGACGTGGAGACGTCAGAATAAGAAGTCAATTATAGACTTGATGATTGTGGATGAACGTTTGCGTAAACAATTGTTACGTACGTGGGGGTAGGTAACTGATAGAAATGCACGAACACACCGATAATTAAGAGCAGACTTTAATTAACACACTTAATCGTTACAAACAATTATCGCACAATAAACTTAGATGATCGCTCGGTTCAATCGTAGGTACGCACTGTTCACTCTCCAAGTAAGGAATGTCTCCGCTCGCGCGCGCCTCACGTTTTATACTCCCAATTGCCGATTATTCCAGAATGCTTTCTCGAATGACCGATGGGCCTTGACCCGCCGGGTATGTTCGATAATGGAAGGTTCTACTCATTGCAGCCTTGTAATACAATAGCGACGGCCTTGGCCTTGAACTCGATTGTACCCGTTAACAATAGGCATGTCCTTGAGCCGGCGCGTCGATTCTAATTTACCTACCTACCTAACCATACCTACTCGTAACACTACCCCCTCCCAAGACATGCTCGTCCCGAGCATTATTAGACCCGTAGTATCGGGCCAGTCGATCAACGTGGACAACCTTACAGGGACTTCGCTGATTTAGTTGTATCCGATAAGTAACGTCGTTGATTTTAGTGACTACTCTGTACGGTCCTTCCCAATTCGGCGATAGTTTCGGAGATTTTCCTTTTCGTCGCATGGGGTTATGCAGCCACACCAACGAACCTGCCTCAAACCCCACTTGATTCGATTTTCTGTCATATCGTGTTTTCATCTTCGAGGAGGCTTAAAGTCCATGTTCACGAACGTGACTGTGAACGTCGTCTATCCGGTTCCGCAAATCGCTCGCATACTCCGAGATCGAGTTTGGCGAATCTGGAGGGCGTCCAGTTAAAAGATCTGCTGGTAAACGAAGTTCTCGTCCAAAGTTCACGTACGCTGGAGTAACAGCAGTGCTTTCGTGAGTTGCTGACCTATATGACATCAGAAAGAGGGGAATATGCCTATCCCAATCCTTTTGGTGACTTTCAACCACCTTAGCCAAATGTCTCTCCAGCGTCTGGTTGAATCTCTCAACCATTCCATCCGATTGTGGGTGATATGGCGTGGTCCTAGTCTTATGAATTCCCATGATTCGGCAAGTCTCCTGGAACACCTGTGATTCAAAGTTTCTGCCTTGATCGCTGTAAATTTAGAGAGGCACTCCGAACCGACAAATCACCTCCATCACTAATTTTTCCGCTACCGTGACTGCTTCTTGGTTGGGAATCGCAAATGCTTCAGGCCATTTGGTGAAATAATCCATTACTACAAGTATGTACTTGTTTCCGGAGTCAGAGGTCGGAAACGGACCTGCAACGTCTAAAGCAATTCTTTCCCAAGGTGCTCCAACGTTATACAACTTGAGCGCTCCTCTACTGCGTGTTTGCGGCCCCGGTCATCGGCCAAGACCGATGAGCAGTTTGTACATTTCCTGCACCAGTCTTCTACATCTTCGCGGCAGTGAATCCAATAAAAGCGTTGCCGGATTTTCATTAAGGTCCTCTTCACTCTAAGGTGCCCACCGGAAATTTCATCATGGAAGGATCTCAAAACATCACTTATTCTTTTCCTAGGGACAACAACCTGTAAGTGAGCATCCTTTCCATTTGTTGACTCCCATTTCCTGCACAAAACTCCATTATGCATAACCAAACTTTCCCATTGAGCCCAGTAGCTCTTTGTTTCTCTACTCATTGGAGCTACTTCACACCATTTTGGTTTAGGTGCACCCGCCGTAATCCACTCAAAAATGGGTTTGATGTCAACGTCTTCTTGCTGAGCTCGTCGCATGACCTCATTACTCCATTCCTCGCTAACAGTGTCAGTCTTCAACATTCGAACTTTAACTTTTTCCTCTTGATGACTAGGTTTTCTGTAAAGGGCATCTGTGTTTCCATGTAATCTCTCACTCTGATGGCGGCCGACGCACGCTGAGCTTGCTTCGCAACCTCCCCGTTGCTGATAAACCAGTGCTGAACTCGCTTCGCTCGTTCGTTCCGAGCCTACTCCGCCAGCCGTCCGCCATGACCCGACAGTGCCCAGAGCGTTTGCGGGCACCGCACTAGCCTTTCTTGTTTTCATTGCAGACGAATCTCTCATGGCATCTGTCAGCGACCTCGCGACCTTAACTGTCTGCGCATAGTTATTGCGTCTCTCGTCATTTATATGCTGTTGAACGCCATCACTCCTTGTTCCGCGTACAATTTGATTTCGTTGTGTTCTCCTTCTTTTCGGGCAACTGGTCTGCAAGTGTCCGCGTTCTCCACACCAGTAACAACTTGGTCCAAATTCACGGCGAGGAGCAGTCGAATCTCTGGTTGAAACTTCTCGCACCCTAAAGGGCCTCGAGTCCTGGCGAATAGCTTCCACTTCCAAAGCATGGGCAACTGCATCTTTCAGGCTCCCGTGATGTCCTAGTCGCACAGCAGCTCTGACTTCCAAATCACGGATCCCGTCGATGAAGGCCTGTACTAGCGCTGTCCACAAATGAAGCCGACGCGCTTTGGTACGCTTTTCTGACCAATTTTTCTATTTCCAGGGCCCACTGTTGTAATGACTCATTACGTCCCTGGGTTCGATCCTTCAGCTGAGCTCTGAATACGTGCTCTAGATGACTGTCGCCGTAACGTGCCTCCAAAGCTTCAAGAAGGCGGTCATATGTCCTATCTTTTCCTAGAGCTTCCAGCACAGTGAGGGCCAAGGTTAGAGCCGTCTTCGCTTGATCTTTGTTCCAACCATTTGCCAATGAAACTGATTCAAACTGTAATTTATAGGCCGTCCATGACGAAGTACCATCAAATTGAGGCACCTTACACCTTCCAGCAACCGGAACAGGTGTCTCAGGTCCAGAGGTACCGTTAGTCACTTTAATTTCTAACTTTGCCACCTCGTTCCTTATGGCCTGGAGACGATTTTCGTGGTCCTCAACTTTTTCCTTGACGTCATCCAGTTTTTCTTGAACCTCCGTCATTTCCTTTTTTCATTCTGAAGTGGCCTCTCGTACTTCTCGGAGAATTCTAGATTGTTCTTCTTGGGATTTCTTCTGACTGAGTAGTTCATTTTGGATAATTCTCGTTTGTTCTCTCGATTGTTCTTCTTGTGCTCTAAAGCGTTCCTCTAGAGCTATATATTGTTCCTTTTGCGCTCTGGAATGTTCCTGAATAACTCTTGATTGTTCCTTCAACAGGATAACGATCGCGTTGAGGTCGATTTCCACATCCCAAGTAACACTGGCATGGGTACCGGGACACACTGGAGCTGCAGGTAACGAGATGGCAGACGAACTAGCAAGAGCAGGACGGACCAACAGTGCTTAGGCCCCAAGCCGTTGCTCCCAATATCTACGACTGTAACGAAAGGAATCATTACAAGGTGAATAGAAACGAAGACGGATGAGGCATGGAGAACGACACAGGGGTGCAGACAATCCAAGCTCATGATGAGAAGGGTAAACAAAAACAGGACAAGGTAAGGTATCTACTAAATCTTGGTAAATATAATCTCAGCATACTAACAGGTGTGTGGACTGCGCACTGTCCGCTCAACAGACATCTAACGGTAATGGGCATTAAACAGAATCCGCAATGCCCACACTGGCAAAGAGGAGAGAAGCCAACACGTCATAGCTGAGTGCGTCATGTACTCGTCACTGAGATATCACACATTCGGAGAGGACGAATTATCGTCAGAAGCACTTAAATGCATTAATATACAGGACGCACTTTTGTTCTGTAGGAAAACAAGAAGATGGGATAGATGCTGGATGGTAGCGTCGCCGGGCCAGTAACCTACGGCTCAAAATACAGAGCGCACTTTTGTTCTGTAGGAAAACAAGAAGATGGGATAGATGCTGGATGGGAGCGTCGCCGGGTCAGTAACCTACGGCTCAACCAAGGGGAACAGGGCGGAATGACCGGGAGACTGATCGACTCCCGCCTGTTCTGGCCGGGCGTCCCCACCCATCATCATCATCATCATCATCATCATCATCATCATCATCATCATGGTGGCACTCCACCTGGGGTGGCATGTTCGCGTTCTGTCGTTGCCTCTTTTTCATAAGCTGTAGGAAGGAAAAAAATGCAACACGAAAATTTGGGCAAATACTGCCAAGTGGAGTGCCAGCATTACGTAAACAAAGCGCAGACTCAAACCTGGTGCAGTGCCCTCCCTAAGCTAATATCCCCACTCAAATGCTTTTGTGAGATTTAGTCATGGTTTATTATAAAACGGAAAAAACACTCACTAGTCAATTCAGCGTTTCAGCGTACCTACAGATACGGCAAAAAAAAAAAATTATAGGTAGGTACATCTTAGACGATTAGTGATAAGATAACCCACAAATGTGACTCACCAAAATTGACAACCTATCAAGAAATAGTTGACCAATTGTATTGCTATTGTTCAATTCGTTAGCTGATAAAATAAGGTTCAAAATGTATGACAAATGTTTGATTTAAAAAGTTTAGTATTTAATTTAAAAAAACCATTGGTGATGTGTTCATATAAATCTCGTAAATTTCTTATGAACTCGTCGGCAATGGTATTTAAAACATCAGGTTTTAATCACCTTACACATATTTTTTTTCGCCTCACATAATGGCATCTAATATCCGTCATTAGAAATCCGTCCTGAGGGGAGGCAATTTTAAAGAAAAAATACAATAAAAAAACCAAAACCAAAGACCTTCACGCTTTTTATTTCCCTGAATGTTGGTAGCTGACGTCTTAATATTATAGCAACAATGACACTATACCCGGTCTGTCAAAAAAAACTACCACTTCAAATTTTCATACAAATAACAAAAAGTGTTTCATTGTTAAATTCTCAATTTATATAATGTAGTAGCAACCCGCCAGCGGCTTCGCCCGCTACATTTTTTTTTTATATCACTTAGGAGTATGAAAAATAGGTGTTGGCCGATTCTCAGACCTACCCGATATATACACAAATTTTTATTAAAATCCAGCTGTTTCGGAGGAGTTCAATAACGTACACCGTGACACGAGAATTTTATATATTAGATTGTATAGTGCTAAATTTCAGAAATGTGTGGAAACCAAATTGTAGCACTACATTTTACAGGTAGTCTATTTTTGTATTAGGACTATAATTTATAATATAACGTTAATATTAATACATTTTAGCGTCGTGCGGCTATATATTAATGTTGTACCTATTTTATTCTGTACATTTCTTATCATATTTATCAAGTTTGTACAATTTAAAAAATAACTATCTTACTTAAGTAGGGTGACCAATATCACCGAACTTGGTGCTAGTAAATATTAGTTCCGAAGTTAAAAACAGTAACTATATTTATGATGATAGGTATATAGAAGATAGTGTGCAGATGTGTCTAAATGAAATAAATTACTTAGGTTTTAAGTGTACAAAAATCAAGCCCAGGTGGAAATAATTGTACCTACTAAATTATTAGTAATACGGCCCTTGCCAATTTCGGTAACAGCAACCGGCTTACTCTATTTACTCGAGTTAAGGATTTTCGCTCTCATACGAGGGGCACACTGAATTTTTTTTTTTTTTTAATTTTTTTAGAACACATACAGTCGTATACGAATGCGATACAGAAGTACTTTGTACTAAACAATATAAGTATCAAAAAGACCTAGAGGTTCATTAATGAATACACATAATAAAAAAAAAATGCGCATGTTTAAATTTACAGTAGAAGTGAAATGAAGTGAAGAAACACTAAAGATGACAATATAAGATACTGGTGAACAAAAAATATATTAGGATACTAACACAATTTACATTTTAATAACTTATAACTTAACTGCGTAGTTAATTCGTCACATTCGAATTTGAACTTTACTACGGTCTACTTACGGTCAAGCGGTCCATACATGTCGTCGTGCAAAAAGTGCAATGTTAGTTTTGATGGTGATGGTGATGTACAGTGCTCCCAATGCGAGGGATTCTATCACTTTCGGTGCTCAGGTTTGCTTGAAACCACTTTTAAGAGGATGACTGCAGAGAAAAAGGCCAGTTGGCGGTGCCTACCGTGCCGTCAATCGGATAATAATGACTCGCTAACTGAATTAGTTAAGGAAATTAAGGGCTTCAAATCTCAATTGCATAAAATGCAGGACGTTTTAAGTACAATTATGTAACCTGTCTCTTTCTTAACAAGTCTTTTTCGTTTTTCGACACGGTCTTCCTAGGACTCATTCTTTCTTATTCCCTTTCGATTTTAGTCTCATTCACTTATTCGTCTCATTTTTTTTCATGGATTCGTTATTAGTCACATTCGTGATTAGTCTCATTCATTTTCAGTCTAATTCTAAGTTCGTTACATTCGTTTTGCGTCTCGGTCACTATTTGACTATCTTTTTCCGTCAGTCTTATTTTTTTTTAATTGTATCTTGTTAAAACTATGTCTGAAACATTCTTATTAGGTTATGCTTTTATCTATGACAACTCTGTGTTTGTCTCTTCCCTTTTTTTTCTGTTTGGAGCTCACCAGTCTCACCACGACCGACATGCTAATTTTGTATATCTAAAATGAATAGTAATTAATTATTCTAATTTTATTAGTTCCTACATAATATAATAATGTGACGCGATTTACTTCACTGCATTGTTGATGCAATACAGCGATCTATCAAGAATGTGATGTTTCATTAAATGCTCCACATAACCTCGTTCCTACTTCCACCACGCCCAAGACTTCCTGAATCTGCACTACAGGTTATGTGCCCGGTTAAGTTTGCGAGGTATGTGGTTAGCATTATTTTATTTAAAAGATAATATCCGCCAAGGGAAGCACTGATTGCGCGTTTCGGCTGAATCACGTTATTGACGTTGTGCCACGTTACTGAACTTCAAAATGCCGGACGGTGTTGCAGACGCTCCCCGTGTTTCTAGTGCATCTTCATCTTCAACTTATGTTATTAGCGGCGGTGTAAACATTGAAAAATTAGATGGAATTTCGAATTTTAATTCGTGGAAATTTGCTGTCAAAAATTCCCTTATATTAGAAGGACTATGGGAATGCGTCTTAGGAACAGAATTAGATGTTGTGAAGATATCAAAAGCGCTAGCGCGCATCTCACTGAGCGTGAAGCCACCTCTTTACCAACTTCTTTATGGAATTAATACTGCCAAAGATGCTTGGGACAAACTAAAATCGGTTTTTGAGGACAAAGGCTTATTTAGGCGTGTAAGCTTACTGCGAAAACTTCACCGTGTGGACTACTGTCAATTTGAAAATATGACTGCTTACATAGACACTGTTTTCACCATTGTGCAACAGCTAGCGGACATAGGCAAAGTCATCGAGGATGCAGAGATTGCAGAAATATTGTTGTCCGGGCTTCCTCAGGAATTTGACACTTTAGTATCAGCCTTGGAGACGGCATCGTTAACAAATGCGCTCTCATCTGAGATTGTGCGTGCCCGCTTAGTTCAGGAGGAATTTAGAAAGGCTAACTCCAATCCAGATTTTCAGGCCAGCAATTCAACTAGTGCTTTGGCTGCAGGGAACTCCTATAATAGTTACAAAAAGAAGATAATCTGTCACTTTTGCAAGAAGCCGGGTCACATGAAGTCACGCTGCTTTAAATTGAAGCGTCAGAAGAAAGAAAACAAAGAAGAACAGACTGTGTTAGCTTCTTCATTTTTGGCAACTGTGCAAAATTCAAACTTTATTGTGGACAGTGGATCGTCTTCGCACATGTGTAATGATATTAACTCTATGATTAATGTTAAAAATAGTAAAGTGCTTATTACATGTGCTGACAAGAAAACTAAATTAGAAAGTTCTGGTGTTGGAGATATGCGTGTAAGCATTAATGGTGGTAATAAGTTATTAAAAAATGTTATGTATGTCCCACAGTTAAGTGAGAATTTGCTTTCTGTGAGCAAGATGTGTGAGAAAGGTATGGTCGTGGTGTTCAAAGCTGATGGGTGTTTTATATATGAAAGTTATGATATACAAGGCAAGCCCATTATGTCTGCTAATTTGAGTAAGGGTGTTTATAGGTTAAATGGTACTTTTGCAAAGGAGCAGTCGATGGCTATCCTACATAAAGTGCAGGAATCACAGACTGCAAAGTTTACTAGGTCTCATGGTTTGGATGCAAATTTATGGCATGGAAGATTAGGGCATCTCGGTCTTAAAAGCATGAATGTACTTAAGGAGAGTGCTGCACATAATGTATCATTTCAGGTTGACAAAAGTGACTTAGCTCCATGTGTCGCCTGTCTTCAGGGAAAGCCTGTGGCCAAGGCTTACCCGAAGGCATCTTCGAGTCGTGCGAGCCAGCCTTTGGAACTTATTCATAGTGATGTACTGGGGCCTGTGAAGGAGACTAGTTGGGGTGATGCAAGGTATTTATTAACATTTACTGATGATTATTCTAGAAAGACATTTGGATATTTGTTAAAGAAAAAGTCAGAAGTACTAACTTCATTTATCCATTAACCACCCGCCAAGCAACAGTGTTCGCATTGTTGTGTTCCGGTGTGGGGATAAGACAACCGGTGAAATTACTAGCATAGAGGCATTCCATCTTAGTCCTCAGGGTTGGCAACGCATTTGAGGTCTTAGGATTATAGTCTTGAGAATTCAAATGTCTATGGGTCTCAGATTCCACTTACCATCAGGTGGCCTGAGTGCTCGGGTGCCTTCTCCTTAACATAAAAAAAAAAAAAAAAAAAAAAAATACACTTAAAGAATTTTGTAGAAAAGCAGACTGGGTTGTTTATTAAGTGCCTGCGTTCTGATAATGGTGGTGAGTATTGCAGTAACGATTTTAAGTCTTTCCTGGCAAAGGAAGGAATTGCACACCAGTTGACTGTACCGTATTGTGCTCAGCAGAATGGCGTGGCGGAACGCCTTAATAGGATAATTATGGAGAAGGCTAGATGTATGATGATTCATGCAGGTCTCTGCAACCGTTTCTGGGGGGAAGCCGTAATTGCGGCCATTTATTTGAAAAATCGTAGCCCCACCGCGGCGTTAGCAGGACAGGTTCCCGAGGAGGTCTGGTCCCGACACTCTGTTTGTCTTGGACACCTTCGCGTGTTCGGGTGTATTGCCTATTCATTAATTTCTAAGCCTACTCGTACAAGTAAGTCGAACGCTAAGGCAAAGCTATATATATTTGTCGGTTATTCGGAATTGACAAAAGGTTACCGACTTTTAGACCCATCTAGTCCAAGGAAAGTTATAGTATCTAGGAATGTTAACTTTATTGAAGATAAATTTTACAAGGATTTTAAACATGTTGACATTGATAATAATAATTTAGATACTTATAAAAATGAATTAATGATCTCTTTTAATGAGTATAATAATGAATTGAATAATTTTAATGATAAATATAATGATGAATTAAATAGTAATAATATTTTCAATTCAAGTCAGTCTAATCACAATTCTAGTCAGGGATTAAAACATGTATTGAATTCTAGTGATAACATGAATACTACTCATGCTTTTACTTATGAATTTACAGATGCTGAGTCTGGTGACGAGAGCGACGAGCACAGCGAGGTAGTGCAGGCCTCTGCTGATTGCGAGTCTACTGTCGAGGAGCTGGAGGAGCAGCTGGCGACTCGCGGGGACACAGCAGCTCGAGGGGAAGGCGCTAATAGTACAGAGGCTTCTGTGACTGTAGGCAGCCGCCCCGTGCGCTATTGCGCAAGCGCGGGGGGGCGGTTACCGCGTGTATTCACACGGTAAACTGCCGCTTAGGTATGGCGATTATGAAATTGGTATGTATGCCAGCTCTATATTTAAAGAGCCTCTAACATATGAAGAGGCTGTAGGATCATCTGACTCATCTGAATGGCAAAATGCTATGAAAGTAGAGTATGAGTCGCTCATTCAAAATAATGTTTGGAAATTAGTGGACAGACCTACTGACACTAATGTTATAAAGTGTAAATGGGTATTTAAAGTAAAGCACGATACATCTGGGAACTTTGATAAGTTTAAAGCTCGGCTGGTAGCTCGCGGCTACAGCCAGAAAGAAGGTGTAGATTATTCAGATACGTTTTCGCCAGTAGTGAGACATTCAACTATGCGTATCCTTTTTTCACTGGCACATGAATTGGATATGTCAATAGAACACATCGACGTTACTACAGCATTCTTAAATGGTGATCTGAATGAAAGGATCTACATGGAGCAGCCTAAGGGCTTCATCAGTGATGAAACAAAGGTGTGCATGCTTTTAAAGAGTCTTTATGGTTTAAAACAAGCCAGTCGCATGTGGAATCTGAAGGTAAATGAGTTATTGTTGAGGAATGAATATGTGCAGAGTAGATGTGAGCCATGTGTTTATATTAAGAAAAATGGCAGAGACTTTACCATCATAGCTCTCTATGTTGATGATTTTTATATTTTTTCAACATGTAGTACAAAAAATTTACTCAACTTGTTAAATAGTAATTTCTCTATTAAGCACCTTGGTTCTCTTACAAGTTGTTTAGGCATGCGTGTAACTAGAAATAATAATGTGTTAACCTTAGACCAATCTGAATATATAAAAAGGTTACTTAAGAGATTTGTTGGATTGTAAGCATGTGTCCACACCTATGATTGTTAATAATAAACATGAAAAATCAGATGATGAACCTTTGGATGATAATGTGTATCAATTCAGACAATTAATAGGCTGTCTGATGTATTTATCAGTTTGCACAAGGCCTGATATAGCATTCAGTTGCAGTCAGCTTAGTCAATACTTAACTAATTTTAATAAAAGTCACTGGATAGCTGCAAAACGAGTATTAAGGTATTTGGCAGGTACTATAGACTTGGGTCTTTGTTTCTATAAATGTAATAATTTAAATATAACTGCCTTTACAGACGCTGACTGGGGGAATGATATGTATGATAGGAAGTCATATACGGGCTTTGTTGTGAAACTGGGTAGCAATACAGTTAGCTGGGAAGCTAGAAAGCAGCGTTGTGTAGCTTTGTCTAGCACCGAGGCTGAATATTTAGCCATAAGTGATGTCGCTAAGGAACTGTGTTTTATTAAGAATTTCTTGAATGAAATTATTGATAAACGCTTAGAGATTGTTATCTTCAATGATAACCAAAGCGCACATAAATTGTTGCTAGCAAAAGAATACTCACATAAGCGCACTAAACATATAGATCTACGTTATCACTTTGTTAAGGATTTTGTATCAAAACATAGTGTTAGTGTTAAATACTTGCCAACTAACAAGATGACAGCCGATGTACTAACAAAGCCCTTGTGTACAAGTAAACATAGTTATTTTATTGGTGATCTGAATTTGAAACATTTAAAATAAATTTTGTTAAGTATCCCTGCATAATTTTAAAGGAATGTACTTATTAATAATGTTTATTATTGTGTAAAAAGAGTATGTTAAGACAGTCATAAAGCATGTGTTATGTGTTATGTAACATGCATATGGTAGAGTCTTTAGTAGAGCATGTATTTTTATTATATAGTACTTTAATGATGATATGCTCAATAATGTCCTAATAAGAATGAGGGGAAGTGTTAAAACTATGTCTGAAACATTCTTATTAGGTTATGCTTTTATCTATGACAACTCTGTGTTTGTCTCTTCCCTTTTTTTTCCTGTTTGGAGCTCACCACGACCGACATGCTAATTTTGTATATCTAAAATGAATAGTAATTAATTATTCTAATTTTATTAGTTCCTACATAATATAATAATGTGACGCGATTTACTTCACTGCATTGTTGATGCAATACAGCGATCTATCAAGAATGTGATGTTTCATTAAATGCTCCACATAACCTCGTTCCTACTTCCACCACGCCCAAGACTTCCTGAATCTGCACTACATATCTTATTGACCGAGTGATCGTCATAATTTCATGTAATTTCATACATTTAAGGCCTAGTCCGCACAGCGAAATTTCACCGCGCGACTTTTTTTCTCGCGTATTTTATTCCGCGATCAGAATAACGTCTAGTACGCACTGCGAATAAAATTTCGTACGTATTTTGTCAGTTCGATTCAGTTGTCGGCTAAGACGGACGTCTAGAACGTCAATTATTTTAAAATGGACATCAGAAAAATTTTGATTTACCTGATACTACTGCGGCGACGTAACAGACGTATCGAAAGATCTCATGAATATTGGATTCACCCATTTACGGCCTTGAGACCTATGAAAGGATTTTTCTACATAAAATATCAAGAACTACGAAAATACAGGAACAAGTTTTTCAGATATTACAGAATGAGTAAAACATCATTCGATAATTTACTACAACTAGTTGGTCGGGCTATTACCTATCAAGATACAACTTGGAGAAAAGCAATATCAGCTGAAGAGAGACTTTCGATAACTATAAGGTAAGATGTTCCGTAGTTATTAAGAGGTGTACACTGTGCACCGCAGTGTACCATCGTCGGCAACACTGTTATTGTTTTTGTTAGGCTCAAACACCGAAAACGCTTACAGGCAGGTTGCTTTAGGGAACAACATAGCGGGGCTCTACCATAAAAAACTTTTTGGCAAATGTGCGTTTTTCAAAATGCTCGATGATCGTTTTCGATGTTTGAGCCTAACATATAGGGTGTTTTTAAATTAGTTCTTGATACCAAAGGGTATGCATGTGCTCATGATTACAAACAACTTTCCCCAAGGATCCATAGTGAATTCTCAAAAAAATTCATATTATCATCTAAAATCTATCCTCTCCATAGAAGTCTAAAAAAATAACAGTGGTAAAAAAAAACAAGGATTAATCTTACAGAATCATGTATTAAACAGCAATTAACTTTTACTTAAATAAAATGTAATCTTTCATTTCAAAACCGCTCCCTTCTACAACGTATGAAGAGCTTGAGGGTCAGGATCAGGCTGAGATTGAGCCATTGAGGATTGATTGTTGGATTGGGAGTTGATGTGCTTTGGGTTTGAGGAGACGGAACAGGCTGTGATTGAGAAATGATAATTGGGTTATTTGATGGCGTGTGTCGGATTTGAGGAGACGAATCAGGCTGAGATTGAGGGGTGATAGTTGGATTGTGAGATGGCATGTATTGGGTTTGAAGAGAAGGCTCAGGCGGAGATTGAGGATTGATAGCTGGATTGGGAGATGACGTGTTTTGGATTTGAGGAGATGGAACAGGCTGAGATTGGGAAATGATAATTGGGTTGCGAGATGGTGTGTGGCGCATTTGAAGAGATGGATCAGGTTGATATTGAGGGGTGATAGTTGGGTTGCGAGATGGCATGTATTGAGTTTGAAGAGAAGGCTCAGGCGGAGATTGAGCAAAAGATTGTGGGTATTGGTAAATTTGGGTAGAAGGAGATTGACGGATAATATTTGGATACGGTGATGGAGTATCTGGATAGGGTGATGGAGTATTTGGATAGGGTGATGGAGTATTTGGATAGGGTGATTGAGAACTGACTCTAAGTGGCCTAATATTTTGTTGTGAATATTTATTTGCTCTGTTAAGTGCATTCAGAATTTCAATTTTAGCGTAATGTTTCTGCTCTGTCGAGAGATTTTTGAGCATCGGTATGACCATTTCACAAAATGAAACATCCTCGTCATATTTTTTGTCCTGCAATAATTTCAATAATTCATCATCGGTATTATTCTGATTTTTAGTCTTTTTACGCATGCTCGTTTTCAGTCTTTTATTTCGTGAAATTTCTGAGTCAGTGTCTTCGTCGTCGGATTGATTAGTAAGGTCTTCGGTATTGGTTGTAGTGCTTTCTGTGTCTCTCATATTGTTTGATGTATCTCTGTTAGATTTTTGAGTAGATAAAAATGAAAGTGCCCCATGTGTATGTATGGTCTTTTCTTTTTCTTTCTGGCTTGACCCGAAACTACCTTTTTCTCAGCTGCTACTTCCTTGAAATATGTATCCTTAAGATTTTTCCATTTTTTTTGCACATCAGCTCCTGTAAATGAAGATAATAACAGTTTTATCATATTATAAAACAGTAAGTGTCGGTACCTCGGTTTATCTGTTTGTAATTTTTGTGGTTTCACGGTATTACATATTTATATTGTTATGATTGTTACAGGTACTTGGCTTCAGGAAATAGCTACCATTCGCTTTATTTCGAATATATGATTGGCGTCTCTACAATTGGCGAAATTATAGAAGACACGTGTGAAAAGCTATGGTCATGCTTACAACCAATATATATGCCAGAACCAGACGAAAGAACTTGGTATCAAACTGCCGAACTTTTCCACAAAAGAGCCCATTTTCCACACTGCTTGGGAGCGGTAGATGGAAAGCATATAAGGTGTGAAAAGCCTAACAGCGCAGGTTCTGAATTTTATAATTATAAACACTATCATTCCTTAGTTTTAATGGCGGTAGCTGATGCAAACTATTATTTCATCAGTGTTGACATTGGAGCTTACGGTAGCAGTAGTGACTCTACCGTTTTTAAAAATTCTGCATTTGGGAAGAAGCTTGAAGGTGGACAGTTAAAACTTCCTTCACCAAATCGCCTGCCAAAAGATGAAAATGTAGTAAAAATGCCTTATGTCTTTGTTGGTGATGAAGCGTTCGCTCTCTCAGAACACATAATGCGCCCATATCCCAGAAGAAACCTATCTATAACTCAAAGAGTTTTTAATTATAGACTCACACTAGCAAGAAGATTTGTAGAATGCACATTTGGCATACTTACTAATAAATGGAGAATTTTACATAGAGCTTTAGATGTAAAACTAACAACTTGTGACCAAATAATTAAAGCATGTTGCATTTTACATAATTACGTACGCGAAAACGATGGACTTCGGTTTAAGGACAAATTGTATGGGACCAAGTTACAAAGTTTACGCCATACTCCTGTGAGATCTAGAATATCCAGCATTGAAAACAGACAATATTTTGCAGAATATTTTGATTCATCGAAAGGATCAATTTCGTGGCAATATGAAAAAATATAAATGATCATAAACAATTAAATATCGTTAGTTTTATAATCATTAAAACGTAGAATAGTTTTGTATAATTCACTAAGTACACCTACATTGTTTGCAAGATTTCGCCTTGATTTCTTATTTAGTCAGAGCTCTGGTCTTCACCTAGGTACACACAGACCAAGAAAAATTACTATATTAATAAAGTATTTACTTTACTCACCTTTTTTTTTTCTTTTCGACAGCACTATATTCTTCCCAAACGAAATATATCGACCGATATATTTCTTCCCAGAGCCTCGCTTTTATGACTCTGTCGCTGTACTTGGGATCGAATTTGTTCCACAAAGGAGGTCTACTGTGCATGAGAGTGATCAAATGGTCATTGTCAATGTTATCTTCCTCCTGCGGTTCTGGCGATTGGGCGGGAGACGAAGCGCGCGACATCTTGTCACTACCGCTGCCGGTGCACGACTGAGCAAAACGCGCGAATTTCATTCCGCAATGCGGCCATACTCATACTTTTTCCTATTGCACAAAACATTCGCGCGGAAATAAATTCGCACCGCATCGCGTTGAATCTGCATCAAACTACAGATTTTTTTTCCGCGCGAATTTTATACCGCCTGTGCGGCTACTCCTGTAAGGTTCAATGTGTTACAGAATTGCGAGAAATAATTCGCGCGGTGAAATATCGCTGTGCGGACAGGGCCTAAAATAACACTTTGAATTCTGACAGTTCATTTCCTTGGAAATGCTAAGGAGGTATGACTCTATTTATACAATCTGCGTACTTAATATTACTGGCCACTTAATGATAATTCCGCTCGAATTCAAGTTGTTAGAATTGGCATTTGTCAAGATGTTTAGAAACTTCAACGTAGTCTATTCTATGGAATAATTAATGATATTAAAATAATAAATTTTAATATATCTTTCCATTATGGATGTGGACTCAGATACAAGTTCGAACAGCGATTGTGAGAATTTAAAATTTATTGAAACTAAGCGAGGCCGCAAAAAACTGCTAAAAGATGGGTTTCAATACACTTTTGCTCTTAAAAATAAAGACTCCACAAAATGGAGATGCACGGACAGATATATGTGCAGTGGGTCAATTAGTTTGTCTTCGGATACGGAAACAATTATACGAGAACGTCAACATGCATGTTTTCCCGATTTCAGGAGAAATAAAATCGACGCCGCAATGGATATATGTAAATCTAGATGCAAAGTTGAATATAAGCCTGTCACAAAAATTTACGAAGAATGTGTTCAGCAATTGAAAGGGAAAGTTCCCGACCATACCATACCTTTATTTGAAATAAAGAAAGATGGTTTCTACAACGCCAGAAAAACAATTTTGAACGTGTCCAAAACGGTGTTTACCACAATTGCCGAAGTTGAAATTCCAGAAATTATATCTACGGATTTTATGATATACAACGGAGCAACCACTGATGGAATTATAATTTTCTCCACTCCGTATTTCAGGAACGTAATCAAGAGTAATAATCACTCTTATTTTGCTGATGGTACGTTCAAAACCACACCCGCCCCATTTTGCCAGTTGTTTACACTACACTGCGACTTAAATAGCCGAAGAGATGAAGATGGTATCGTTCCAGTCGTTTTTGGGTTAATGCCTAATAAACAGGAGAACACGTACGAACGGTTCTTCTCCATATTAAAAACACATTTCTCTTTAAGTATATTACTGTTCAAGTGCGACTACGAACACGCAATCAAGAATGCAGTGTTGACTGTATTCCCTAACGCAAATGTCACGGGTTGCCAATACCATTACAAAAAGGCGATATGGCGAAAAGCTAAAGATTTGGGTATCAATCAAGATCAATATTGCAGGAAAATTGTAAAATTGACAACGTTGCTGGCTCTTTTACCAGAACAATACATACCAGAAGCTTGGTGTTACATAGAAAGCATTAGCCCCCATGACTGTCAACGCATGGATTTATTTTCACTTTACATGGAGAATTTTTGGTTTACCCAAATTTCATGCACAGTTTTTTCTTGTGCCGGCCAACGCCACAGAACGAGTAACAGTCTCGAGGGCTGGCACCATAGATTTAATTTAATAACTGAGAAAAGCAAAGAATTGTTCCATTATCTGGAGATTTTGAAAAAAGAAGGAAGACATCAGAAGATAAGGGCAGCACAAATCCAAGTCGGAGTGCAAAGAAAACGAAGAAAGAGGTATATAAATGTCGATGAGGCCATTACATATGTAACAGAACAACTGATGGCTGAAAATATTACAGTTGAGGAATGTCTAGAAAGACTGCGTGTTGTTTATTATACTGATGAGATGTGACGTCTTGCGGTTTTAATTACCAATTATTAGTAGAGAAGGTGATGAGGTCGGTAGAGTGTTTAATTTTTTGAGTTTTCATAGGAAAGGAATAAATGTTTATGTTGCATAAGTGAAAATAAAACTATTTATTTAAAACACTAGTTTATCATTGTAAGTGTAGCAAAAATTTTATGTGACATTAACTTCTCGGATCGCGTTCGCAAATCGAGAGGTCAAACTATGATTGCCGTTTACATAAATCATCAGATTACCATCATAATTTGACCTCTCGATACGCAAACGCGATTAAGAAGTTACTGTCAAATCAAATTTATATTAGACGCTCAGTACACTCCTTCGTTAACCTTAAACGTTTGACATGCGGAATTCGAAAATGACTTCTGTTTTGCATTCCGAAATGGCAGTCATGATTTTTTTTGTAAAAACTCGTACTCGTTTTCTTAGTTTTTGTGGCTGTGGAATTAGAAAATTTGCGTTTCAAGATGTTGGCCATGATTTTATTGTAAAAGACTACCATGACCATTATTGACGGCATATCAAAATCTATGAATGCAGTTATTCTTATTTTTTCATATGAAATAATGTTTATCTTGAGAAAAATTAACTATCTTAAGTATCTTAAGTCCCAGACCCTTCAGGGCCCTCATTATTTCCGTTCTGTATATGTACGGGACATATAAACTTCAATTTGTTTATGAATTCCGATCCGGAGGACATTTGAATAGCAACTAAGACCTACTAGTACGGGACGATTAGCGAACGTGCCCAAAAAAGAACGGAACGAGTTACCATTAAAGACAAAAAAAGAGTGAGACGAATAACGAAAGTGACTAAAGATATAGTGCGAATGATACCAAAAAAGAGAGACACAAACAAAGACATAGTCCTAGGAAGACCGTGACGAAAAACGAAAAAGACTTGTTAAGAAAGAGACAGGTTACATAATTGTACTTAAAACGATAGGGACATATAGCGATCGAGACGAATAAAGAATGAGTGACGAACACAGAATGAGACGGACATAAGAAATGAACGAAAAACGAATGGGACGAATTACGCTGATACCAAAATAACTACCTGGCTAGGTTTTAATGTCAAAGTATAATTATCCTTACCTTCTAGTTATTCGTACTTTAGCTTGATTTAGCCAGTCACTGGTTATTTCTTTTAATTTTTCTTCAGTTACATCATTTTTTTTTTTTTTTTTTTATGTTAAGGAGAATGCACCCGAGCACTCAGGCCACCTGATGGTAAGTGGAATCTGAGACCCATAGACATTTGAATTCTC
This sequence comes from Acleris holmiana, assembly GCA_949316455.1. Lineage (NCBI taxonomy): Eukaryota > Metazoa > Arthropoda > Insecta > Lepidoptera > Tortricidae > Acleris > Acleris holmiana. The sequence goes on from OX438762.1 coordinate 56,243,570, forward strand.
AAGACTATAATCCTAACACCTCAAATGCGTTGCCAACCCTGAGGACTAAGATGGAATGCCTCTATGCTAGTTATTTCACCGGTTGTCTTATCCCCACACCGGAACACAACAACGCGAACACTGTTGCTTGGCGGGTGGTTAATAGATAAGATGGTGGTAGCGATCCGGACGGACCCAGCACAGGGTCCTACCACCACTAAAAATATATGGATTTTTTGGCGATTTCTGAAAAAACAAATGCATGATTACAAAAAAAAATACAAGATAACAGTTTTATTCACCTTTTGTATAACGATACATACATACAAACATCCAAAAAAGCTAAAAATATGACACCCCATTTATTATTATTATCAAATCACTTTAATTTTTAAGCCTCCATTCTAGGCGCCTTTTCTAATGTTTATAGAATTAATTAATACTTTTGTTTTGCAAGCAAGTTGTACAACTATGCCAAACTTCAAGTTAATAGCAATTGTAGGTGCTAAAAACTGCTATGACATACAGACCGCAACGCCTCACCATAACATTTATTTTTTTACCATTTTGGTATGGAATCCTTAAAATAAACATACTTACGAAAGATTATTTTACAGGTCTCTGTGGCGAGAAAAGGTTTCTTATTAGAATTTTTCATCTGTTTTCCCGTTAGTGAATACAGTTCAGCCACATCATCGAGTAATAAGTACTCTTCTGAGCATGTTAGTTGTGAGAGTCCGGATGTCTTTGCCGCCAATACCCGCCAAATATTTTATCTGAAACAAAGTTTTCGTTTGTGGAACAGGCATTTATGATAAGGTATTTTTGTTTGACTTCACTTACATTCTAAAGTAATTTGTAATCCCTAGTGGGGGGAAATAAGGGGCAACTTATAACTTGATACACCCATTTTAATAAACAATAAACTAACCAGGCAAGTTAACAATTATATAAGCTAGTTAGAAAATTTAAGTCTACCATAGAATGGGAAGTTGATAGTATGACTACCAGAAGGTTCTATCAGAATAAATAACAAAACCGTACATAATACGTATAGATCTATATTGGCCGCAATCTCACACACTGACATCGTCAGAATCAAAAAATGTCCAACATTTTCAGTCTTTCCATAAATATATACAGGGTGACCCGCGAGTAATCGCTTTTGGAGTCAAGGGGTGATAAAGTACGTTATACTGAATAGGCCTATGAAGTTTTCATTCAGCTACTCACTTAAAAAAAAAAAAAAAAACATAATATAAAATATTAAAATAGGTGTGTTCCTACCTTTACAATTTGTAGTACTATCGTAGTATTTAATGTCAGAGCAGTTCAAGATCAAGGTCACTATCAATGATCACTCATTGTTGACACATGCCAAACTTACCGCAATTTACTTAAAATATTCTTCAACATATCGTCCCTTAGCTTACAACACCGCCTAAGTCATTTTTACCAACTTTACAGGAGACGTAAAAAACTGTCTATTTTAAAAAATCTGGGGATTATTCCTGTCATAACTTAATACATACTCTAGTTAGCGGTTAAGAAATAATTATTTATACTTATTTTGACAATTTACTTTATTTTAACAAATTCTAAATTCTAAAAATTTAATTTCAAATGTAAAAACCGCCATTTTCGACTTGAGCGGTGTTGTAAGCTAAGGGACGATATCGAGAAATATGAAGCGCGTAAAGTTTTTCTTACTGCATCATACCGTTTGTTAATCCATTTGATCCTCATTCTATCATTATGAAATGATTAACCACGTTCATAAGTTTCCCGTTTCTCGATTTCAAACACTGCATTCTCATAAATACAAGTATACATAATAATAATATGTGTACTTACTAATATTTATTACTTAGTATTTTAATAAGTTTCTATTTAAATAAGCAAATTAAATTGTTATTCAACGAAACTCAAACAAAATATGAAGTATGATGAAATGACAGAAAGTTACGTGACAGTAAGTATAATTTACTTTTAACTAGACAGCTTCAGGCGTTTTTCGTGAAATAGGTATTGAATAAGTAGTTTGAACCCTGTTTAACGACATTTTATGAATAGAACCTCCTCGAAGTCGGTGGTGCGGTACACCTACCTACATAAGTTCAGCTACGCACTGGGCGACCTGACCGCCGAGTGCGTAATGACCTTGATATTATTCATTAGTTTTTTGACACGTTCCCTGGTCCGTTTGGCCTCAATGAGGGGACTACATTGTGCTGTTTGATTAACGAACAAATAAAAATGAGACATTTTTGGTACTTTTTTATTATGTTGACGTGCAGATGATTTGTCACTTTCGGACCTTAAGAACATTGATATAAAACCTAAAAGTAACGAATCATTATTTGAGTGGACAATAGCGAAAGAAGTTTAAATAATAATATTTATAACCGGATAGCTTTAAGGTGCACTTACCATAGAATAAGATTTAAAGGCATAGACACGTTCACTGTCCCCAAACAAAAACACCCATGTTCATGACCCCACATTGCGGGCACCCGGACAGGGAACGTGTTAAAGCGAAAGCGTAAATCTATACCCGTCCGAAATTCACAATACGTTAAGTTAAAAGAAGGATTGAGTACAGTTCTTGCTAATTACTAGCCGTACACAGTTGGCAACTTGCGTAAACTGGACTCCAACGACACCAACTGGGCATCATGGTCGCAGATTATATATACATGCAACAGTGTGCGACAGCAACATTGTACGACCATGATATTTTAGCTTACAGAGCCGTCTCTTTTCGGCACACTGAATCCCAAAAAGACTGTGTATAACAGCTATCTGTATGTTACCTTTTATTTTATCGCTCCTTCTATGCCTTTAGTTCTTATTCTTTGGCACTTACACAGGCGACCAATCATTGTTCTGACACACCGGTGACACTTCACTATGGGTGCCACAGGTGCAGTATATTTACGATTTGTTTTACACGTATAATAAGTCCTCTAACGCTAGTTTTTTATCTGAATTCTTTTCTGAAGTAATACAGTGCAATTGAATAGTATAGCTTTTGCATCGTTGCAAACGCGCGACTGTATTGATTCAGCATCGCTACTAAACTTACGCGCGACACTGTTTTGTATAGACAAGTATAGGAAAAGTGAAAAAATTAAAGAATTTTGCATTATGACTGTATCGATGCTGCATCGCGCTTGTAGCAATGGCTTAGCGATGCTGTATCGCGACTGCATCTCTGCAGATTTCTGCCGTGGGGTCGATGACGCCCGAAGTAGTATGACAGACAGATGTATTGAAGAGTCATAACTACACCTTTTTTCGGTCAAAACAGTTAGTTTTGCTTCAGTACTTACCCATCGATAAACTAATTGAGACAGCAGGACGAATACGAACTTAACCGACAGTGTACGATGCGTATGATTATGCATTACATAATGAGCCTCTGATATACCTACTTGGTAAATCGTCGCTCTGCTGCGCGTCCGCTCCGCGCTCCGAACACAGAAGATAATAGTTCAAACTGTCCTTGTCAGGGCACACAAACAAACTGTTCTTTTCAGAACAAAAACTCGACGTCATGATCAATCCTGTTTCCTTGAGACAGATGACGAATCAATCAATTAGTCGGCTAACAGTGCTCCCCCTCAAGCGAAGCGTACCGGCAGGCGAATAATACGTCCCCGGCGCGATGTCCTTGAGTTGGTAACTATCGGGTCTTCATTTGTTAGTTTGTTTGCTTGTCCGTTCTGTTCCAGGTTCTTGTTGATTTGTTTCAGGCTGCTATTGTTGTTGTTTTCTGGTTGTGCTCGTCTTGATGTTACAGGTGTAGATGATGAATTCGTTGTTGAAGTAGGTATTTGTTCCGTGATCGTATAGGCGGGTTTCAATCGGTCTATTGAAATGTTAGTTTGCCGGTTTGGTAGTTGCACGGTGTAAACTTTGTCGTCTCGTTTCAGCACGCGGTAGGGTCCGTCGTAAGGTGCTTGTAGCGACTTCTTTACGGCGTCGACTCGTATAAACACGTGATCGCATGTTGCAAGGTCACGGTGTACGAAAATGGGTTTCGAATTACCGTGTGGCTGATAAGGCGTTGGTTTCAGATTTCTTATTGTGTCTCGCAGCTGATCGACATAAGCGGAGTCCAGAGTGACGTCATCGCGCGGTGTTGTTGATAAAAGGTCACCGGGTAGTCGAATGTTGCAACCGTAAGTGAGCTGCGCAGCGCTTACACCGGTGTCGCTGCGTATTGCTGCGCGAACGCCGAGTAAAACGGTAGGTAATTCGTTTATCCAGGTAGTAGCAGATAGAAGTCTAGCTTTCAACGCTGTTTTCATAGTGCGGTGCCAACGTTCGACAATACCGTTTGACTGTGGGTGGTAGGGTGTCGTTCGTGTTTTTTCGATGCCGAGTAGCTGCGATAGATGTGCGAATACTCTGCTCTCAAATAGGCGTCCTTGGTCAGTCGTCATTGTTGAAGGGCATCCAAATCGTGTGATCCAGCCTTCGTAAACGACTTTTGCGACTTGTTCAGCGGTGATTTCTTGCAACGGGTAAGCTTCGGGCCATCTCGTCGCTCGGTCGATTACAGTGACACAGTAGCGATAGCCGGCGGATGTTGTAGGTAGCGGGCCGACTATGTCGATGTGTATGTGGTTGAATCGACTAGTAGGTTTGAAAGAAGACACAGGACTTGTAGTGTGTCGCTGTATTTTCGCTCGCTGACATGGGATGCATGTTTTCGCCCAGTTTCCGACGTCGGTGTTTATTGAAGGCCAGAAGTACTTGCGTGACATCAACTGTCTTGTGTTGCGTATTCCGGGGTGACTAATGTTGTGTATGGCTTCAAATGCGGTACGGCGAAATTCCAATGGTAGGTATAGTCGCACGTCGTCAGTAGAAGTTTCACATAGTAGTTGAATATCGGTTCCGGGAATCGTAACTTTTTTTAATGATAAGTTACTTTGATGCAGTAGTGTTGTTATGCTGCTATCTCTGTCTTGCGCGTTCGCGAGTTCTTGGAAATCGATGGGTGTGGGACAGCTGATCGCGTCAATGCGTGAGAGTGCATCCGCGCTTGCGTTTTCTTCTCCACGAACGAATCTTATGTCGGTGGTAAACTCGCTGATAAAAAGTAGTTGTCGAGTTCTGCGTGGCGATTCGATATCGGTCGTCAGTTTGGTGAATGCGGACGTTAACGGTTTGTGGTCGGTGAATATAATCAGCTGTTTTCCCTCGAACATTTTACGGAAGTGTTTAACAGACATGTAGATAGCCAACAGTTCGCGATCGTATGTACTGTATTTCTTCTGGGCTTCGGTGAATTTTTTTGAGAAAAATCCGAGTGGCTGCCATGCGTTGTTTACAAACTGTTGAATCGCGGATCCAGCTGACGTATCCGACGCATCGCTAAATATTGCAAGCGGGGCGTTGTGCATCGGGTGTGCGAGTAAAACTGCGTTTTTGATGCTGGTTTTACAGTTTTCGAATGCGTTCGTGGCTTCATCGGTCCACTCGATCGGTGTCTTGTCGCGCTTCTTCGCATTGTGTAGGTAGTGATTTAGCGGCGCTTGGATCGTGGCGGCGTCTTTGACGTTTTCGCGGTAAAAGTTGAGCATACCGAGAAAACGTCGTAACTCGTCGATGGTTTGCGGCTTCGGGTAGGCAGTTATAATTTCAACTTTTTCTTGAGGTGGTTGAATGCCATCGCTTGATACATCGAAACCGAGGAACTTGACCTTGGGCTGGTCAAATATACATTTCGACGGGTTGATGGTGATGCCGTACTCGTCGAGTCGTTCGAGTACGGTGCGGAGATGCCTTTTGTGCTCTTCTTCGTCGATTGAGGCGAGTAGTAAATCGTCGACGAACGGGAACACGAAATCGAGTCCTCTAAGTACTTCGTGTATAAATCGTTGAAATGTTTGTCCGGCGTTTTTCAATCCGGGACACATACGAGGAAACTCGAACAAGCCGAATGGTGTGATTATGGCTGTTTTTTCTATGTCTTGATCTGTGACTGGTAGTTGTTGATAGGCTCTATTTAGGTCCAGTGTTGAAAAAATTGTTTTTCCGGCGAGTTGGTTAGTGAAATCTTTGATGCGTGGTATGGGGTACCAATCCGGTTTAGTAATGGCGTTCAGCCTTCGGTAATTCCCACACACACGTAGGTCTCCATTCTTTTTGGGTACGACGTGAAGAGGAGATGACCACGGACTTTTACTGGGCCTGCAGAGTCCTTGTTCTATCATATTTTCGAACTCCTTTTTGACTTTCTCATAACGGTGCGGTGCTATTGGACGAGCTCTGCAGTGGATTGGCGGACCAGTGGTGTCGATGAAGTGCTCGACGGAGTGCTTCGGGCTGAGTTTCATCGATGTGAGCCTGGTGGTGCCGGGGAAATCTGCGAGTACATTGTGGTAGGACTGCTTGATATCAATACTACGAACTGTAGGTATATTCGTAGTACTGAGTTGCGCGTTGGTTATGAGATGGGTCTTGCCGTCGATCAGTCTTCGGTTCTTCACGTCGACTATTAGATGGTGATGGGTCAGAAAATCTGCTCCGAGGATGGGTTTTAATACTGCGGCAATGATAAACTTCCATTTGAATGCACGGCGTAGGTTGAGGTCCAACTCGAGCGTTTTTTCACCGTAGGTAGGTATTGTTGTGTTGTTTGCTGCGTACAGTTCAAATGGGAGTGGTTGTGCAAACACGTCTTTCTTTTTAGGTAGGACGGAGATGTTAGCACCCGTGTCTACTAAAAAGGATAATTTCGTCTTCTTGACAATAGTCTTGAAATTGCAAGGCGATGCGCATTTCTTGGCATCCATGCCGAAACGGCGGTGGTAGTAGCAGTACGGCGTGGTTGGCGCGGGAGAGGTCTTGCGGCTGCGGTTTTACGATGAGTTTCGGGAACGGGAACGATAGCGTGGATTCGACGAACGATTGTAGTTCCAGTCTCTTCGCTGTGGTTTTGCACGCAGCTCGGCTACCTCCAGTGATAATCTTCTTATTTCATAAATAAGAAATTGTGTATCCTGGTTTCTTGGTTGAGTTGAGACTGCGGCGATTTGTGGTGCTGCGTATTGCGGCGTTGCAACTGTAGCGATTTGTGGGCATTCTTCTAGCATCTTGTCAGCGAGCGCGGCTAATTCGTCAAGTGTCGCCTTGTTGTTGAACTTTTCGCTGACGATGAGCACCGATCGGATGTGAGTGGGAAGGTGGTTCATCCACATGATTCTAATTGTGTCGTCGTTGAATTTGTCTCGTGCTAAATCACGCATTCGGCGAAGCAACTGACTGGATTTTTGGTCTCCAAGCTCCATCTCTGACAAGAGCATCTTGATTTGCTTGCTGTCGGAGTCTTCGTATAGCCGGATGAGACGCTCCTTAATTATGTTGTAATAATTCTGGGCAGGCGGGTTGTATAGGATATCTTTCAGTTCTTGGATATCTTGCTTCTCCATTCGTGCGATAACCATTTGTGCGAGTTGGTTCTGGCTCCTCTTCAGTTCGGCTGTGGCTGCTTCGAAATTCACAAACCACAACCGTGGCTGGTCGCGCCAAAATGGTGGGAGTCGGAGTGCGAGCGAGATTGAGGTGACTTCGCCGCATGCTTCGGGGATCTGCACGTGTCCGGTTGCTGCCGGTGGCGCAGGCTGTGCGGGCGGAGCGGTGTGGTTGGTCTCCGGAGCTGACATCTTCTTCTGGTTGTTGGCTGCTTGTTGTTCAGTGGGGTCACCAATGTAGAAGTGTTGGTAATTGTAAGGAGATTAGTGAAACACTTCTCGTAGTTGTGACAGAAGAAAATGAATGTCTATTTATTTACAAAAAGTGATTACTTAAAGCTAACAGTATACACACACATATATTATGAAGGAACGAGTAAACTATTTACAAGTGAGAGTGAGAGGTCTAGAGCGAGACGGAGCGTAGGTCGTAGGTGGCGTGATGCGCGGGCGACCTGCGCAGAAGCGTATTTTGATTTTCTCGCGCGCCTATAAAATCGACGCGCGCTGAAAATCGTTCTTTTCCGCTCCTGGCTGTTGAGGTGAAAACATCGTCGCTCTGCTGCGCGTCCGCTCCGCGCTCCGAACACAGAAGATTCAAATTCAAACTGTCCTTGTCAGGGCACACAAACAAACTGTTCTTTTCAGAACAAAAACTTCGACGTCATGATCAATCCTGTTTCCTTGAGACAGATGACGAATCAATCAATTAGTCGGCTACAACCTTATTACCCGTGGAGCACCCCGAAAGAATTATTTTATCAATTACCGCAAATGCGTTTTGTGCACGGTGTGTACATGGGGAGATGTATGGCAAAATCGTTATAAGGCGTATAAGACCACCTTTTTCCTAGTTCTACTGTATTTACCTTAAAGAGTATTTTGAATGATTAATAAATCATCGTATTGTTATATTGACGTTGGATTATTTTCCGTGTAAGTCTTGAAATAACTGGAAGTCTCGCAATGGAATTTATAAAACGGAAGGGCGGTACTGTGCTGCTGTATGATGGACACCAGTATTATAAATTGAGGTCTTACAAAGAGAGGTCAGAAATTTGGAGGTGCTCCAATTATAGAAAAGAAAAATGTACGGGAACAGTCAAGATCAAGGTAACTCGTGTTGATATTTGCTTATAAAAAAAACTAAAAAAAAGATACCCTCGTCGTGTTTGGGCTCGACAGATTTGTCTTGACGAGTAGTTACCTACCGTCCACAAAAGAGCTTGTATTAAAAAGAATTGTTTAATTTTTAATATATGTCTGTTTGTTGTAGGATAATATTATACATAAACAGAAAATGCGATTTAGTACACATTGGGCAGATTCCTTTTTCGTCAGAATAAATTATAGCCTGTTTTTTTCGGACGAAAACGGAATTACTTTTTGGACAGAAAAAACTTTGGTTAATTTTTATAATTTATTTATTTGTTACATTATATTATTTAATATTAGGCAGTGTCGACGGAGCTCCGCTTACGCGGAGCTCCTATTTCTGGATGGTTTGGCCCTCCGGGCCTGCTGCAAAACTAACATAACCTAAACCTACCTACGTATTCTATGGTCATCCGCGTATCAGGTAATATGTGTTTATTCTGACGATAGCGGAATCTGCTCGAAAGTCCGTTTTCGTCCGAAAAAAAACAGGCTATAATTTATTCTGACGAAAAAGGAATCTGACGAATGTGTACTAGACCGAAAATGCATAGGTGTCAACCAAATGAAGAAAAAAATGTTATTGATAAAACGTTCGCAAACTTAAAAGAAACTGTTACGAAGTCTGATCGACCAATACCACAGCTGTATAATGAAGCCATAGTAGAATTAGAAGATGCTGGCCTAAATTTTGTCCAGGAAATTCCTTCGCTGTCGAATACGCAACACTGTCTCTATACCAGAAGAAATAAGTCTATGTGTGTATCAAAAACTGTCTTTAAATACCTGGAAGAGGTAGAAATACCAGAAAAATTTTCATCATTCGTGTTAGCTGATTACGCATATGAAGGTTCGCGTATCCTTATATTTTGCTCATTAAAAAGTAAAGAGGCAGTTCCAAACATAAAAGAATATTTTGTAGACGGAACCTTCAAGAGCTGTCCGAAGCCTTTCGCTCAGTTATATACATTCCTCGGTGACGTGGGTAGTTCAATCGAGACCACAAAAGTGGTTCCACTAATCTACGCCTTATTACCAGATAAAACAGAAAAAACTTATAGGTAATATTTTATTTTCTCATAAAATCGCAACTGCCGCTTTGGACACCGGAAACCATCCATTGCGATTATGAGATAGGGGTAATAAATACCATCGTTGAAATATTTCCGGAATCACAAATTAAGGGTTATTTCTATCATTGGACTCGAGCAATCTGGCGAAAGGCAAAATCTTTATGTGGTAACCTGAGTAAAGCTCAAAAACGGATTGTTTCTTTAACTGCAGCCCTGCCGTTGTTACCGCCAATATACGTCACGGAAGGGTGGAATGATATTAAACGTGAAAGTGAAACAACTGAAATGTCCACTTTTATAAAATATATAGACAAGTATTGGTTTAAAAAATCCATTGCTCAAATTTTAAGTGTTTTTGCACAACGTCATAGAACAAACAATGCCATCGAGGGATGGCACTCGAAATTAAACAGATGCGTAAATAAAAATACCGTGACATTGCTACGACTCCTAACCACCTTAAACAAATTTGATTTGGAAGCCACTTGCAAATTGAAATATAAAATAAAACCCCAAAAAAGATCGCAAATATCGATTCAAAATGACTACTTCATAATGCAAGTTCAGATGGAGGTTATAAATTCAGAAATTTTAGTATTACATGCTCTAGACAAGCTGCGTTAATTGTCGTATTCCGTCATTTTTTTCTTGTAACTATTCTGGTCAAAAATGCCATCTTCCGTTTTCATGATTTTTTAAGAAATACAACCATTGGTACCTACCACACGCCTTAAACCTCTTTTTGAGTCGTAAGGACTAACTCAGCAAAAGGAAATTCCTTAATCATCATTTGCCGTATAATGATGCCAGCACCGTGGACTAATTTCTTTTTCTAACAGTACTCCGTGCCAGTCGGCCGGTAATAAAATTGAGAGGCTTTTTAATTTAATACATTGGCGTATGTAAAAAAACTGGCTGCAATACTTGAGTTTGTAAATGTTCTTTAAAAAAAAAAGACTTGTCATTGTTATTGTCATTTCGTGAATCCGTCCAAAGGTATTGTACTTATTTAAGAATAATAATGATGACTAATAATGGAAGCGTCGTAAAAACAGAAAATCAACTGGCAAGAGTTTCCGATAATGGAGAGAGGTGCGTCTTTTCCGGTTGTCCGATACAACCGCTCTCGCAGCTGGAAAATTTGCGAAGGCTTCAATTACTTCTGAGCAAAAACTTGTATGGGTCGTTTTCAAAAAAAATGTACATAGTTAAAGGCTTAATGAAAACAAAATCACGATCGCGTCCTTTGTATAACGAAAGTTAGTCATACAACCTGTATGGGTAACTTTCGTCACACAAAGGAATCAATTAAGTTTTGTTTTAATTAAAGCCCTTAACTATGTACAATTTTTTTGAAAACGACCCGTATGGGCCTCCCACCAGCTTGGTGTGTCACGAACATTTAATTTCAAATGACGACTGGAATCAACTAAGAGAAGGTCCTCTATTTGAGGATTTTCATCAAGAACATGTCCGAGATATATTGGACTTATTCAAACAAGCACTGAATAAACTTAATTTTACCATATCGTGCATCTCTCAGTAGTAGTGGTATGAAATGTAAATAAATATTTAGTTTCTAATACCAAAATTTTATTGTAAAACTCCTTTACCCTCTTTTTTCATAATTTCTTACTTGTGCCTACCTTTTTAGATTTCTTGATAAAACTGTATATTCACTTGGCACAACACCAACTTTGCATAGAGTTCATTCAGCTGGTAGATCTATTCAGAAATAGTATACTAATAGGCCTACCTACTCTATTACTGTTTTTGAAATGGGCCCTGGGACCTCAGAACCAGTAACATTTCATAATATTGACGTTGACTGTACTATTCGATTAGTAGGACCATTGCCCATACAAAATAATAATATTTTTATTACAGTCCTACTGATAGAACCACGGGCAGAAAAAAATACCCATGGTACTACTAGTAGGACTACGCAGTAGGACCACGGGCAAAGAATGACATAAAACAAACTATATACCTACGACTTACTACTTAAAAACTTTTTAGATTCTTATTTATGACTGTATCTAATACCAAATACGAGCACGTAATCAAACAATTGCGAAATGAAAGATTAACGCAGAGGGCGCGCAGCGGGGAACGAGGTAGGTATCGCTCGCTCGGTCGGCTCCGATACCCGCGCGCGGCGTGGTGTTGAATTTCGCACCTCTTTTAAATAGATTATATGTACTGTATATGATTATGTGTACCTACACAGAAACAACAACTTGTTGTGTCTACAAGCTATACACAGAAATTTCTTAATTTCTGTTGTATGGCTCCATACCTTTTTTTTTTACAGTTGTCTTATCTTTGGATACTTTAATTCAATATTAGATCTTTTATGACAGCAAACGCATATTACTTTTAAAGCCGATAAGTATGTAATTGTTCTAAATTTTTGGCTTTGTCTATTAAACTTATCAATTGAGACGTATTTTGTAAATTTTCAAACTTTAACAAAGAAGCGTGTTGAAAAAAGTTCTAACAACTTAATAGCATAACGCGACTAACATATCATAATACATGATGCCAAAACTTTGCACTCTTAATTCAATATTAATTACTCAGCCATACAAATACATACTTAATTTATACCTAACGCTCATTCTAACTTTTCGCCATAATTTACAAATATGCTCCCACGCCATATTAGCAACATTTTTCCAACTTTAGAATTATCATAACTTTTAGGGTAAAAATCCGGTCCCACTACTGGACTAATACAAATATTTAAGTGGGGCTCCCATACAATACACGTGTTCTTTTTATTTCAACGATCCACGACGTTACCTCGCCACAGGTTATATGTCCCAGCGTGATAAAGAGAAGAACGGATTATATTGAGGTGCGTACAAAAGTTTGAATTGCATACTACGAATTGCCACAGTCCAGATATCGAAATTTTGCCTCGTCATTATTGTGACCGGTCTGAATGCCACATGACGAAAATGGCGCCGGCAACGGCATGCCTGTTGTTGAGCCTGTTGTGGCTCCCGCCATGCGCGCCGCGCCACCTGCATCAATGGTTAGCGCTGGCAGTGCTGGCCTTAATGTCGAAAAACTGGATGGCATTGCTAATTATAACACTTGGAAGTTTTCAGTAAGAATGTTGCTTACTCTAGAGGGATTGTGGAGCTGTGTCATTGGTTCCGACGATGATGTCACGCGTGATCAGCGTGCCCTGGCGCGTATTTGTCTATCCTTAAAAACTTCGTGTTACCAGTACGTTAGAGATGCCAAGACGGCTATGGAAGCGTGGGCTAATTTATCTAATGTATTTGAAGACAAAGGTCTCTACAGGAGGGTGCTGCTGTTGCGGCGTTTACACAAGATAGAACTGATACAGTTTTCTTCTATGACTGAATATATTGAAAACGTGATGACGATGGTGCAACAGCTAGCAGACATCGGGCGGACCGTGGATGATGCTGAAGTTGCGGAACTGTTACTGGGTGGTCTTCCTCAGGATTATGACACTTTAGTTTCTAACTTAGAGACTGCATGTGTATCCAGCAGTTTGTCCAGTGAGCTTGTCCGGGCGCGCTTACTTCAAGAAGAATTTCGCAAAAATAGTAATGAAAGCGTTGCCATGAATACCGCTTTTATGTCAAATAAATTTAAAAGGAATGAAAAGAGTATATGTAATTACTGCAAGAAACCTGGACACATCAAGAGTCGGTGTTTCAAGCTGAAGAGGGATAAGCGGAAGGAAAACCAGTCATTCATCGCTTCAGCCTTCTTCACAAGCAAACAGCAAGACTGGTACATCGACTCCGGGTGTTCAGCGCATATGAATAATGATAAAGACAGCATGTCTAATTTTCAAAGCATTAGTGATTGTAATGGTATTAAAATTGCCAACAATGAAAAACTGCTCTGTTGTGGTGTTGGCAATATAATAGTTAGTAGGTTAGTAGGTTAATTGACAAGGGCTTCACTATTGTCTTCAACAAGACAGGATGTTTAATTTACACAGAGTGTAAAGCTACTGGCAATGTTATAGCTACTGCTTCAAACTGTAATGGTATCTATAAGTTAAATGGTAAGGTATGTAAGCCAAAAGAGTCTTCAGAGATGGCGCATTCTTCAGCTCTCTTGCCAGCGCAAGAGGCACAGAGTGCAAACGTAGCCGAGGTGCCAGTGCATATTTGGCACAGGAGGTTAGGCCATTTGGGTAGGTCAGGTATGATAGCCCTTAAGAATGGTGTTGCATGCGGTGTGTCATTTCAGGAATCATCAGATGACTGCATGGAAACCTGCGTGCCTTGCCTTGAGGGGAAGATGGCTGTTAAGCCATTTCCAGCTGCTGCATCACGCCGTGCCAGCCGACCATTGGAGCTTGTGCATACAGATATCTGTGGCCCCATGCCTGAGGTCAGTTGGGGTGGCGCTAGATATCTGCTCACCTTTACCGACGACTTCACAAGAAAAACGTTTGGATACCTGCTTAAGAAGAAGGATGAGGTATATACAACCTTTTTACAGTTTAAAGTTTTTGTAGAAAAGCAGTTAGGGATGCCAATTAAGAGCTTACGTTCAGATGGAGGTGGTGAATTTTGTAATTTTAAATTTACTTCATACCTTTCTAAGAATGGTATTATTCATGAAACCACCGTTCCATACAGCCCACAACAAAATGGCGTCGCGGAGCGACTTAATAGAACTCTTATTGAAAAGGCGAGATGCATGCTACAGGGCTCTGGCCTATGTAAAGGATATTGGGGTGAGGCAGTTATGACCTCTATTTATTTAAAAAATAGGAGCCCCACTTCTGCTTTATCGGGTCAGACTCCAGAAGGAATATGGACTGGGTCAAGGCCAGACCTTAGTCATCTCCATGTATTTGGCTGTATTGCATATTCGCTGGTGCCTGAGCAAAGGCGTAAGAAGTTAGATGCCAAAAGTAAAATGTATGTGTTTGTGGGCTATAGCGAGACTTCTAAGGGGTATCGATTAGCAGATCCCAAGAACCCTAAAAAGGTTATTTTGTCTCGGAATGTAGCTTTCTTAGAAAATAAGTTTTATAAAGATGTTGACGTAAATAATGAAATTTATTATTCTGACAATCAATTTATATCTTATGAATGGTCATGTAATGATAATAATTATAATAATGCTCATTGCAATAATAATGATAAATTAAATTATACCACTAATAATGAAATGAATTCTAGTCAAAATTCAGAGTTATGTAATAATAAAAGTTCTAGTCAACATTTTAGTTTAAATAATAGTGGTAGCATAGAAGTTAATTCTAGTGAAATTAATTGTGATAATTCGGTGATTTCAGGACAGGAGGAGTACTGCACCGGCAGTGAGAACGAAGAGGCCGCCTCTGCTGACTCGCCGGAGCCCGGCGCGCGCAGTGCACGCGTGACGTCATCGCACGAGCCGTCAGCTGGAGGGGAAGTAGATTCTACTCCCGTGTCGCCTATACTTTCGAATGCACGCCCTGTGCGTAGTACTCGTAATTGTCGTCCACTCAGGTATGAGGATTATGAAACCGATTTTTCACTCATGTCACAATATTCGTCGTTAGATGAGCCACAGACTTATGAAGAAGCTGTGTCTGGCCCTAATAGCCAGCAATGGCAGGTTGCCATGGAGCAAGAGTATAACTCTTTACTCTCAAATAAGGTATGGAAATTAGTAGATCGACCTATAGGCGAAAATGTTGTAAAGTGTAAGTGGGTATATAAAACGAAACATGATGCTTGTGGTAAGTTTGATAAGCATAAAGCTCGTTTAGTTGCCAGAGGTTTTACACAGGTCCATGGGGTCGACTATACTGAAACCTTTTCACCAGTAGTTCGGCATTCAAGTATGCGAATTCTGTTTTCTTTAGCTAATAAACTAAATTTTAATATTGACCATATTGATGTAGCTACGGCTTTTCTGAATGGAGAACTCCAAGAAACAATATATATGGAGCAACCTCCTGGTTTTAATAATATGGACAAAAGTAGAGTTTGTTTGTTGCTTAAAGGTATTTATGGACTTAAGCAAGCTAGTCGAATATGGAATATTAAAGTACATAACTTGCTTACTTCCAAGAGCTTCATCCAAAGCAAATGTGAACCTTGTGTATATTCTACAGTTTAATAATAATTGCATTGTATGTTGATGATTTTTATGTGTTTTATAACAGAGACTGCTCTATTCATAAATAATTAATGAATCTTTTACAAAGCAATTTTAATGTAAAGAATTTGGGTGAACTCAAAAGTTGTTTGGGTATAAATGTAACTAGAGATAGGTCTAGGGGAATTTTAATACTAGATCAGTCTGAATATATTAAAAAGGTACTTGTCAAGTTTGGTATGCAAAATTGTAAAGCTGTGTCTACACCCATGTTGCCAAATAGTAAGCTGTTAAAGCCTGAAAAGTGTTTAGATGATGATGTATATAACTATAGGCAACTAATGGGATCTTTAATGTACTTATGTGTATGTACTAGGCCTGACATTGCATTTGCTTGCAGCCAGTTGTGCCAATTTAACAGTGGATTTGATAACACTCATTGGCTTGCAGCGAAACGTGTTCTAAGGTACTTAGCGGGTACAATTGACTATGGTTTGTATTTTACAAAACATGACAATTGTAATTTGAATGCTTATGCCGATGCAAGCTGGGCTGATGATCACGCTGATAGGAAGTCCTACACAGGCTTTATTCTTAAACTTGGTAATGATACCAGTAATTGGGAATCAAGAAAACAGCGTTGTGTGGCACTTTCTAGCACAGAAGCAGAGTATACAGCAATGAGCGATGTCTGTAAAGACATATGTTTTATAAAGAATTTTGTGTCAGAAATTTTAGGTATTAAATTGTTTATAACTTTATATAATGATAACCAAAGTGCCCAAAAGCTTTTGAAAGTCAAGGAATTTTGTCACAAAAGAAGTAAACATATAGACCTTCGTTACCATTATGTTAAAGACTTGGTTGATAATAATTGTATACATGTTAAGTACTTGTCAACTGATGAGATGATTGCAGATGTTTTAACGAAGGCGTTAGGGTCAATAAAACACTCTAAGTTTACTGTACTTAGTAATGTAAAGAAACTTTAGCATGTTTTCATAAAATAAGAGCCTGTTTAGCATGATATATGTCTAGCTGTTATGAAATGAGATGTGCTATGAATCTTATGCTTGTTTTGTTTTGATATTATAAGGCATAAGGGGAAGTGTTAGTTTTTGTATGAGGTATTACTTGATATGTGTCTATGCCTTTAATATCGGATATTGGCAACACCTTCTTCTTCTGCTTTCGTCCTGCCTGTCAAGTTGAGCTCTCTCTCGCTTTCTTTGTGTTATTTACTGTTAGCTGTGTATTTCAATCCATATAATTAATATAAATCTAGTACGCATTGTATGAAAGCTTTGTGTCTAAAACACGATTACAATACGTTCTTCCAAGAGGCTGTATTATTTCAACGATCCACGACGTTACCTCGCCACACTTTTGCCGTTTTTGCTCGATATTAATAACGGCAACAGGTAGACACTTTAATTATTCACATAATATTTTATAGTATATTCACTTCAAAAATAAATAATTTCATTTAATATAAAATAATTTAAGGGCGCTTCCATTATCCCATACAATAAGATTTGGTTACAGACAGATACCGTGGTTACTGGCAGACACCGGGACAGGAGAAACTAAAAATAAAAGTTATAATGTACCTAATGTCTAAAATTGTATATAGATACGGAACCCGTGCGCAAGTTCGACTCGCACTTGGCCGTTTTTTTTAAATACGTATGCATTTTCTGTTTTTCTGATTACTCAGACAAATCTACTCCTCTAAAATGTAAATATAATGTGCAATGTATTACCTATGGGCATAATATTGTTGGTTTTCATTACTGTTAAATACTGTGTTCTTTTCCCACGTTTTCTTTTATTTTTCGTTTAATAACGTATATAGTATGCAGTGTCCTAAACTCAGGATTCAACGTGGTCAGACATAAACATTGTTTATATATCGCTGCTTTTATGCAATAGTGCCACAAATCAAAATAAGTCATTGTTGCATTTTAATTCGGAATGAAATTCACTTTAAGTTTTAAATCAAATTGTATTTTTTTGATTCCTAGCACTATTGCATAAAAGCAGCGATATCAACAGTGTACGACCTCATCATTTTAGCGTAGCGGTAGCTATAAAACTGTCTCCTTTTGGCGAACAGAATCCCAATAAGACTGTGCATATCAGTTATATGTAAGTTGCCTTTTATTTTATTGCTCATTTTATGTCTTTAGTTCTAATTCTAAGCTACGACTGGCGGCGTCCAGGGCCTCTATTCTACTGCGTTATATATAACAATATCACATTTGACGTGTTTTAGAATCGTTTATGATGTAACAGTCGCCATTATTGTAAATGACATAATAGTAATCAAAATGTTGACAATACGGAAACAGGTCAAAGACGATATCGTTATTAACGTGTAGAATCCCAGCCTAGTTGGTGTACGGCTAGTTTTAGCAAGAACTGTACCTACTCTATACTCCTTCCTTTTTTAGATAGGTAGATAGATTTGACGCTTTCGTTTTAAGGCTCCTTCTATGCCTTTAGTTCTTAATCTATAACCAAAAACGTACCTACACAACATGACTGCATACAAATGTATAATGCCTTAGGCTGGGTTCACGCAGCATTGTCCTGCACGTTTTTGGGTAAAGACCAAAAAGTTAGACCATAGTTAAGCGCAGTTAACCATACAAACAAAGAAGACTGAGAAAATTCAGTTGTGCAACGAAAAGTATCTTTACAACTGTATGGCTAATTTTCGTCGCACAACGGAAAAGTTTCAAAGAAAATTTAATTACGTGAGTTAGCGTCGCCAACTTTTTGGTCCTTAACCTTACGCCAAATCTTACCGTATTCAATAAAAGATTAAAGATTTTTATAGATTACTGCTCGATAATATTGGTAACTATGAAAAAAACGTGCAGGACGATGCTGTGGGTGTGGCCTCTCAAAACTCAAAATGCTTGTGGTCGAACTGGCTTCTAGATGGGTATTTTTCAAAGAAATTGTAATTAATCAAGGGCTGAAATTAAGTTACGGTAACTTTTTGGGGTAACTCAGTAAATGTTGGGTCCACTTTCCTTCTTCAAAAGAAATGCCTACGCATCATATTTAAGCTTAAAAATACGGAATCCGTAAGAAACGTATTTAAAAACTATAGAATTTTAACTCTGACGTGCATTTATATATTAGAAATAAGTTTATTTGTTAAGGAGCGTACTGACGACTTCAATAAAAAAAGTGACTTTAAGATAAATTTAAGATCTCAATATAAAAATGACTTATGTACAGTTCGTCCTTCTAGCTTTATACTGAACAAAAGCACTTATGTCACTGGAATAAAAATACATAATCATTTACCGGAATTTATAAAGTCGCTATTGCACAGTTCAAAAATAATCTTAAGGAATGGCTACTTTGCAAATGTTTTTATAATTTAAATGATTTTTTTTCTGTAAAGTATTAATTAATAAAATTTAGATGTAAGGTTATTATTGTACGTCCGAAATGGGCAAACTGTTGGAACTATTAATCTTTTGATTTTGACATGTAATAACAATTGTACACAGTTTGACAATAAATGCTTATCTTATCTTATCTTATCTTATCTTATCTTACAATTTCTTTGAAAAATGCCCAGAGAAGTGTTTTTATAGTGTTGGTTTTTCTCGAGCAATGTACCTAACAATGTAAGAATTTATGATTGTTGACATATAATGTTTTGATTTGTAATTTGACATGGAATTTATGATTTATCCATTTATATGACATAGATAACTTTATAAATTGATTTTAAATTTACTATTGTATTGTACAGTCGAGGTCGAAAATACCTTTACATTTAAATAAGTTCACACTACATGACAAAAACATGCTTACAACGCACATGACAGATTCATATTTTGAACTTTCACTTAATGCACAAAAGGTCTGTTTACAATCTGTCTTCCATAGATACATTTTCACAAATTGTGACATAATAGGGTTGCATTACATGTTACAGAATAAGGTTTCCTGTCCATGTGCCGTAAATATGTTTACATTTGAAGTGGCATTGCAAACTTTACATTCAAGCTTACATAAATATCTTTACAGATTTTATTGGCCCATTCTTAATCTTAACCTAACCTAACCTAACATGTTTTCTAACATAATAGGGGCGTGGTCTAAATGTTTTTGTTAGCAAAAACACTCAAACATGTTTGCCGCGACGGATGGAAAACATCCCCCGCGTTCGTCTGCGGAGGGGGTTGCAGCGTTCATTTTGTGTTTGACCGTCATACTGTGTCGGTCTCGGTTGTCCTGTCAAAGTGTCAACTGTCATCTTTGAATTAATTTAATTGTTGACGTGATGTGCAATGGAGTGGAATAAGGAAAATACTTTGTTCTTTATGATCAGATCCATCACCGCCAACACAGATAAGACATCCTCTTCGTCGGTATTCATGATAAATTTTGTGCGTGAACAATGTTTGGAACAACAAAAACGTTTTTTTATTAATGTTGCTACGGACGGGCACTTTTACTAACATGTTAGACAAACAATGTTTGTTAGATTTTCGTCGCAGCGGACCCGGCTTAAGAATATAGGTAATATGTCCGCAGAACATTCCGTAGAAAAGTCTATCTAGTCTATTCCCCTTAACAGCACTTGTGCTTTGTTGAGCCAAAACGACTTGCCTAGCTGCCAAAAGTGCCAAAGCTTACACCTAGATTAATTTGACCAATCAAAATACTTCACCAAATTAATCCACCAATCACAATACCTACACATTGACTGTCAATCGGAACGTTAGGTTCTTTTTGGTATATAAACTCTTTTACTAATTGTCTTATACCTCTATGGTTTGAGATTGTGAAGGGTGACGTTTTTGACATTGACGTTGTTGTTATTTGATTCTATTAAATAATGCTCGTATTGAAAATGTTTTAATTGAAGATATTACAAATTGGCGACGATGAACGAACTCACACGACTCAACAGAACACGTGCATCGATACGCGGCCAGCTGACGAAGCTGGAACAACAACTGTCGAAGACAAGAAAATATTACGGAATATGAAGCTAACATTAGACTCGCAAACTTGGAAAACTACGAAAAGAAATTCGATCAGGTACAGACGGACATCGAAGGTCAAAACGAAGCGGACTTTGAAACCGAAGTCGGACAGAGGTATAGTACCTACACAAGAACAAATTCTACAACTTAAACTAAAACTTCAAGTGGGGAGTTGACAGAAGCGCGTTGAGTGAGTCTGTTCAATTTCTAGGTTATATTCCTCCAAATAATAACTTCCTTTATTTTTATTCAACGGTGGTGGTTTATTAACAAGATTTAGGTACAAATTAACTTAAACAGTAGAATTAAACTTTAATCCATTTGGCCGTCGGGCCAAGTGGTGGTAAAAATGGAAGGTAACGAGAAGCCGCCTGATCCAGGGGGTGGCAATTCCAGGGACGACGAACGCCCCATAGCAGATGATCCTATGGAAGTTAATAGGAAACGGGGCTTCCAGTCCCTGGAAAGGTCACCGGCTGACAAGGTTTTAGAACCTGAAAAAAAGAAAGTGATGCAGGGTACTGATAACCCGTCCATTGCCCACATCTACAAGCACCCAGATTTGGACACCGAAACGCGCAAATATGGACCTGAAGATAAGGGCCCATTTCTTGTTCATGTTTCCAGGGAACTTGAAACCAGCAATTCTGGTATATCTCTCCAGCCCATAAAAGTAGGTCTCATTTTTGCCAGAGACAACATATCAAACATAAAAAAGACGGCATAAAATCTCTAGGCAGAAATCGCGTCTCGGTTGAATTTAAGACGGCATCTGATGCAAACAACCTTGTTGGGAACCCCACATTGACACGTCACAAGTTAGTAGCAACAATTCCTTCATACCACGTCTCCCGCATGGGCCTAGTTCGCGGGGTTCCTGTAGAATGGTCAATGGATGAATTTGTAAATGCAACAGAACAAGGTACAGGGAAAATTCTTAAAGCCCGACGCCTTCAGCGGAAGGTTACAAAAGAAAATAGTCCTCCAACTTGGGTTCCGACTCAGGCTGTGGTGGTGACATTTTAAGGGCAAACCCTGCCATCCAAAATTTATGCATTTTATACCTCACTAAATGTTGAAATTTACGTGTTGCCCACAATTCAGTGTAGGAAGTGTCTGAGATATGGGCATATTCAAACTCAGTGCCGCTCCGATGCCCGCTGCTACAAATGTACCAAAAATCATCCTGGAGAGAGTTGTAATATTGTTGCAGAGCAAGTCACTTGTCTGTACTGTTCTGGACGTCATTTTGCAACAGACCAACGTTGTCCCGAGTTCTGTAGGCAAAAACCAATAAAAATGATTATGTCTGAGCCCAGTATCTCTTACATAGAAGCTGCAGCTAGAGTCCCAGCTGTACGAAGACCCTATGCCGATGTGGCGAAGGTTATGTTCTACCCCATTCGTGAAGACCAGCGACAATCCCCTTCCCCATATTCCTCTCCTCCCTATGCCCAGTCCCCTACCACATCTTCGTACCGCCAGACGGTGGTGCGTAAACCCCGAGCAAGAACCCCACAATCTCCTGGCTATGACCGCAATGCGCACCAAAATATTATATCCATTCCTAACTCTCAGGTCCCCAATGGATATGCTTTATCACCCCAAGCCCAACATATTGGAGCAGTAACCCCTAATGATGATATGATGGAACTCCTCTTCAAGTTACTTACAAATATAATCTCCAAATGGAGCGATTGTTTACCGCCCGACGTTGCACCACTTATGTTGACACTTGCTGAGAAACTATCCTTCTCCAATGGCTCCCCAGGCCAAATTTCTACAGTGGAATAGTCGAAGTATTAGTCCAAAAAAAACAGATTTAATAAGTCTAATCAATGACCACTCTGTCTCTGTTGTGGCCATTGCGGAGACTTGGCTGAGGCCCGGATCCCGTTTTAGGATCCCGGGTTTCTCAAGCCTCCGCGATGATCGTAATGACGGACGTGGTGGATGTGCACTATTGGTTAGAAGAAATTACCCTTTCTCCCAAATCCCTCTTCCCCCACACTCCCATGAAATTAACGCGGTAGCGGCAAATGTCATGGGAATTAATTTTATTTTAATATATATTCCTCACCCTGCTTTAAATCTAATTCCTGACCTCTCCACCATTTTATTCACCGTCCCTCCTCCCCTCCTGATTATGGGTGATTTTAACTCTCATAATACCTCCTGGGGCTCATCGCACGATGACATATTCTCCTCCTTCCTTCTCGACTTATTTGATGACATCAATGTCTCTGTCATCAATGACGGAGTGCCCACCCATCGGGTCTACCCTGGGCAGAACCCCAATTCTGTTCTTGACTTGACTGCTTGTTCCCCTAATCTTTCTTGCCTGCTCTCCTACCAGGTGCTGAACCAGTCTTGTGGTAGTGACCACTTCCCGATAATTATATCAAAACCCCTTTCCCAGTCCCTGTTCCCCTCCTTAAACATAAGTTGGATAAAGCAGACTGGCCAAATTTCTCATTTCAAGTAGAAAAAAGATTGAAAGAGCTTGAGACTAACCTTCTAAATCCCTATGAAAAATATTCCCAATTTAAATCTGTTCTTATATGTAGAAGAAGCAAATAAATGCATTCCATTGAAAAAGCCATATAACTCCAAAATTCCCTCTCCTCCCTGGTGGAATGCGGAATGCACGACAGCCGTCCAAGAAAGAAAAAATGCAGAGCGTAATTATAATGAATCAGGTCTATCTGAAGATTTCATATTGTTCCAAAAGAAATCAGCCCATACCAGGCGTCTATTGAGCAAAAATAAGAAAAGAGCTTGGAAGGGATTTTGCGAAAGTTTAAACCCTCGAACTCCTCCATCAATAGTCTGGAGAAACATTAAAAAATTTCGAGGCTCTTTCAAACCTGACTGCTTGTCGACTTCCGATCCTTCTTCCTGGCTGGCAGAATTTGCAAATAAGCTGGCTCCTCCAACTGTCCCTGAGGAATCCTGCATAGATCCTCCTCCCCCCTCTACGGGTTTAGGCCCCATGGATAATCCCTTTTCCTTTGCAGAACTGGAATTGGTATTGCATGGACTGCAAAATAGTTCTCCCGGAGAAGATGGCATACCATATTGCTTTATCTATAAACTCAGCCCTTTTTCCAAAGAACACCTTCTGACTTTGTTCAACCATTTTTTTGTGTCCGGCGAGGTTCCTGAAGAGTGGAAAACCCAAATTGTGATCCCAATCCTCAAACCCAGTAAGAACCCCAACTCTGCATCCTCCTACCGCCCAATCGCTCTTTCAGCAACAATGGGCAAAATTCTTGAGCACTTAATTAAGAATAGGATCGAGTGGTTAGTTGAAAATAAAAATTTGCTTGCTAACACTCAGTTCGGATTTCGCAAAGGTAGAGGCACCATGGACAGCCTAAGCATACTCACTTCTGACATAAGACTGGCCCTCTCTAATAAGGAACAACTGGTAGGGTGCTTCTTAGATGTGTATATGGGCTGCATATGACAATGTGTTACTCCCGCTGCTCAGAGCAAAACTGCTTCAGCTGAGCATACCTGTGAGGATTGTCCATATTGTCTGCAAGCTGTTTATGGGCAGAACCGTTAAAATCTGCTTTGGTAATCATTCTTATCCCCCACTAACTCTATGGCAAGGACTTCCGCAGGGATCTGTCCTCAGCCCTCTGTTATACAATTTATATACTTTTGACTTGGAACAATCTGTTTCCCCTTTCTGCAGAGTTCTGCAGTATGCTGATGACGTGTTCTTGTATGTTTCTGCTCAATTAATAGATGTGGCATCCTCAAGACTAAATGAAGCCCTCTGCTACCTTAAAGACTGGCTGGACGAGCATGGTCTGTCCCTATCTCCTTCAAAGAGTTGTACGGTAACTTTCACTCGAAGTAGGAGTGTCCCTGTGGCAGATATCTTTTATGAAAATGAAGTAATCCCAAGCAGAGACTCAGCCAAATTCCTTGGAGTCATTTTGGATTCCAAAATGTCTGGTATCCACCACTTAGGACACATATTAGGAAAGTGCGAGAGAGGCATCAATGTTCTCCGTGCCCTTTCTGGGACCTGGTGGGGAGCTCATCCTTATTGCCAAAAACTGGTGTATAATGCTGTAATTCGCAGTCAATTAGATTACGGTTCCTTTATATTGGAACCATGCAGTAAAGTAGCGCTAAAAAAATTAGATTTAATCCAGGCTAAGTGCCTGCGAATTATATTAGGTGCCATGAAATCTTCACCAAAAAATGTTATGCAGGTTGAGTGTGTAGATCCTCCACTGTTCCTCCGCAGGCAGTATCTGGCAGACTGTTTTATACTCAAGGCATGCTCCATCTCCAATCATCCTCTCATTCCTCTTTTAGAATCATTATCCCATGAAGTATCTGTAAACACATATTGGTCACATAAAACAAGTCCTCCTATTATTAATAGTTTCTTAAAATTAAAAAACCTTCCTTCCCCTCTTTATACAACAGACAAAAACCCCTTATTTCAAACTGATTTTGAGGACTTGGTTCACACTCCCAGAGTAATTTTAGATTATGGCATAGACAAGGAAGACCCCGCAGCTAACATCAAATTTAAAAGGGAATTGGAGAAATGGCAGGACTGGTTACCTATTTTTACTGATGCCTCCAAACTAGATTCAGATGGTTGTGTAGGAGTAGCTGTATGGATCCCCAAATTTCATGTTCTCTTATCACAGAAATGCCCTCATATGTCATCTGTCTTCACCGGAGAGTCTGTAGCCATCTTGGAGGCTATAGCATTTGCAGAGTCCCACAACATAGCCAAAGTGATCATTTTTTCAGATGCCAAAAGTTGCCTGCAAGCAATTGTAGGCAACCATTTTAAAATGAAAATTAAATTCCCATTGATTCTTAAAATCAAACAGCTACTTAATAGTTGTGAAAAAAAAAGGTCTCCAAATAACCTTGCCTGGATCCCGGGACATTGCGGTATTGAAGGAAATGAGTCTGCTGACATGTGGGCCAAAGAGGCTATTGAAGTTGGTTCCCAGGTGCATAATAATATTTTCGCCTCAGACTTAACAATGAAGGTTCGGTCCGACATGAAAGTCGCATGGCAGAGTCTGTGGGATAGCTCCAGACTCCAGAAAGGCCGCTACTACGGAAACATTCAACCAACCATCCCTCGCAAGCCATGGTTCTTTCGCTTTCGCTCTGCAAGTAAACAGGTTACTTCTTCAATTTGTAGGCTTCGTATAGGACACATTTGCACTCCGGTTTTTCTAGCTAAAATTAGGGTACGGGATAACTCACTTTGCGAATGTGGCATGGACGAAGATACCCTGGATCACATTTTTTTCAATTGCAATAGGTTCAGTACATCCTTGTACGATATGTTACCAAAACAGGTTCCGCGACCCATCAACTTTCCATCCCTTCTCTCTATCATGGACCCTCCCCTCACTGATATTCTCTTAAAGTATATTCATGTTTATAATATAAAACTCTAGCTTCTGTAGATGCATTAAGTACAATTATTTTGTGTTATATATCTTCTTACCCCTATTCTCTATGTTGGTACACATAACTCTCTGTCATCCACTGTCCTGCTAATATTAACTGTCAGATGTCCTGTGTTTGTCTGTGTCGTCCATAACATTTGTTATTTGTTGTAGGATTCCCGTCTGATCATCCGTCCCACAAAAATCAAAATTATACCGAACATTCTCGTCACGTGTGTTATGTCAACAACTCGACATTGGCAAAATACACCTTGCCAAATCAGCAAGGAGTGAAAGCCATAACAAAACAAAAAAAAAAAAAAAAACTTCAAGTGTTACGCCCCGCACCAACAGCTACTAACTCCCCGTCAATTATGGTTACGGCAAGAAGCTACGAAGGTGTGCCCGACGTGACACCTGGAAAATCAATTCCACCAAAAATCAATTTACAACCATTTCAAGAAAAAGAAACATTTACAAATTTTGTGAGACGACTAGAAATATATTTACAACTGAACAATTACAATGATATGCACACAAAAACATTAATGCTGTTATCCTCTTTGCCACCGGAACTACATCAGAAGGCGTACGATCTCTGCTCGCCTTCCGACCCCCGTGAACTAGAATTCGACGTAGGTACTTGTCAAAATCTTGGAAGAGTATATAGACCCGAAACCAAGTATCTGGGCGTGCCAACATAAGTTCATATCACGAGTTCAAGCAGTTGACGAATCGATAATGACGTACACAGCAGAATTAAAACGTTTGGCACAAGATTGCGAATTTACATGCGACGGCTGTAAGAAATCCATTTGTAATAACTTTTTAACATTACAATTTATCAGAGGATTACGTGACAACGACATAGAGACAAAAATCTTAGAAAAACAAACAGTCACAGATTTCAAAGACCTAGTTCGTACTGCAACGGCGATTGAGATAGCAAAGTCTGACAGCGAGTTCATAGCTCAACCACACTCTTCTAAAAGCAACTTTCAAGTCAACACAAGATTTTAGAGTTCGAGGGCTGGCCGTAAACAAACCATAACAATACAAGAATTACGAGGCAAATGTTTTCGCTGCGGAAGCGCTGACCACCGCGCACACGTCTGTAAATGCATCGACGAAGTCTGTCACAAATGCCAGCGGAAAGGACACATTGCACGAGTCTGCTTACAAACAGCAAAAACTAATAACCAAATTGAATCAGAACAATCACCAATGCAGCAAGAACCAAATACTGTGGATACTATCGATGATGACACTCCCTGGAACACAAATATT
This sequence comes from Acleris holmiana, assembly GCA_949316455.1. NCBI lineage: Eukaryota > Metazoa > Arthropoda > Insecta > Lepidoptera > Tortricidae > Acleris > Acleris holmiana. The sequence continues at coordinate 56,271,115 of OX438762.1, forward strand.
ATCCGATCCAACAACTTCGATAAGTACATGATAAATATTTTCATAGATGGTAAGAAATCGGAAATGGAGATAGACACAGGAGCTGCCCTGTCATCAATGTTGGCTAAAGATTTCAGAAATCTTAACACAGGGGGAAAATATTCAGAACTGATGTCACGATGCGGACGTACACTGGAGAAATAATTAAACCCTTAGGTGTTACGTACGTCACCTGCAAATATGAGAATGAATCTTTTGACGGCAAACTTTATATCACTAAACAAGATGTTGATCAACTTTTTTTTAAAATATAAAATCTGGCAAGTGCACATCAATTTAAAAACAAAGTTAACCAGAGACACATATTTTGTCGTTTTCTAATGTTTCCCGCTCGTTTGTTGTTCTGTGCTTCGTTCGTTCGTATTCTAACCTAGGTATATTAATAAAATGTTGTTAATTTAATATTGCATTTTATTTGAAACCTAGTCTTAGAAAAAGTATTGTATGCAACGGTGTATAACTAAGTCAAAAAATACTCGTGTCGTCTTGCTTTACGATGTTCGCCTGCGGCTCACATCGTAACCACACCGCTCGTCTTTTTTGACCTATCTTATACATACTGTTGCATAAAGTACTATTACAGGTTCACCGTTCTTATTTTAAATAAATGTCAAATAATCTATCTCTTTCATTTTGGGCGTGACGTCAATGGTGCAATTATTTGTTACGTAGGTAGCAATCGTAGTATTTGGTTATTACTTTATGTATATTTTACGGTGTGTTATTTTGTTTTACCTGTCCCGATATTTGTCTGCAATCAAATCTTGCAAGTTAAATGTGATCCTCTTCTCGATTATCGATTGAGCTGATATTTTGCGTGCATGTGTAAATCATATGACAAGGCAATATTATGGCACCACTGATCTGATCTGATACCGGAGCTAGAAGAAAGCATAGCAACTCCTAATATATACAAGAAAAGCCCGTCATGTTTGGCCTTGTATGTAGTCAATGTCAAAAATATGTTTTCACTTTAGTACCTTGTCTATTTAACGTCATGTTTAAACTGTCATAAGAAATTGTCACAGCGTTAAAAGTGGCAAATTACTAAAGTGTGTCCAAAAATTAGTGGAATCGATGGGACGGCAGCTACAGGTGTGATCGATGCGGAAATATTGTACCAAATATTGAAGCATATTATGTATTATGCTTTTGTCTAAGAAATGACAAAACCTCCTGTATTTTGTAGTATGTTATATATATAAGAAGAATAGGTATAATTCTTTTTAAATCAATGGTTTCAAGAGAAGTTAAGCTTTTCGACGCCATTGTCTTGATATAAAAACGATACATTTCGTGCCCTACAACGCCACAAATTCATTTATTTGATACTAGCTTTTGCCCGCGACTTCGTTCGTGTGGAACTTGTTTCCTCAGGAAGTATCAAATTTTGTGGTATACAAAGTAGCCTATGTTATACTTCAGGCTATAATCTACACCGTGCTTTTTTGATTTACGATAACTTCGGCATATTGTTAGGTACACGTATAGAAACTACGTGGTACATTAGATTTTAAAATATTGCAAAAAAAAATAAAAAAAAATGTTTAGAACAAAGTAATTAAATGTTGTGTCTTCAATCATTCTAAAAGGGTCTTTAGAGTTAACTCATAGTTAGTGTCAAATACGTCAAGTCAGCGTGACATACACACACACACAAGTAAAGATAACACTTGACAAGTGCACGACCTAACAATTGAAAACTCTTTACTCATAATAGGTAATTAAAAGAAAATTGTTAGGTATCAATTAAGAGCCTTTTACATTAGTTTAACGTGATTAACCGATTAATTTTAATAATTGAATATCTTTATAACCGTACGAGTTATCATATGTCTGTCTTCGGGAAATTAGCTTAATTTGACTTAAAAAACGTGCCCTTAAAGTTATCGTAAATCAAAAAAAACACGGTGTATAAGTGATATTTTATATAAAGATACGTCATCTGCACGCAAAAAAAAAAGAAGATAGGTACCTAATTAATTACCTTACCCTTATTTTTGTTCAGTCGCCCCGCGGCCGCCGACACGCACGCGTCAGAAACAATAAAATTTTATTACAGAAAAGCAACAAATATAAAACATATAAAATGCCGTCTTGTGTTTTGGCCGAGGCTGCCGAAATTATACTATAACCTTAAAAGGAAAAACGGATGTCTCATTTCATTCGTAAGTGTGTACCGTAAATATTTGATCCCACCAAAAACATAAATGTAAAAAAGGAGAGCCAAGTTCAATACAAAAATTATTCTCTGCTGTGGGCTTCGCCGCAAAAAGAATGGAGATCTGAGATTGAGTGCCAAGTTCTATGCAAAATCCAAATATGTAGTCTAAGGGCTGACTTGGCTGGTTTTCCCACACGAATTATTATTAAGTACCTACTTTTACACAGTCATGGAATAGCCTTATATTCGATGGGTAGTTTCTACCAGCAAGACAAATTTTTGGAATAATAAAATAAGAACCGAAAGGTAACAGGTTTAGAACATGCGAAGGCTATATAATTCGTATGGGAAAACCAGCCAAGTCAGCCCTTAGACTACATATTTGGATTTTGCATAGAACTTGGCACTCAATCTCAGATCTCTATTCTTTTTGCGGCGAAGCCCACAGCAGAGAATAATTTTTGTATTGAACTTGGCTCTCTTTTTTTACATTTATGTTTTTGGTGGGATATCATTACTTTTTGTAGGTAAGTACATATCCTCTTAACGCCGTGGGTCGTTTTAAAAGGACAAATTCAAAACTAAAAGTAGACTTTATAAATATAAAACAATTGCATTGCCAAGCCCACAGCAGAGAATAATTTTTGTATTGAACTTGGCTCTCCTTTTTTACATTTATGTTTTTGGTGGGATAATAGATTACAATATCTAATGCCGCCGTTATAACCCGCCGGGCAAACCTGGTGAGCAGGCGGGTACGGTATGTAGAGGCCTTAATGATGCATTAATATTTTTTTTAATAAATTAATAAAATTTAAAGTAGACTTTATAAATATAAAACAATTGAATGAGTTACTGTATTTTCCTACGTTTACGGGGTATAATTTTCTTCTCAGTGTTATTTTCTATATTTTCTTGTACCTTTGAAATATTTGAGTGAATTGCCCATTCGGTATCCGGATTTTTTTTTACGCGTTTTCTGTTTATACTCAATTTGGCCAAGCCGGGGCGGTATAACGTACGTAGACGGTTGTATTTGACTCGGGTCTAAATTGATAAGATGTACTCCATCTAAAGTTTTAACTCTAGAGAGTCCAACGTAAGCCTGCCCTTTACTAAATATAGAGGAGCCTATGTCGAGAAGAGCACTGTCAAGGCTAAGGCCTTGTGATTTGTGGATAGTAATAGCATATGCTTAACAAATAGGGAATTGTTCCCTGTGAACATATACATTACTTAATATCTGAAACTTGGTCTTAACTCGTTCTAGTTCGTAAATTAACTTATGTTTAAATTGTATCGTAATTTTACGTGCACAATTGCTGTTGTCGACGTCCCAATGTACCTTCACTATTTTTCCAATGGATCCGTTTACCAGTCCTTTACTGACATCTACGTTTTTCCGCAACATTACACGAGAACCTATTTTTATCGTGATGACATTTTCTAAGCCAGCAGTTAGCGACTATTATAGGAATTGTAATAATAATAAGTATATACCTGCCTACTTATAACTATAAAATTATTATTTATTTAAACTATTGCCTATACTATAATACTATACGTACGTACCTACTTATTAAAGAAATTGTAATAATAATATTACTACAAATTATAAGTTTTCTTTAAGAAAACTTAGCAATTTCGCAGCATAAATCGCAACCTTATAGGTCAGATATCGAGAGACAACCGGACAGCAAGACGCTCGGCCACGTTCGCGTCAACGGTTCGATTCGGTTGTCACAGCGCCCCACCCACCCCGCCCGCGCCGCTCCGGCGTCACTCGGCGCGCGCGCGTCGTGTATATACCGAAAATCTAAATGCCTATTATTTTATCATTATTTATGAGTAGGTAATGATTTTACACTATTGATGTGCGCTAAATATAAAAATAATAATTAATCCCAGTCAATAACGTAGGTACCCTAAGTAATATTAGGTATTTATGTTAAGCGTTCATAATAGAATCTAACTATTTAAAAATTTCCAGTTTTTTATTTATTCCTTTGTATTCATCTAATTACCTATCTGCATACCAAATTTTAACTCTCTAGGTCATCTGGAACTGGGTTAGAGTTTTGGTCTATAGGTCAGTCAGTGATAAAAATGAGGAATTTTGGACATTAATAGCTAAATAACCGTTTGAGATAAGCTTATGAAATTTAGAAAACATGTGTATCTCGCAAGTCTCAATATATGAGCCAAATTTGATACGTTTATGTAAAATAGTTTTTAATTTATGAGGGGGTCAAAAGTGGCTCCAAATGGTTCGTGTAATACGGTGCGGCTCGCCAGTTCTGTTTCTTGAACTTGGCTTGACACGCTCCCGCGTGTCTAGATGTCATTATTTAAATTAAGAATGGGCCAATAAAATCTGTAAAGATATTTATGTAAGCTTGAATGTAAAGTTTGCAATGCCACTTCAAATGTAAACATATTTACGGCACATTGACAGGAAACCTTATTATGTAACATGTAATGCAACACTATTATGTCACAATTTGTGAAAATGTTTCTATGGAAGACAGATTGTAAACAGACCTTTGGGGCATTAAGTGAAAATATGAATCTGTCATGTGCGTTGTAGGGTGATGGCACCAGTGTTGGACACTTTACGCTGACACGTACCAATAATGGACCCCTCACTCTTAATTCAAAGATCCTAATGTTATAAATTGATTGTTGCAAAACAAATAAATAACCTTTATCTTCTGTAAAATAAGAGTCAAGTGTCCGTCATTGCACCTTGTTCATTACTGGTTCGATCACCCTAAGGTAAAGACACCAGTGCTCGACAAAGGACCAATGTTCGACACTGACTCTTATTCAAAGAAGATAAGAGTTATTCATTTGTTTTGCAACAATCAATTTATAACCCTATGATCTTAGAATTAAAAGCTTCTGTCGATTATTGGTGCATGTCAGCTAAAAGTGTCGAACATTGGTGTTGTTACTAAGCATGCTTTTGTCATGTAGTGTGTAAACTTATTTAAATGTAAAGGTATTTGTGTAACAATCAATTGTGAAGGTATTTTTGACCTCGACTGTACCTATTAATATTTTTGTACTCGTCGATTATAATCTTTGTATTAAGATTTCATAGAGAATACTGTAACGTCACTCTTTTCATCGTTGAATAGTCTATGTTACTTCCGAAACAACCGAAATAACTATATCGATACGCTCTAGACCGAAAATTGAAAATAGAATGCGGTACAAAATTGCCAATGTATTTTTGGAACGTAGCAGCATCGCGTCATCTGTCAAAAATCTACTTGAACTTTCTGCTGTATCCAGGGCATTAAAAAAAAACTACGCTTTGTGATTGGCTAGTATTTTTAGCTTGGCACAGTACTGCAACATTACGGACGCCGGTGACGCCGGTGGTGTGATAACTTTTCTTTCTTTTAAAGAAGTCGGATAGTAGAACTAGACAATATAGTACTTACGATGTTTAGTTTTCTTATACATATAGGTACTCGTATTAATGATTTAAATTATTAATTTTAATGAACTCGTACATAAAGTATTGTTCACTACCTATAGAGTCAGAATCAAACTTTTTAATCTCGTACCTTACTTAGGCCACTCAGCAAGCTTCGTGGCCTAAACACGGTACTCGACTAAAAAGCTCTCTATTATTACACCATTGTGAAAAATACTATTGCACGCTGGATTATCTTTTTTAAGTTGACTGACATACTGCAAATGAATGAGTGATTCTTCTTCTTCTTTTTTAATTAATGGCGGTCCACACAGTGATTTTGCCAATGTCAAGTGAATAGAGTAAATCAGTAAACAGAATAAATCAAAAGTAAAAGCCGGGCATTCTTCAATCGGCCATCTTCCCTCCCCGAAGGTTACCGGACCGAATGAGTGATGATTGATTGAACCAAACTAAATGACGTTTGTTTATTTTGAAATATGTCAATACTGAACGTCAAAATCAAGGTGGTACTTTAGTAGGTAGGTATAATAATAATTATGAAATAGTTTTTAGAACCACGGTGTGCTACCAAATGTCCTAAACCTACCTACATCCACTTCATCAGATACATTTTATAAACGATTATTCCTAAAGAAATGGTGTTAGGTATAATATTACCAAAGAACAACGCGATAAAGGTGAAGCGACAAGGTACTAAATTGTACAGCTACTTGTATAAGGCCGACAAAAGGTGAAAACGAGCGATTTTCAAAAAAATGTACATCGTTAAGGATAAAAATTAAGGAAATTTAACTTTTCCATTTTGTCACGACAATTAGCTATACATTTAGATACTGTACAAGTAGGTACCTATGGTTAGGTAGGAACGTTCGGCGATTAGGGATTGGATTTGGGGATTGGATAAAAGGTGAGGCGCACGTGCGGCGATTCATTCCCAATTCGATTGAAATTCTCCCCTAGCGTCCTAAGTCCGAGGTCGGCCCAATAGGGGCGCCCTTAGGCATGCTAGTGTAAAACCCATTTATAGCGTGGACTCCCATCAGGAGTCCGCCCTCTCTCCGGCGAAGTAGTCAAAGCCATCAGAGGCTAACTACGTAGGTCCCTCAAAAAAAAAAGAAAAAGCGGCGATTCATTCATTTATTCATTATTGAGCGAACAGTGCGAACTAAAGCGACCCGAGCAATCATCTAAGTAGTCATCTAAGTTTATAGTGCGATAACTGTTTGTAACGATTAAGTGAGTGTGTTAAAGTCTAGCTCTTAATTATCGGTGTATTCGTGCATTTCTATCGGTTACCTACCCCCACGTACGTAATAATACGTACATTTTCGTGACGAAATGGAAAGTTAAAGTATTTTAATTTTTGTCGTTGTTTATAACGATGTACACTTTTTTAGAAAACCGCCCGAACACAATATTACAATTAGGCGCAGGGGCTTTGAAATACAGAGTCAAATAATAGGTTTGTCTTCTATATCATGTTGATCAAAGTTTAAGTGTGATGGAAGTAGAAGCTAGGCCAAGTCGAAGACATGTCGTCCGGCTAGTTAATATTACACTCGTTATTCAGAATTTAATACAACGCTGAGAAGCCTCTGGTATTGTAGACTGGATTTGAGCTCAGATTCCTTTACACTAATATAAAAACCCCCGACTCAAAACAGTGTAAAGAAACCTCTAAAAGGAAAAAAAAAAATTAGTGGCCCTATAAGTTTAATTATAAGTAGGTATTAATATTTTGATCCAAGCGTCTTCGCGTAGAAGTAAGGGCTGATTGTTTGATAAGTAGGTAGGTAGTTCACCGGACACTGACACTAACTGAACTGACGGGGACCGCTAAGTAGCTGGGGCATTTTATATTATTTCATTTACTTAGCGGTCCCCCGACGTGTCTGTTCAGATAGTGAGTTTTCAGACACTGTTTTGAGTCGCGGGTTTTTTAAATTCTAAGTATTTTTTTTTATTTCACTCTTTTTAAACTTCTACATCTGAGTGTCTGTTGGTGGCATCGTAGCTCCTAAACAGATGAACGGATTTGGACGCAGGTTTTTTAATAAAGCTACGTTAATTGGGATGGTTCTTAGCCAAATTGAATGAAAATTGGTCGGGTCGTTTAAGAGATATCAGCTCTGAAAGTAGGTGTCACACACACTTACCTAGACATCAAACTTATAACACCCCTCTTTTAGCGTTGGAGGTTAAAAATCAACTGGAGAACGCTTTTGTCCGAAGTATATACGCATAGTAACTTAAATATCGTTCTGCTCTTCTTCGATGAGCGTCGCGCGTCTTAGAACGAAATGTCAACACTCAGTACCTATTAGGTATTTATTTTGAATATTTATGAAACTTGACATTTTGTTGTTAAATAAAAACTGCAGTGGGTTGGTTTCTAATTGCGAAACAGCGTCTAATGAATGTTATATTGCCTTTCCTTACTTAACATTAAAAAGTAAAATTAATACTTTATGATAGGTACTTGGGTCGTTCTACTTTTTTACCGACAATACATCGTTATATTTCTATATTTTGCATTTTTTAACTATTGATAATTATGGTTTTATTTTTTGATTTCAAAATACGTTGCGTGAATTTTTATTTGGACTAATTAATGATTATTTCGGTGGCTATAATGTTTTTTTTATCTTTATGGTGGTTTTTCAGAATATACTGTGTCAGAGTGGCCGTTTTCAGAGGAGACTAAATTTTGTATTACAACTCCGTCACGCGATTCTATGAAAAACAAACTTGTAAAAAAAAACACTGGATAGAGAAAGTGAAAGATTATTTAGTACTAATAGATGAATAAATGTTTGGACGTATATTCAAACACTAAAACATTAATAATCAATACTCTAACTGATAACGTATGGTAAAATGAGGACAGGCAATTGTCGGTAAAAAAGAAGAATGACCCACTTGTCATTATTAATTTGTGACGTGCCGGTTATTTAAGAAAAATATGAAGTTATCCAGTATTTAGGTATATAAAAAAAATAACAGTCGACAATTAAATTTTAATGCTTACAAAATAGAATAGATTTACTTTTAAGGTTTGAGGCAACGACCGGTCAAATTTGTTTGACTTTTGTGGCGTCATAGACACTAATTAACATTTCAAGGCAACTATACCTAATGGAAATGCCACCGAACTATCACGAAAATGCTTTTCTCAAACATGGCGGGCGGCGAGTCATTGTGAATTCTCAATACTGTCTTGTAGTCTTCAAGGAGATTCTTTCTCAATTCGTCTTTACAAATACTTCTAGTTATGCATCTGTATCATTTCCTCGCATTTATTGAGAAAAGCATTGTATATGCCTCGGCGGAAATGGGATTGCCTGACTCGTATGTTAGAAGGTCTCGCTGGTGCGCGGCCTGCTTACCAATTCGTCAAGCAATCCCTTACTTTCCGCGCCTAGACAATAATGTACTATATCGTCTAGTTAATGCACGTCATTTACTTCGATTCTTTGGGCCATTACATAACATATTTATAACCACAGTTTCAGTCATTTCATTTCACAATATATTTTCTATAATTGTTATCACCGGCTGAGCGATGATTTTTACTCTTGTCGATTAAAAATATTTGCTTAGTCTTACAATTTAAGCAAGTTAAACTTGAATCATCTTTTTAATTGGCAGGTAATAACTTATTGATTAACCTAAGTGTATCACATTCCATTAATGCACTAGAAAATTCTCCCACGATTACAGATAGTTATCTACAATTATTGCTTAAAACCTAAATGGCTATACAGAGATTCGGGGCTTATCATATGAAACACGAACAGCTCGGTTTAAACACACCCACTTGAAAATATGATCGGCGCGCAAGGCGGCCCTACGAGGCGCCCAGTTTGGGTCGGAGGGCCTGACGCCGCGGAGGCATAGAGCCCCGAACCGAGCGCACTTAGTTTAAAAGCTTGGACAGTTATCGTTACTAATTATCTGCGCAACTCGTACGATGCCGCTGAATTACACAAAAAGTAACAATACAAAGAATGGGAATAAATATAAAAATCAAATTCCGGTAAGTGATATCCATTGCATTTACATAGTATCAAACAATTACATAGGATTAAGAGCAAATATCTAATTTCATAGTTAGTCCTTAATAAAAAACATATTTACTAATTATACTGAGATAGGTTGAGGGAGCACATAGATTATTCTTTACTCTTCACCTTGTATTATTTCTACAAGGCTTACATAGGTACCTGAAAAAAATCCTAAGATTCCAAATGAGACCAAGAAAATGTTTTTACACAGAACCCAGTTCCAACGGCCGAGTCCATTGGGCCTATCCCAAAAAGTAACTGTTTCTATAACTGCAGGGAATATCAGGCCGAGGAAAGATAAGCAGACGGCACCGACAAGTGAAATAAAAGGCCCTAAATTAGGAATCGCAACAGCAATGCAAAGAGTCATTATTATGATAGCAATTCTTATGCTGTATTCGGCAAGGTTCTTTCTGGCACCGAACATGTGGCGAACGTTTTTCCAAATTATTTCCATAGGAACGTAGAACTGCAGGCTGTACGTAAAGAAGATGGCCACGGCGATCATTAGCTTTACGCTCTGCCCTAACCTGAAAAACAGAGATATATTTTTGAAGTATGAAATAGTTATAGCTTACTAATGGTTGCATACGTTCTATTTAGTCCATTAAATTGAAGTCAGCTGCTTACAGTGTCCCAGAACATGACGTAAATATTGCCATCTACTGTACCTGTCCAGAATATAAGTATATACTCTAACTATAGTTTTTACTTTCCAATATAATTAGTAGGGATGGAGTAATTAATTTTTCAATGATTCAAATAGTCAATAACTTATCGCCTTCGACTCTTTGTAGGTACTGGAAAGAAAATGCTCCAGATTAAGGGGGCGCCGAGCGTCCAGTCCAGCGGCGCCCAATTACTTTTGTGTTTGCTATTAAACTAAAGAATTACCTTAAAATCAAAGAGCGCTTTACTGTTGTACAAGTGAATACACAATTTATAGAGATTATGACATAAAATCCATTGAACTATGCATGCGTGAGCAACTTAACGGAAAAAAGTAGGCACCTATTTTAGTTAAGTGCTATTTATTGCGTAATAATTTGTGCAACAGTAAAGCTCTCTTACAATTTAAGATAATACTTTAGTTTATTAGAAAACACAGTAAAAGTAATGGGTAGCCACAGGACCCTCGGCGCCTTAAGGTTGGCTTGCTTGTTTCAAAAGTTGGCGCAGTTAATTAATATTTCGAAATCGTGCAACACGTAGTACTAGTATAGGTATATGGGCAAAAAGAATTACAGCTGCTTGGTCTAGTAGTAGTTGCTTAGAAAGTTAGAGCTATTGCGTATTTTGATGCTATGGAGGATCAGAAACTAAGTTTTGGAATCACAAAATATAGTTTATTTTAAGGCAAGGTAGCCAGTATCATTAAAACCTCAATAACTCCTAAACTAATGAATAGAAACTCAAATCTACATTCTGGAGTGAAGAAGCTCTCGGAAGCCCAGTAAACTTCATTCATTATTATCATTAAAAAATACGATGAATAATGCGCCACGTGCCGAATACTTTTCCTAATAGGTATATCTCGTTACGTTTTACTTATGGTGATAATTATTGATTTCATAGACCACAAATCTATCCTTGACACTTGGAAGAAGTGAACTGAGCTTTTAATTGAATAAGCGTAATGTACACCTAGGGCCGATTTGTTTGTTGATTTTCAGATTTTGAAGCAACTTCAAAATCACGTTTGGCGGATGCCCGCATTTGTGCAACGCAGTTACAGCGACACGATTTTCTTTTAGACCCCAATCCATTATAAATACGACGAGATAAGTGTTGTGTGTGCTATAAAATTATAACTGACAACCCGCCATATTATGTCATTTTTTATTTTTTCGGTAGCATTTGTTTTAACGCAAGAAAAGAGTTTGCAAATCGAGTAACAGAACTTAGTAACCAACTAGGTAATAAGGTACCTAACAAATTATAATATTCGAAATATGATCAGAATATGTTTAATTTACTATTCCCTGACGACGATAATATACAGCAAAGTTGGATAGAAACTATTTCACGACGAAATTGGTCTTGGTCGAAACATAGCCGGATTTACTCTAAAAAAATTGAAGATCACTGTTATGGTGGCACTCCACTTGGGGTTGCGTGTTCGCTCTTCACTTGCAGTAGGAAGGAAAAAGATGCAACAAGAATATTAGACAAATACAGCTAAGTGTTGTGCCAGCATTACGTAAACAAATTGCGCAGACTCAAACCTGGTGCAGTGCCCTCCCTAAGCTAATGTCCCCACTGATTTATAATAAAACTGAAAAAACACTCACTAGCCAATTCAGCGTACCTACATTACCGGAAAATACGATTACCTACAAAAGTGACTAACTAAAATTAACAACCAATCAAGAACTAGTTGACCAATTGTATTGTTATTATTCAATTAAATAGTTGATTAAATAGGGTTTAAAACGGTATATAACAAATGTTTGTACATATCGTAGTTTACAAAGTTAAGTATTTAAAAAACCATTGCTGATGTGTTCATACAGATCTAGTAAATTTCGTTTAAACGCGTCGGCTATGCTGTTTTAAATACTATTCTTTTTAAACTACGATGTGTACAAACATTTGTTTTATACCATTTTGAACCTTATTTAATCAGATAACACATTTTTTTCAAGCCTCATATAATTGCACCTAAAGTCCGCCATTAGAAATCCGTCCAGCCATTTGGATGATACGAGGTAATAAATAATATGTCATATTTTTATAAAACTTCAAAATATGTCGATATCGATATTATTGTTTTGTCCGTCCCCGGTGTAAATTTACTGAGTCTGTGATCTAAACAATACCTGCCCACATAAACTTTGTTTATATATGCAACTGTGTACGACCATGACATTTTAGTGTAGCTGTATCTATAGAACCGTCTCATTTTGGCACACTGAATCCCAATAAGACGGTGCATATCAGCTATCTGTATGTTGCCTTTTATTTTATCGCTCATTCTATGCCTTTAGTTCTTATTCTGTGATGTTCCTTTGAGGGATGTCATTATTTAAAATCGCGAATACATGTGAATTTCATTTGTTTTTGTTTTAGTTTCATCATACATAAGAATAAATATTACCAATATAAAAAAGCACCATTTGGCGTACACAAAAAACCACAAGTACCTACTTAGTCAAAAATATGGATTGAAGACGAAAAATAGACTATTTAGACAAAACACAAGACATTGGCAAATCCCATAGATTGCCATACCCGGACAAAAGCCCGGAAAAAAAACAAAAAATATACTGTTAGAAGGGCATCTTCGGCGTCGTTGTATGGATTTGACAGCAAAGTCGTCGAATAACCTATAGCGCCCCACGCCCCGCCTTACCTCTTTCTTGCCGGTCGCAAAGTTAGTTTTATATACTTGTACCTATATAAAACTAACTGAGCCCGCAACGAATTAGTTTATTTACCTGTAAAACTATACGATAAACCATAACCTTTTTTACGCAAGTGGAGTGGTATAAAAAGTACCCTGAATATTTTACGTCTTTTATTAACACAATAAAAACTCTTATGCGCGTATGTTTTGAATTATTAATCTTTATCATATTACTAGTATTTCGTTTTGATAACTAGCACTGGAAATTTATTCGTATACCTACGTTTTTTTTAAATTGAACTGCAAAATGTGGTTACAGAAGCTCTGCCTACCCCACTCTAGGAATAAAGGCGTGACTTTATGTATGTATGTATGAACTGACGTTACAGAATGAATACAGATAAAAAAGTAAAGATATTATAGATATTAAGTGACTCGATGATAAAAGGTAATGTGTAATCATTGTTACCACACACTATTTAATCATCACCCCTTTGTGTGCGATATAATAGTATAAAAGACAGCCTTCGTTTTGTTTTAAAGTACATAAATACTAAAATGAATAATTATAAAATAAAACGCAAATGGTATGCCATCATTTTATATCGCTTCGTATCGTAACCAGGGCCTCTATTCAACTGCGTTATAACGATATCGTTTTTGACCTGTTTCCGTATTGTCAGCGTTTTGATAACTCTTATGTCATTTACAATAATGGCGACTGTGACATAAACGATTCTTAAACGTGTCAAACACGATATCGTTTTAACGCACCTGAATAGAGGCCCAGGGCCTCTATTCAGGTGCGTTAAAACGATATCGTGTTTGACACGTTTAAGAATCGTTTATGTCACAGTCGCCATTATTGTAAATGACATAAGAGTTATCAAAACGTTGACAATACGGAAACAGGTCAAAAACGATATCGTTATAACGCAGTTGAATAGAGGCCCAGATATAATGTAAATTAGGTTGAAATGTTTTTTAAATATTTTCCTTCGACTTCAGTAGGTACTTTGTTGAAAGCTGGTATAGAATCGTGGTGTAGAACTCGCTCATTTGCTAGTACTAGAGATACCACACCCTAGTTATGCATCTTTACTAGTCCCCAGTAGTAAGATTACGAGGACTGCACTGAAAGTTTCGTGAATCTAATACTTAGAAACATATTTTTGACACATATCATACCTTTTTATAATCTTTAAAGTTTCATTATTTTAACATACTGGCCACATAGAAAAAAAAAGCGATGGTTCGGTTTCAATTGTTTTTTGAAGTCGTCGAGTCGCTGCTGAAAATGAAATTGTCCCGTGAAAATTTAGGAGTTATGATTTATTACGACTTCAAAAATGGATTATCACAAAAATAATGTGGAAACCTGATGATTGTTGCTTTTAGTAATGAAACACCTTCAAAGACGATAATATATAGGTGGTATGCAGAATTTCAACGTGGCCGTCTATCCCTCACGGACGACGTGCGTGAAGTCGACCAAAATCGACAGTCACGCAAGAAAACGTCGATGCTGTGCGTCAGCTGATAAAGGAAGACCGACATGTGCCATATCGGAGTGTTTGGGCATTGGAATGAGTCAGATACAAATCATTTTACAGGAACAATTAGGCGTGCGAAAGTTGATTTCCCGTTGGATCCCTCACTTATTGTCTGAGGAGCAGAAAACGACTCGTGTCAATTGGTGCCTCAGAACTTTGAATAAATTCAACGGAGGAAGCTCAAATGCAGTTTTTAGCATTGTATCCGGTGACGAGTATTGGATATATGCATATGAGCCTGAAAATAAAAACCAATCTCGAGTATGGGTCTACGAAGATGAGCTCAAGCCGACAAAAGTTATTCGTTCTCGCAGCACGGCCAAAAAGATAGTGGCTACGTTTGTCTCCAAATCGCGTCACGTGGCTACTATTTCTCTTGAAGATCGTAGAACGGTCAATGCCGATTGGTATACCACTATTTGTTTGCCGAGTATCTTTGCTGAACTCCGAAAAAGAAACCCTAGTCGCCGCATTATCCTTCACCACGACAATGCCAGCCCTCACACTGCTCGGAAAACAACGGAGTACCTGAACGGTGAAAAAAGTCGAATTACTGGACCATCCTCCATATGCCCCCAATATATGGCCCCAATGACTTTTTCACATTCCCCAAAATTAAGGATAAGTTGCGTGGTCAGCGGTTTCAGACGCCGGAAGCAGCAGTGGAGGCTTTTAAAGTGGCCATTTTGTCGACCCCTACTTCAGACTTCAATAAGTGCTTTAATGACTGGTTTGATCGCATGGAAAATTCATAAAATATAAAGGAGAATACTTTGAAAAACAATAAAAATACTTTTATTCAATTTAACTGCATATTTTTTCTATTCCCGAAACTTTCAGTTTGACCCTCGTATATAGACGCCATCTGCATTTTTTTTGTGAATTAGTATTTTCAACCTATGCCTATATTGGAAACAGGGTGTCTCTTCATAAATCTCAGTGATTAGTAAGTAATTTTAAAATCAAGTCACGCGGTGATTTCGTTAACTGGGTGGAGGCACAGGCACTCGTATTCGTACCTATTTGATAACATGAGCGTGAGATTATTATTCACCGGATAGATGAAAAAATTTATCCTCAGGTTCAAAATCAACTACCTATTTCTGAAGGGATTCATTGGTCAACTCGGCCCGCATCTGACTCGGCTCACGGGCCGAGATGCCCACTATGAGATTTATTTATATTTTTGCATGGTCGGCTTGGCCCGCGGGCTATAATGACACTTTTAAAATGTTTTTGTCCGTCTTTAGTCAACTCAGCCCAGACCTCTTTCAGCCCGCGGGCCGAAATGTCAACTATGAAATATGTTTCTATTTTCATAGTTAACTCAGCCCACGGCCCTAAATCAGAAATAGAGGGAAAGAACAGTGTCGATAATAATAAAAATGCTGCTTTTCAGTTAAGGGTTTTCTGTAATTATTTTAATAAGCTATAGAATAATACTATCTACATTAGCCTTCTAAAACCTACGTTTTTCTAAACATAACTCTAAACTTATCAAATTATTTTCATATTTGGTCACTAAGTTGGAAATTTCGTCGTTTTTTTCAATTACATCGTTATTTCGTTTCACACGAAAGCCGTTCTGTAACTTTTTAAGGTCGTTTTTCATGATTTTTTCAATTACTACTAAGAATTGTACTATGTTAGGTTTTGGTTTCGTAATCTTGTTTAATTTTGAATTAAAACCTTCCACAACATTGTTTGTACGATTAACTTGTCGATAACAAGTCCAAGTATCAAAAAACATAGAAGTAAGGCTCATCCATGTGTCAAAAAAATATTTATTAAAGTCCATTACATTTCTTCGTAATGAAGTCACTGGAGATTCCTGTAAGGCGTACTGCCAAGCTTCTGGTAACACTTGAAATGGTAAATGTGCCATTGCACACAAACGCTTTACATGGTCTTTTTACCCAATGCTGATTTATCTAAACCATATTCCTTCGCTTTTTTCCACAAACATTTTGTGAAATGATAGAAACAACCGTCTATTTCCACATCTGGACACACATTTATTACATTACAGCTAACATCATAGCCTTTTCAAAGTCCATTTTAATGTTAGTGGGGTTCCAAGCTGGTACTCTTCTTTTTATTATGCGAAACAGAATTTCATAGGTCGTCTGTTTTTTGTTAGGGAGCAACGCGTATAAGATCAGCAGAACTCTGACATGTTCTCTGTCACTCCCACAATCGACATGCATCGTAAAAAGTTGGTAAAAATTCTTCTGGCAACTTTTAAAAGTCCCATCAATGTAAAACGTGTTACATTGTGATAGTAGACTCGATAATTCGTCGTTAGCAAATATTAATATTCGATTGCCTTTCACATCGTAATCAGCAAATAACATATGTTGAAATTTCTTGGGAACTATTATATCATCCGAAGATGCAAATGTAATACGTTTTAAGCCTAACGACTTATTGCGTTTCCTGTATAACTTTTTCTTGATATTTTCAAATTTTGGCATTGCGGTCACTATTGGCAAACCTGTATCTTCTAAATTATTTATACAGTCGTTATATATGTGTGAAACTGGAGTGCTTAAGTCCTCGGTTATTTTTTTTTCCATACTGTCGAAACATTTCTTAAGATCATTACAAGCAATGTCAGAAGTATGATTATGTTCAGTTTTATGAATGACAACAGCAGTTTCAGTGTTAGTTTTCACAGTAGCATAGCAAGAATCACTCTTTACACATCTCCACAATATTGACCCATCTCGGTTATTTCTTTTAAAGCGATAACGATTCCCTGACCTTTGGAGAATGCGGCCGCCTCGTTGCGATGTTACTAATTCAAAATCTGTAGGTAATGTTAAAATTCTATTTTCATTCATTTTTAACAAGCACAGCCTTGTTATTACTTAATAATATTATATTTAATTATATAATTTCTAATACTTTTCTTTTACCGATATTAAAATGATTTGCAGTGATAATGTGACAGTTCTATGTCATCATTAATCATAAACAAGAAGTAGGATAGCAAGGTATACAATCTATTTCTAGCCATGACTGAATTGAAGTAAACAACGTCAACTAGATTGTTTCATTTGCTTGGGCTAAGTTGACTATAAAAAATACAAATCAATTTCATAGTGGGCACTTCGGCCCGCGGGCTGAATGTAGTCCGGGCCGAGTTTAGATTTTTTAAGGGGTCGTTTTGGCCCGCGGGCCAAGTTGACCATGCAAACATGTAAATAAATTTCATAGTGGGCATTTCGGCCCGCGGGCTGAATCAGATGCGGGCCGAGTTGACCAATGAATGTCTGAAGGTATAAGTAAACTTTCCTACAGACAAATAAACATATGAAGTTAGTTAAAAGCTTGTTATTAATTTCAATTAACACTTACACTTCGTTTTTAGGAAGGTTGAGAGTGATGCTTCCTAATGTTGAGTCTCCATACTTCAGATAACCGAAAAAACCAGTAGTTGCATACAGGGAGACGACAAAGAACATGCCAAAGTTTAGGACGCCTGGACAGCCGATAAAATGCGTCGGCGTCTTCATGTTGTTCTCAAGGGGCATCACAACACCAATACCCTCCAGCGCGAAAATAGCAGTCCCAAAGAATGTTGGTAATCTTTCAAACCCCGCGAAGCTCTCACGCTCGCTTACTGCGGGGATCTCTTGAAAAAGATAATAAAAGGTGATTCCCATTCCCGTACCGACCAATAGGTTTGCAATCATTGAAAGTGGAGCCAAGTACTTCAGATTTCTAATGAGGTTCATTAGAATAAGGAAGGGAAGCAGGACAGCCATGTAGATTCTTAAATCTGTATTATGGGGCAGCCATTCAACCGATCCCGCGTGATAATCCACAACTTGTTTGACATTTTTTGCGACAAACACGATGTAAACACAGCAGCATCCCAGCAAGTCGACCACTAGGAACCAGTTCACCATGGCTCTGAAAAAAATAAACATTATTTACCGCAAAACTACACAACTAAGGTACAGGGGGTTACCATAACATGGCGAAGCAATTCAGTTTACGGTAAGATTTATAAAAAAAAAACCCGGCTGCAAAAACATGACATTGTCTTGTCAAAAAATTAAACTGGAAAGGGGACAACAAGGTCTATTAAGCTTAATTCAATATTGAATCAACTATTGCTGGCGGGGATTAGTTTGTGACTTTTGGTATGACCCCAGCCAGAAATAATATCACATGAAATCAAGCGCAATTCAAGGGGTCTTTGTTTATTTAATATCTTAATTTATTTTCAACTTTTTAGATTTACTTTACTACTAAAACTCTATAATGAGCATTTCTAAAAGTTTGTACATTTCATTCACGACTTCAATTTCCAAAAAAAATTGCAGGTTGGTAGAGTGAATGAAGCTGAGCCTAAATAACATAGTCTCCCAAAATGTCCTCATACATTTGTATGAAACTTTCCTTTTTTGTTACTAACTTTCTTCGGTTCATATGGTAACAAAAAAGGAAAGTTTCATACAATTGTATGAGGACATTTTGGGAGACTTTGTTATTTAGGCTCAGCTTCATTCACTCTACCAACCTGCAATTTTTTTTGCAAATTGAAATCGTGAATGAAATGTACAAACTTTTTTAGAAATGCTCTAATACTAAACGGTCATATTCTGTAAGTGAATATTGATAGTGTGGTTGATTTAAGAAACTTTTGAGGGGATGAGAACTGGGAAGTGGTTTTTGACTTTCGAGTGCTCGAAGTCAATGCGAATGATAGAAAATATTAACACACGAAAATATGTTAATATAATTTTCGCATGAACCCATTATCCCGTATTTTTAAAGCCCTTACTCGAAAGCTAGTGATTGACTCAATATGTTCACGTGTTCGTTGTATGCAAGAAGTAGACGATTACCGGTTTTTAAGGGTTCCGTAGTCAAACCAGGAACCCTTATAGTTTCGCCAAGTCCGTCCGTCCGTCCGTCCGTCCGCAGCCTAGCGCAAAGGCTATTAGTACTAGAAAGCTGTAATTTGGCATGAACATATGCATATTAGTTACGCCAACAAAGTGGTACAATAAAATGTAAATGTAAAAAAAAAGAAAAATACATCCTCAAGTTACGTGTAGCGGAGCGTTACCCTTCATCTGGCATAACTTTTTTTGGCATAATCATCACTTGGCATAATCATCATTTGGCATAGTCTTTTCTTTCAGGAACCGTATACTTTTCAGGATTATTTAAAATAGCATTGTATAGAGCCCATTAGGTTAGGTTAGGTTTATTTTATAACAATCCTGAAAAGTATACGGTTTCTGAAAAAAAAGACTGTATGCCAAATAATGATTATGCCAAGTGTTGAATTATGCCAAAAAAAATGTATGCCAGATGAATGTAAACCGTAGCGGAGGTACCCTAAATATTTTTATTTAGGGTACCTCCGCTACACGTAACTTGGGGATGTATTTTTTTTTCTCATCTACCCTACAGTGTGGGGTGACGTTGGATAGGTCTTTCAAAAATATTACAGGTTTGTGAAAACAGTTTTCGATTAAGTAATCCGTTTATGAAATATTAAGCTTTAAAGCGCTAATTTTTGTTAGACTCAAGTGTCCCCTCCCCCTACAGCCAAATCTACAAATAATCTTAAATTAAAGAACATTGTAACTGGTGGATTATGCGGGAGATAAAAAATACTATAGAGTTTTGCACGGAAAATTTGCCAAAATATGAGCGAGAGAGGTAAGTATTTTCGCTGTCAAGGCGTAATGGCGTCTATCGGCAATTCAGCCACATGTGCATACCCTTTTCTCCCATATTAAACTAGCTTTAATAAAACTGTTAACAATAAAGTACAGTAGATGGCGTTACTGGTAAGTTGCAGCTCATATTATTTTAACATAAAATCCATTTGTATGTAAGTTAGTCTATGCAAATATGTATATGTGTTTATTTTCTAAATAAGTCTATTACACTTAATTATAGGTTAAGCTTTATGTCACACGAGTGTGCAGCCGATTCTAACGTCAACATCCTCCCCCCTAGTATTGCTTTAGCAACACTCATCTCCCATGGGGATCAGTGCAACGCGAGCCGCGCGGGTCGTTTCAGAGTACCCGCCTTAGTTTTGACGGTCACTACCCTAACCCGGCCATCCTTGCCCGGAAATATCTCCTGGATGATGCCCCGTAGCCATACATTTCTCGGACCGTCGGGGTCCACTAGTAGGACCATATCTCCTACTTTTAGCGGTATATGATCACGGTGCCACTTTTGTCTAGGTATCAACTCCGGCAGCGCTGCAGCGCTTCTTTGACCCATCTCCGCCAATACATATTTGCGAGGCGCTGTAAGATACGCCACTGCTTACGTAGATAAAACTCGGAGTCGTCAAATACGCAAGGAACTGGTAGTAAAGACGCCGATCCGATTAAAAAATGGTTGGGCGTAATAGCTTCGTGGGAACCTGGTTCGACCGACACGTGTGTCAAAGGTCGAGAGTTCATGATGGCTTCTACTTCAGTCATCAAAGTAGCAAGCGTTTCATCACGCGGCGCGCGCTCTTTCAGCACTACCTTTAAAGCCGTCTTAGCGCTTCTTATTAGGCGCTCCCATGCACCTCCCCAGTGCGGGCTGACTGGCGGTATTAACGTCCAGTTCGTACCATACGTGGCTCCCGCTCTTATCAACGCCTGTTCGTCAATATCGTGAACTGCCCGTTTTAATTCTACGTGCGCTCCTTTCAAGTTGGTGCCGTTATCGGAGTAAAGACAATAAGGCCAACCGCGCCTTGCTGCCATTCTCCGAAGCGCCATGATGAGAGAGTCGGTCGTTAAAGATACGACTATTTCTATATGCACTGCTGGTACTGTAAGACATGTAAATAAGAGGCCATATCGTTTCTCACGACGTCTTCCCACAGTTACCTCCATCGGTCCAAATTGATCGACGCCGCAGTGCGAGAAGGGGCGCTGATGGTGAGCTACTCGAGCGGCAGGTAAGTCCCCAATCTTAGGTATTTGTGGTTTAGCTCGTCGAATTTTGCACAGCATACACCGAGCAGTCACATATGTTACGGTAGGGCGCAGTCGCAAAATCCAGTATTTTTGTTTGATTTCATTTACCACAGTTTCTTCAAAACCGTGTGTGGCTCTGACGTGGTAGTGCTTGGCGATCAGTTTCGACACCTGGTGGTGACCATCTAGTATAATAGGCCGTTTTACGCTAGCGGAAACCTCAACAGCGGCATCAATGCGCCCCCGGGCGCGTAACACGCCATGCTCGTCTAAAATAGGAGATAATGTTAATAATTTGCTGGTACGTTCTATGTTTTTATTATTATGTAATGCAACTATTTCTCTTCTAAACGAGTCTAATTGCACTTGTCTTATTATTAAGCGTTCAGCTTCATTTATTAGTTCGTAGTCTGATTTATCAGGCAACTTCCGACACTTATTTATGAATTTCAGGACAACCGACGTGGCTCCTAGCAGTCGTAGCCAAGATGAAAACCGCAGAGGATCAGGTACAGGTAAGTTCATAACGTGAGTGTCAGTTATCGTACAAACTCTTTCCAAATAATTTTCATTTATTTCCTTTTCTTTTTCAGGTGCGGCGAGCCATTTTTCGGGTTTCAAATACAAGAATGAGGGGCCACAAAACCATTCGCTTGCTGCTTCTAATTTATAAGAGTTATTCTTTGTAGCTACTTCGGCTTTATTCATTTTCGTGGGTACATAGTTCCACTCCGATATTTTACTTAATGATTCAATTTCTCCTAATCTGTTTGCAATAAATACTTTATAATTTCTGTTTTCGTTTCTTATCCAATGCAAAACCGTTGAAGAATCCGTCCAGAAGTATCTTACGGTAGGTTTAACCCTGTGCTCGTCTTCTATTGTGGTTACCGAGCACAGCTGATTGCAACTCCATTCTCGGTACCGATACCGGTTTGACAGGAGCGACTCGACTCTTACTCGCGACAAACGATACTGAGCCTCTATTCAGGTGCGTTAAAACGATATCGTGTTTGACACGTTAAAGAATCGTTTATGTCACAGTCGCCATTGTTGTAAATGACATAAGAGTTATCGAAACGTTGACAATACGGAAACAGGTCAAAAACGATATCGTTACTACCTTGTAGAATAGAGGCCCTGTAACGCTGTTGTCATTGTTTACAACGCGCCAGTAGGCTACGCACGCAAATGCGCTAGGTGCCGCGTCACAAAAAATATGCAGTTCCAAATCTCGATCCGTAATTGTGGCTCGAAAATACCATCTCGGTATCTTTAATTCGGTGATTTCTTGTAGCTGCGTTATCCACTCCCGAAATTTAACCATTTGCACGTCTGATATCACGTCGTTCCAATTTATATTTAATTTCCATGTTTCTTGGATCATTATCCGTCCCTTTATTGTAAAAGGAGCAAGCATGCCATACCCATCGAATATGGACATAACAATGCGCAACAAGTCACGTTTCGTAGGTTTCTGTTTGAATGATAAAATTTCCTTCGGGATGCGTTTTAATGATAGGTCAAAACCGAGCGTGTCATGTACAGGACTCCACAATAAGCCAAGTGTTCTCTCCGTATGGTTGTCACATTCAACTTTGAACTTTATCGCGTTTACACTTAGAAGCTCATTTGGCATGTTACGTAAAACAGCAGGCTCATTGCACATCAAATTTCGCATCTCAAAACCCCCTGATTTATGAATTTCTAAAATTTCGGTAACCATCTTTTCGGCGTCATGCTCTTTGTGGTGGCTGTCAATGTAATCATCCATGTAGTGAGATTCAGTAATGGCCTTCACAGCATCAGGCATCACATCTTGGTAACGTTGGGCATTTCTATTTTTGTCATATTGTGCTATAAATGGGGAGCAATTTGCCCCAAATATTAAAGCGGTCATGGCGTACTTTTTCACGGGTTCCGTTGATCTATCGCGCCATAGAAACCTCAACGCGTCTTGGTCTTCTTTTCTTATTTTTATTTGTAAGAACATGTCTTTGATGTCACCAACCACGCCGACGGAACCCTCTCGAAATCGAAACAAGATCCCCAGAAGCGACTGTAGCAAGTCGGGGCCTTGGAGCAAAAAATCATTGAGGGACTGTCCTTCTGAAGTGGCGGCAGCATCGCTGATGACTCTTAACTTTTTCTTGTTAGGATTATCGATACCAAAATTCCGATTCCGATGTAACTTCCCGCGCGTACCCATTGGTAAGTAAATGGTTGATTCTTTCACGGTAACGTGATGCATACTCTTCATTTTTCTTCATCTTTTTTTCGACTGTATATAGCCTTTTAAGGGCGTTGGGGTAAGAATCGGGCAACTTGGCATTAATCTTCCACGGCAGACCAACCTCCCACTGCCCGTCGACAAGCTTGGCTGTTTGATCTAACACGGATATCGCTTGCAGCTCATCCTTATTTTTTCGAGGTTTCATCGTAACGCCTATTGACTCCAGTGCAAACGAGTGACGAATCAACTCACTTAGCATTCTTAAAGTTTCATCGTCACTACTAGGGTCATGAATAACGGCTACTGATTGTTCTCCTGTATTTAATAAAATATCATTAGTGCAAACATTGCAACGCAGAGGATAAATTAAGTTATTTTTCTGCGTTAAACAAGATAACAGCTGATCAGGTGATAAGGTGGCCGGAACGGGATAATGCAACGCAGTGGGCGCGAGGGGCGTGGCGTGCGGTGGAGCGGGGCGCATGAGCGGCGGCGCCTCCGCTGACAAAAGTGCTGACTCATTATCATCACGACCGGCGGCGCGCGCGCTGCTAACAACACCGTGCACACACCACCCCAGCGGTGTGCGTGTGACATAAGGCTTATTTGGGCTACCGGGCACCGTAAAAACAGGCATAAGCTAATGGTAATGGTCCTGTCCAATTCTGCCCTCCTAAGCTAAAACACAGTATGTCAGATTCAATTGCCAAAGTAGATTCAATCTTCTCTTGTTAGTAATAAGGTTTTGATTGCTACAGGAGACTTATTTGACATACTGCTATTTGGCTTAGCAGGGCAGAATTAATAATTGCGGTTTCACATCGTTACACAATAGCTTGCTCTTATAATTATATAAATGTTTATTGTTTTCGAAGTTTACAATAGACAGCTTTTGTACGGGCAAATTTAAATTACTTAATTTACGAGCGCGTACATGATAAGAGTCACCGGTCGAATTACTAATCGTAAAGTTAACAATTTCGCTTTTGCACGATAGCTCAGTGTTATTCCACGCACCGCGTACCTGTAATGTCTCGCTATAACCGTGGAGACCTACCGCGTCTGCGAGACTCGCTGATAATAACGAAATGGTTGCTGCGTCGTCTAGTAAAGCATATGTACTAACGCTGCCGCTAGGTCCGTGCACAGTAACTGACACTACTTTCAATAACACTTTTGAGTACCGCGTATTAGTGTTATTTACGTATTCATCTAAGTTCATAGCTTCATCACTTACAGTCTCGTCTATGATCGCATTAACACTCGAATGTAGTTCTTCGGATTCTTTTGCAGTAAAACAGTCCCCGTTCGAAACACTGTCCCTTTTGGGTAAACAATGCAACAGTTTGTGATGGTCTTGACCACAACTATCAACGTCACCTACACTAGCCGGGCACCCTAGCCTATCATGCTGCGAACCCAAACACTTGACGCACAACTTATTGGCACGAACATATCGCCAGCGATCGCGCCGCATCGCGCGTCTAAATCGGGAACATTCTGGAAGACGGTGGCAGGATCCGCGACAAAACTTGCATTTCTCCGCGTCGTCGGTGCTAAGCAAAATTGAGTTCCGCGGACCCCTCTGTTCTTCGAACGGTTTTTTGCTTCGCTCCGCTTGGCTGTAGATATGCGACACGCCTGCCGACGTTACTTTTGTAGCTTCATTGATAAGAAAATCTGACAAAAGTTCAAACTTACACCTTTCCGGGTTTTTTATATGATGTTCGTAGGCATAGTCTGACCAACGATTTATAAGGCCACTTGGAAATTTGGATACTACAGTAGTGATAAGCTCGGGGCTACGTAAATAATCTGCTTGACTTATGGCACGAGCAGCAACCGCAAAGTTCTTGATTTTTGTAGCAAAATTAACGATATCATTGTGATACGCTTGTGATAAGGGTTGGAGTTTCTTTATTTGAGTAACAATCTTGTTAATAATCTTTTCCGGATTGCCGAAACGCAGTTCAAGGGTTTGAATTATTACATCTGGGCCAGTTTTACCGATAAGCATCGAGACGACAGCTTCTTTAGCTTCACCCCGCAAACATTTACGCAAACGATAAATATTTTCCACATCACTAAACTTGCACCTCTCAGTAGACTCGATGTAGGCTTCCTTAAATTGCAACCACTCCATGGGATCACCAAAATATAGGGGTAGGTCTCTTGAGGTCGCCAGCCTGGTAAGCAGCAGCTTTATAGCTTTTGAAGTCGAAGCTATAATGGCATCTTTCAAGGCCACTGCCAACTTTTCAACATCACTAGGTTGTTGGGCGGTTTGTGGCATCAGCGCCGCCGGCGGCCCACTGTTGGGCCCAGCTACATGCTTATAGCCACCGTAGGCGTCTTGATTTGGCTTTTCAGTATTTTTTCCATTTCCCGAACACTACGTTCCAGCCTTTCTTCTACCTTTTCATTGCCGGAACACTCTGATTTATAAATTCTATCACTTTTTTGCGAATGCTCCTCAAGGGCTGCAATTTCTGCTTCTAGCCTTTTATCAATCAAGTCCTTGTCGATTTTGGCTTTGGCCTCAGCGGCCTCGAGTTCCAGCTGTCTCTTTCGCGCTATTAGTACCGATGACGATGCAGATTTTTTGCTTCCTGTGGTATGCGGACGCGGATGCAGCTCGACTGGATCCTTTTTAAACACGACACCTTCCGATTGCACATCCGTAGGCTGGTCTCCGTGATTTTCCATTAGTTTAGTCAACGCTTCATTCTTCACCATGCGTCGCGTTTTAATCACACTGCGCGGCGGTGTGTTCAACATTATTGCGCGGCCGTCCTGCTTACAGGTTTTGCTCCCGTGATCCGGTCGAAGAACCACTTTGTAACTGGTGGATTATGCGGGAGATAAAAAATACAGAGTTTTGCACGGAAAATTTGCCAAAATATGAGCGAGAGAGGTAAGTATGTTCGCTGTCAAGGCGTAATGGCGTCTATCGGCAATTCAGCCACATGTGCATACCCTTTTCTCCCATATTAAACTAGCTTTAATAAAACTGTTAACAATAAAGTACAGTAGATGGCGTTACTGGTAAGTTGCAGCTCATATTATTTTAACATAAAATCCATTTGTATGTAAGTTAGTCTATGCAAATATATATGTATATGTGTTTATTATCTAAATAAGTCAATTACACTTAATTTTAGGTTAAGCTTTATGTCACACGAGTGTGCAGCCGATTCTAACGTCAACAAACATATAACCAATTTTAAAGGAAAACTATCACGACTACGTAGACATCATTAGAACGTTCTTGAGATACATGTGATTAAAGTGTTTATACCTACTAAAAGCATCCATGACGGCACCAATTGACTTTAAATAGAAAATTAGTTATAACTTATAACTTGTTGATTTTTATGTTTGTAGTACTTAACGGCTTCGGAACCCTACACTGAGCATGGTCCGACATGCTCTTACCCGGTTTTTTCATAAATAATTTTTGAAATATAAATAAACCTACGAACTAATTAGAATTGTTAATATGGCGATAATATTGTGCACTTTTAGTGTTTTTTACTGTTTACCAAAAACTTTGACTAAGTATTTAAAAGTAATAAATTAAACGTTTACGCCGCCACGGTTCTTTGTCTTTGGTAGGTAGGTCAGAACTATTTTCAAATGATAGAATTGAAAACGAATAGTGTAGACCACCCGTTTTTACAATTTATAAAAAAATTGCGTTGCCGCGTTTGGTTTGGTGAAGTGCGTATCACCGGAGCCCTAGCGCCCGAGCGACAATAGCTAAGAGAAACTCCTCAATATTTTTATACTACGTCAATACTTAACTGCAATAGTTAAAATATCTACTGAAATTATTTCAACATTAGCTACTTACTTAGCTAGTCTCGAAAACTTGTGTGCAGCTGGTGGACCAGCTAAAAATGCAGCTTCAGCCGTCTCAGCGAAACCGAGCGACGGCTTCTGCATTCGTCGACAGAGCTCATGGGCAGTCTTCACCAGCACGTGGACGCAGTATGTGCAGATACCTCCAATGGCAAAAGTAGCCACCAGACCCACGAACAGCCCCGCGTTTTTAAAGGCCATCGGCATGGCTAGAATACCACTGCCAAGGGATCCTTTCAGAAGATGAATAAGAGTGTCCAAATCCCTAGAAAAAGCAATATTATTATTTTTTGGTAAAACATTAAATATTTTTGTTGTTTGACATTTTGAAAGAAAGTTTTTTAGAGTTAGGGAGTAGAGGTGTATAGTCGACCAAGAAAAACCTTTACCACTTTTTGACTCGATTTTTAGGAAACCTTGTTACTTAACCTATTCGTTGCGGATGGCACGACAGGCGTGTCATCAATTTTTTTTACGAGCGGCGTATGATACGAGAGGCGTGAAATTTGTAAATCGACTAAAACTCCTTCAAAATAAGTTTTAGAAGGGTTAACCCGGAACAAAACTATAATTGTTTTTCACTTAGAACAAGCTTGTAGCCTTCGTTTCTGGATATTGTTTAAATTTTATAACAACAGTAAGTACTTAACAACCTGTTCAAGTTGCATTATTTTTACAATTATAACATACCACCTATATAGCCGCGCTATATAGGTTGTCCGGGAGATAGTGGCCCATTTTACAGGATTGAATAGCTCAGCTCAGGAGTGTCCAAAATATGATAAATCATGTTTTGTAAAAATCGCACCGAAAACAAGATATCTGAACTTTTAACGTTTTTGGAAATCCGTTAGCCTGGTACACCATTTTTGATAGTACGACCACAGTTATTAGAACTTTTCAGTTTCGTTTACTGTCAAAGAAAGCTGATTAAATCGGCTTTAAGACCTTTTTAACAAAATTATTAAATAGTGAGCAGTATTTTCAATTCTTATTTAAAGTTTAGGAGGCTGAGATTTCTTCCGGCAAGTTTGACATCGCACCGTGTATTTTTTTATGAAACTCTGTAGTGCTGCTGTCTCAAAACATTGCCTGTTTAATGGAAATTCCAAAATTATATAAACAGTTTAGTTAATTGATTGTAGCAGCGAAGTTATTATTAAGTTTGTCCAACAAAGACTGAATTCTATCAAAGTAACGAAACGAAAAAACGACTTTTGCTTGCGTTTAAAATCAAGTTACCTACATAGTTTTAAATATTTAAAAAAAACAGTGAACGTGGAATAAAACAACACTACGATAAAAGTTTATAACTTACATTTTCTTAAATTTAAAGCCAGTGTTCAAATTGCTTACCTCCAGCCCTAACGCAGGCTCGGAAGCATTTCATGAACGACCTCTCGAGTACGGAGGCATATCGTCGCTCACCAAATCGTCGGCTAGCTTCTGCGATAAAATTTGATGCGTAGTTGCAGCAATATATAATACAGCAAACGAAATCGATTCATTGTAATAATTGTGGTCGTGGCATCAAAAAAAGTAAACCAGGAGGGATACCCTAGTCCAAAATTTTGAAAATTTGATGTAGTTCGTTTTTAGTGCGACTTTTACCAAACATGATTTATAATATTTAGGACACTCCTGAGCTGAGTTATCCAGCCCTGTAAGGTTGGCTACGATCTCCCGGACATCCAGTATACGAGTCCAGTAACCGCCCTTCCCGAGACAGAGGCTCGTATAGTGCTTTACCACAACAATGCGAGAAAATAAAACAAATTTATATTTTATGCACAGTACCAAAACTACCATCAAAAAAAGATTGCCGCCTTCGGCATTGAACTATGGCATTGACATCCCTCAAAATTCCATTTAAATTCAAAATAGGTAGTTGTGAAATATGTAGTTATCGCAACTAAAATCTGGTAGCGTTCATCAAAAATGTTGTATCGTGTCTTATGTTGTTTGTTAACGCCACTGCACGACTCTAGTTACAGTTTTGTACTAATTAACAATTGCATTGTTTGAATAAAGATCCAAGTGTATTAAATACAAAATGTTTTGTATTTTTTTATGATAATATGCATAGAAATACGAACAGTTGCTATTGTATTAATAAAGATGCGAGTGTAATTGATACAAAATGTCTGGTATTTTTATTATGCGCATTGTAATGTGAACACATCAACTAGTTGCGGGTATTATGTTGTACCATGTACTAGCGACCCGCCCTCGCTTCGCTCCGGATTAAAGTATTATACATATAAACCTTCCTCTTCAATCACTCTATCTATTAAAAAAACCGCATCAAAATCCGTTGCGTAGTTTTAAAGATTTAAGCTTACATAGGGTTATAGGGACAGAAAAAGCGACTTTTGCGGGTATTATGTTGTATCATGTATTATGTGGTTTGTAAACACCACTGCACGTTTTAGTTAACGCAGTCTTGTACTAATAAACAATTGCAGTGTATAAATAAAGATCCAAGGGTATTAAATACAAAACGTTTGTGTTTTTACTACGCGCATTATAATTTGAACACATCAAAAGGGTACGGGCGGCGGGGGAGGGGACGCGAATTGCATCAGCTAGCCTGCCGGAGCACTTCGCAGTCCGCTTCGTCACTCATTAGTGTATACAAGTTTTGGCACGCGGCAAAGTACTTATTGTTGTTTTTGAAGAGTGGAGTTTAAAAAACTGTGCTTGTATGTTACACAGATGGACGAGAAAGTGCGAAACCTATTAAAAACATGGAATGTTACAGAATGCATGGTCACAGACTTGTTAAATGAGTGTTTTCAACAAATAGTGTACCTTTTATGTTTTCATTCAGGATTCAGAGATTTAGGCGTTTTCCTACTCCGAATCATGATTACTATAGTGGTTCTGATGAAGAATAAGCGTCCAATTTTGATTCCACTGTGTGACCCTCGCCACTTTATTTTGCCAGTCACATAATGGATATTTTTTTAATTATCAGGATCCATGTGATCATAATTTGAGTAGAACAAACTCGCATAATTTCACATTTTGATGAAAATGGTTTAAGGTATACTTTTTATTGAAAATGCTCTGAAAGCTGCATAAATATTCCCTATTACAAGAATTACTGCTCTCAGTACAACTCAATCTTGTAACGTGAACAATACAAATAGTATTACCAACAAAACAATACGCACACGTAACATTACTTTCTAGTTGCCATTGCAATCCGTTCTTGTACCGTGAACAACATTAATCAGTATTACAAACAAACCAGGCGGTTACCTTTACTAAACACCTTGTTTCCACCACGGCCTGATATCTAAACTTTACAATATAATCTTGTACTTAAAAATATTTAACTTGTTTATCTTTAAAAACGATTAGTGAGGGGAACATTCGGGTATTTCTTCCAGCGTTTCAACCGCTTTGACTTCGGTGTCGCATTTTTAACCATTTCCCTGTACGAGTAGGATAACCATTTTCGGTTATTTTCTAGGAGTCCAGGCATTCTTCAAAATAACCGAAAATGGTTATCCTACTCGTACAGGGAAATGGTTAAAAATGCGACACCGAAGTCAAAGCGGTTGAAACGCTGGAAGAAATACCCATTCCTGCATTGTAGTCGTTACTACGTGCTTCGTAGTTTTAACAATTTTGATATACTCGAGGTATGAGGTATGTGGTTATGTTCGAGACAGTCTGGTTATGTATACAAAGAGTTTTGTCGTCACATATACAGCAAGAAAATACTGTACTGATAACAAGATTCTGGTTATTACGATACGAGGTATTTTTTTCAGTGTACGACATAGTATAAAACTGAAAAACACTATTAAATAAAATCACAAACCAAAACGCTCTATAAAAATGTTTCACCAAACGCTTACAAAGTGTTAAAATAATAATACAAAAAAATCAGTAATGCAAAAGGTATGAATCAGGGAAAAGAGCAAAAGAAAATATATTATTTTACACCTGGCTGCGTGCCATCATATTTAATGGCGTATGACACCACTCCTGTCGGGTCATGAAATAGTTATTCGCCGCCGCAGCAATAAGTTTTCAAAAATGGAAGACGCAACGAACTTACGATGTAGGATGAGCCAGTTTCCGATGCTCAAACGGGTTATAGTCTTCGTCTGCCTCAATATCCCGGCCCGGTATTTCCATAAGAGGCAGAGTAGACCCCGCCTGCTGTTCAACCGGGATTTCATTAGGGTCAACTTTGTACCTGTGGAGCGTTTCCCAATACTGTTATAGTTACTTTCGTGATTATAGACATTATAATATAACATATCTAATGAAAGTTGATTCGGTTAGAAGTGAGTTGGTATAAGAGTGTAGTTTAATTTTCTAGAACAATAAACACAAATCGTCGAAATGCGATGGTAGCTAGAACAAGTAAAGCGCCACACGAAAAGCTGGTATGTGATCAGTCGGAATGTAGGCGAGGTGTGTCGCGGACGCGGGTTTTACTTCGGAACTCTACTGTGGCCATTACTCGGAATTTAATAAAATATACATTTAACATGTTCAGCTGCGTTGCTGAGTCAGTGTCCAAGTGTAAGTGTGATTCATTCATTATGGTCTCTAAAACACTGTGTAAATTATTTTGCGTGCGTGTCACTCTGTTAAGACTCGGCATTTACAAATATGTGGTTCCAACATTAAATTCAATACAGCTTCACATTTTCAGTTAGCACATTATAACGCCGGATTATGTTGGCATTCTAATGTAAAATAGTTTAAACACAACTTGCATGTCTAATCTCGTCAAAGGGGTAACATTAAATGTATCTACTTAAACAAAAGTTCACCACATGAAGTCACAAGGTAAAGCCGAGTATATTTTTCAGGACATAAAGCTAAATTAAATTTGTACATAGTGCATGTCGGACCAATCCCGAGCCTGAAGAGAGATGGCGCACGCGCGCCCGCCGCCGGCGCGGCGCGTGGCGCGGCATTCCGGAGGCGGGCTCTCTCAATTGATATATCGACAATTTTTACCATTACCAAACAAAACATATTAAATAAACAAAATCGAAACCATAAAATGGAATGATGTACCGGTGTAATAGTCCATTGCGAGAGGATCAAAGTCGGTGACCGACTTTAATCTCGTGAAGCAGCACGCGTCTTCCCCGAAAGTCTCCGTACGGCGGCGAGCATTATTAGCTCGTTTTAGGGAGCAAGTACTTAACAGTCAACATACAATATAAAATACCATTTTAACAACAAAACATCTTTTAAATATGAAAGATGAAGAGTAAGCCCGGGCCTTGCATGCCTTTTTATTAAAGCTTTAATTCTACCGAGTTAGGTAAGTTACTCTAACCTCGAATATAATTATTATATTAAAAACAAATTCACTTTTCAATATCCTGTAGAACAAAAATGACAATATTATTAGATTTTCGACTCAACTCCATGAAATGTATGGTTTATCTTGTTAAAAAATGAGGTTAAGCTATGAAGCATGCTTTACGCCTTCGACTTCCTCAATACAAGCATTAAGTAACAGTTTGCGGTGAACCATACATAGTGAATATAGTAATGATGATCGGTGTTGACTATGTACCAGACTAGACATCTAGAGTTGGGATGTTTGGTGGCAATTTTGAACAGAGTGCAGTGGAGTCGTTATTTATTATAGATACTTAAATGATTGAATGAATGAATGAATGATTTATAACACTTAAACAAAAAAGTACTTTCTTTAAATTGTCATGGAATTTGAAATTTATGGTAATAGTGGAGGATATTAAATATAAAAAAAACATAACAATATGTTTTTTGAAATTTTTAAAAAACATGGTTTTCTTACAATTCAAACTATGCCTGAAGCCAAAAAATACACTGCCTAAAGTTAGTTTCATTTAACAATACATTTTTAAAACTCCTTTAAATATTAATAGCTACCTAACCTACCACTTATCTTACAAAAAAATAACAAGTAACATTACTTTTTATAAACAAAGACATTGATTATCCTAAACACCTAAAGTGAGGTATTAGCACAGAATAGATAATAGTACAAGTAGTAAACCACAACTATCTATTTATGAAGTTGAACAATTAGCAATTGGAATAAAAGTTTCAAAATCTTGCATGTTATCTTCAAGTGATGTTAAACGGTTGTCAAGATTATAAAATGCATATACTGTGGCAATCCGTTCCATATTTTCTGGAGTAAAGCGATTTCTTAACTTGTTAAATAACCATTTATGTGTCGAGAATGATCGCTCAACATCCACAGATGTTTATGTAGCATGCTTTAGAATCTGAGCATGATTTCCAAAATCTACCATATCTCTAACTTCGTAAAAGTCTGGACTTCTCTTTAATACATATTCCAGCTTATTTCGCACAGTCTCAGTTCCGTGCGAGTTCAGTGTACTTGTTACAATGTCTATTATTAGGAAACTTTCTTCTATTGAAATATTTGTACATTATAATTGTTTTATTGAGTCTGGTATAATTTCGTAGCAGTCTTGTATAAACTTTAACTTATTTTTCAAATTTTTATTTCCAAATAATGCTTGAACTTTTCTGATAGCAATAGCATCTCTACTATTTAACTGCATTACAACTTTTTTTATATCTTCAAAGTAGGTAGCGTAATAAAAACTAGCTTGTAACCAGGTGCCCCATCTAGTGATTACCGGTTCTGGAGGCAATGGTATATTAGGAGCATATTCTTTAAAAAATCGGACGCGGTGGGGCGATTTCAAAAATATTTTCTTGACATTTGATATCAAAGTATTTACTAAAATGTGTTCAGATCGAATTTGCTCCGCGACTCTATGAAGACCATGAGCTAGACAAGTAACGTGTATTAGTGTATGTCTTCTTTAAGATCTTACCAGCGGCAAGCATGTACGCAGCACTGTCTGTGCAGAATATCAAAAATTTATTTATATTTTCAGTGTAGTTCTCTTCCCATAAAAACCTTAAGCTTTCGTCAACCACAGAAGCAAACTAGAGTCACAACTTTACATGCTAACAAATACGGTCTTTGCAATGTATCTTCTAAAGATTTAACAATAACGTTTACGACATAATTGCCAACAGTGTCAACTGTTTCGTCTACAGTGAGCCATATATTACTATCGGAAACTGCAAGTCTTATTTTATCCATTATTGCCATGTAAATTTTTGACAAATAGATTTTTTTCGAAATACTTTGCTCCGGCAGCTTTTTATAATTTGTGCATTTACAACAAAGGTACTTTTCAAAAAACTTTCGAAACTCCGGATGATTTACCCTATTCCAAGGAATATTACACGCAATGAGAAATATTCACAAGTCATAAACAAAGTCATGTTGGTCGCCACAGTTCATTCGGTGTTGAGTACTATTGATGTGTTTAAGAACGTTATATTTTTTCATCTGCGTTAGACTTACTGCACAAGCTGAACAATTTATAGTATTGCTTTCCTCGCTATATACAAGTTCTTCATATGGTTCTATCCATCGCAGAATTGTTCTAACTTAAGTAGCTTAAGAAAGTGAAAAACTTAATTCGAGTCGAATTATTTCATGGAAATAGTTTACGTAAAATTTTACATAAGTTAAGACTTTACCATTCAATTATAAAAAGTAATTAATGACGACTCCACTGCGTTACTTGTCCAAAAATGCCACGAGAATCCTAACCCTAGACATCACTTTACAGACCTATTTTCTTAATGTATCTCTTCGTTTTATATGAAACACGAGTGACAAATATACTGTCACATCCGAGTGCGACTGAGACAGCGACAGCTAGCCGAAATACATTAAGAAAATAGTAGCACTGTAGTGATATTTGAAAACCATTCCATAAATGTCGGGCTACCAGTAGTTATAGGCTATATTAGGCTATATAGTAAGTAACATTTGAGAGCAGTTGCAGCTCAGCAGTTATTGGCAGTTGTAGTGGGACCCCACCGATAATTAGTAGAAAGGTGTCACTTACTTGACCATAACGACTTCAGATAAGTCATTTTTGACTCCTTTTTTCTTAGGATCATATTCGGCTATCATCGGCCGCATTTGGGGTTTCTGAAAAAGAGCAACATTACATCACTAAATAGTATACCTACAACAAAGTCGCTTTCTGCTGTCTGTCCCTATGTACGCTTATCTTTAAAACTACGCAACGGATTTTAATGCGTTTTTTTTTCAATATTATATAAAGTAAGTTTATATGTATAATATTTAACGGAGCGAACCGAGGGCGGTTCGCTAGTTTATTATACTCAGTGGTAGAAAACGACGAAAAACGACAAACGACCCCATTTAAAAAAGAAAAAAAGTACTCTTTCATCACGACAACGCCCCGGCTCAAATATTTCTCTAAATAGAGACGCAGAAGTGTGACCCCGAAGACGTCACAATGACGTTGTTCGGCAAGCGGCGCAGGGGCTTGTTTCGGGCGTGATTTCGCTACGCGACCGCGTCGACGCTATTTCGGGTCTTTTATAAATAGCCCTCAGTATATACTGAACGCATGCGCATGAAACAAACTTGCGCGAATATCCCGCAGGCGGTTGCGGGAGGCCCAAAACCGAAGCACATGTTTATTTACGAGGGCTGTTTGATAAGTACCCGTTTTCTAAATATATTAATATCACTGGCCGCAAATAAGTATACCACCTTTTTAAGCCATTTTTCAGAGGCGGGAAAATTAAAAAAAAAATGGCAATCCTTTCCTTTGTTTTTTTTCTCATTTGACAACGATTCAGTGAAGGCGTGAACTTAAAATTGTTAAAATGGAGAAAGAACAGTATCGGTCTGTAATTAGATTCTTATTTTTGGAAGGAAAAACATGTGATGAAATAAAAGTAAGAATGCAGGCGGTTTACCATGAATGTGCTCCTTCTATGACAACCGTCAGATATTGGTATAACGAGTTTAAGCGGGGGAGAACAACCGTCTTTGATGAGGATCGCCCAGGCCGGCCTGTTGAGGTGACTACAGACGATATGGTTAAGAAAATTTAAAATATCGTTTTAGCCGACCGCCGAATTAAATTTCGAGAAATCGTTGATGCTGTAAACGTTTCAATCGAGAGGGTACAACACATATTAGAAGAAAAGTTGGGTATGAAGAAAGTATCGGCGAGGTGGGTGCCGCGTTTACTCACGGAGGAGCAAAAACGGAACCGACTGACTACTTCGGAGCAGTGTTTGGCCGTGTTCAAACGTAACCCGAAGGAGTTTCTGCGTCGTTTCGTGACCGTGGACGAAACGTGGGTCCACCACTACACCCCGGAAATGAAAGAGCAGTCGAAGCAGTGGATTTTACCGGGTGAACCTGCTCCAAAGAAAGCAAAAACCGTCCCATCGGCTGGAAAGGTCATGGCGACCGTTTTTTGGGATTCGCAGGGTATTATACATATTGACTATTTAGAAAAGGGAAAAACAATAACAGGGCAGTACTATGCCAATTTATTGGATGAATTTGACGCCGTGTTGAAGGACAAACGACCCCATTTAAAAAAGATAAAAAGTACTCTTTCATTGCGACAACGCCCCGGCTCATTCGTCCAGAGTTGTGACAGCTAAATTAGCACAGTTACGCTACTAACTATTGTCTCACCCCCCGTATTCTCCAGATTTAGCCCCATGCGATTTCTTTTTGATTCCCAACCTAAAAAAATGGCTCGGTGGCAAGCGACTTGGATC
Organism: Acleris holmiana; assembly: GCA_949316455.1. Lineage (NCBI taxonomy): Eukaryota > Metazoa > Arthropoda > Insecta > Lepidoptera > Tortricidae > Acleris > Acleris holmiana. Next base: position 56,308,433 of record OX438762.1, read on the forward strand.
AAATGACGAAGTCATTGCCGCCACAGAGGCCTATTTTAATGACTTTCCAAAATCATACTTTTTGGATGGTTTATTGAAGCTTGAGTATAGGTGGAACAAATGCATAGAGTTAAAAGGTGACTACGTAGAAAAATAAATGCATATTTAATAGCCCTCGTATGTTTATTTACAGGCATATCAACAACTTTTATTTCGGAAGTACTTAAGTAAGTACGACTTTCATTTTAGTTATTCGAGTGCCATTATAGTTTGAATTTTTAATGCCTTTCCCTTGCATAAACTGTGGCAGTAATTTACACGGCACCAGTAATTGCATGGTTAAGTCAACCCTTTATAGGATATTTTTAGGGTTCCGTAGTGAAACTAGGAACCCTTATAGTTTCGCCATGTCCATCCGTCCGTTCGCAGCCTAGCTCAGAGACTCCTAGTACTAGAAAGCTGTAATTTAGCATGAACAGAGATATTAGTCACACCAACGAAGTGGTAAAATAAAATCTTAAAATAATTTTTTATTAATATATATTTTGGTCTTTCAAAAATAATACGGGTTTGTGGAAACAAATTTTCGATTATTTTGTGAAATATTAAGTGTCCCCCCTCCCCCTACAGCCAAAACTACAAATGCTAAAAATGTGAAAAAATCTTAAATGAAAGCGCATGTAACGAATTTAAAAGGAAAACTATCACGATTAAGTATTAGATATTATTGAATCCCTATTACAATCATCTAAGACGGCACCAAATTTATGACTTTAAATAGAAAATTAGTTAGGTCATTTCGGCTGTTCGCGACCACTTAGTGTGGAGTTAGTAAGTTTGAGACGGAAAATAAAAATTTAGTCTTTTTAACCCTTAAATTGGCAAAAGTTAAAAAGTCGTGAATTCAAACCCTATTTGATTTCAAACCAGTATAAAAAAATATCAATCCAAAAAAAAACAAAAGTGAACATTATGGTATGTATCCTGTGGTGCACACTGTCAAGTAAAGGGGTTTACTGCACACTTTAGGACCTTTTATTTTATATACAAATAGCTGAAACAGGCGATTTACCCAGTTTGCATCCGAAAAATACAGATTGCGTCCGCCTGTGGTCCACTAATTTAGAAAATGTAAATAGGGGAGATATTTTTTTAATAATTGCAGATATTTATCCAGGTAATTAAAATTGAACATAAAATATATTATTCTCAATATTCATCAAACCTAAATAAATATATATTTGATGTTAAGTCTTAATTATTTATCTTTTGAACAGCATCTAACAATTCATGTTTTTTGAACTGGAAATTGATATATCGATACGTTAAGAAGCCGTTCTGTTATCTTTTTTTAACTATCTACTCCTAACAAGGAATTATCTCCGTCTCATACAAATATAGACGTTATTCGTTGGGATATTCCCAGCTATTACCACTAATTGTTACTACTGAGAACAGAGCTGGCATTTCTTCCACCTTGTACCCCTGCGGACGCAAAATGGAAATTTCATAAAATTGGTGCAGCAGATCGCGTCCACCTTATTTTAACCGTAATTTTATAGAAAACAAGCACAAAAATCATTATTCTTATTAAAGGTTAAGTTCTAGGAACAACAATTTATCCCAAATTTAATATATGGGTCATACACAGATTTAGGTTTCCGTCTCTCCTGTGGACACACCGAAAGTTAACGTTTTTAAGGCCAAATTTTCTGGCTAAGCCCATTCCCGCAAATACGCCGTCAGGACTGCTTTAGACCTATCATATAAAAACATAACTTATATGCACACAAGCTTTGAAGTGTGTATGACCCATATATCTATTAAAAACAAATCGTGAAAAGTGCAGCTGCCACAAAAAATTTCTACCATTTTGCACGTTTTCGCTTGTTTGTTTTACACGCGAAAATAGATATTTTTTACGTAGTAAGGGTAGCGCGCCAGGCTCTTTTGTGTATGTATGTGAACCTAGCGAACAGGCGACATTACCCTTATTACTTGTTGATTTTTATGTTTGTAGTAGTGTACGGCTTTGGAACGCTACACTGGGCATGGACATGCTTTTGCCCGGTTTTGTCTGTGTCTGACAGACGTAACAAAGATGGAATTTTCTAGGTAGGTACATAAAATTATACCACGAACAAAAGTGCTTCAACACTGATTTTAACAGGATTAACATTGGGTAGCTCTAAAAACTATACCGTGGAGGTTACATAATCCGTTTTTATATTTACTGTACTGTACTGTATATAAGCTTGACAGATACTGTTTCGTTCGCCTTTAGCCAATAATACAAATAAGTACTAAATATTTGGAAATGATCTTTACTTTTTAAAAAGAAACACTATCACGAGTAAAAAGTCTCGATCGTTTGAGTTAGATTTGACTAAACAGACCTTGAAATATAATTAATATTATTCAAGTTGAGGCTTTTTTGTTTAAAGCAACTGAGCAAGTTTCTATTTATTTATATTTAACCCTGTTACGTATAAACTCGACAGTAACTCCAAAATGTTTGTACCTACTGTAAACTTAGGGTGTCGAGTGTCGTCGCGTGATCGTAATAGTACGGCGCCGAGTTTCGCTCTGCTGGGCTGCTGGTAACAATGTACCAACGAGGATATCTGACATAAGCGCATCACCCGATACTGTTACGCTTTAGGAAAAACATCCTGAGGAAACATGCACATTCAATCGGTTATGTTTGACCGATTTGGTCCATGGTTGAAAATACCGGCCAAGCGCGAATCTATCTGTGCACATTGAGACGAGGTTACTGTACCACAATTAATTTAAATGTACTTATTTTAAACTAAATGGAATTATTTCGGAAGAAAAATCATAAGTGAATTCCGATTATCCACCCCATAGATGGACCCGCGTTTCCGAGTAGGTATCCATCTTAGGGTGGATAAACGTTAAAGCCTTTCGGATGCACTTCGACCCCTTAAGGAACTTTTATTCAATTACCCTCTTACACACTCAGCTGTTCGAATGTGCCGGTTTCCTAACAATGCGATTCCCTCGCCGTAAGAGCATCGGGTAACGTATTTGAATTAGAAAAACTTATATGGTGACCCCGGGGGCGGAGGGATTGCACTGGGCGTGTCGCGCTGCCTTAGTAACCTTCCCACTCGTACATTCTGAGAATGGATATCAGTCCGAGACCGGAACCAAGCGAGCGAGCACGCGTGCGCCACAATCTGCCTGCCGCTGCTCGAACGATCGATCTCGGAGCGTGCCGTAATTACGTAATTAAATTAGTTTTGTGATTTATTCACTTTTTATTACTTACTGGTCTGGTGTTGATTGATAGTAAAATACATGAAAAACGCACTCCGAAAATCGGTTACATGTACTGTATAAATGGTTGTTTGAATAAACAAAAGGACGTAAAATCATTCGTAATATGATTAGTCCCATTTCTAAATGAATAAGAAACTATAGTACATTTCAAGGTCATCACAAGCAGCGCCGCGCGAAAGTCATAGGCATAGTGTTTTAAATGTCCTTCGTCATAATCGCTAAACTCTCGAGCAGTCGAGATATTTTATCGGGTACCATGAGGAGTTCCAGTGGCCATCTATGGTCTTCATCATCAGTTTCACTTCACCAAATTATACTTTCTCAATGCAATTGACTTCTTATTGAAAATACCAGAATCACCATGTATATGCCTATAATATTTGAAGAGTTCGAGTTTGTTTTAGTTCTCTCAATTTCCGTACGTGTTGACAATGGGACCAACTGGAAAGTGTACTCTCTGAAACGTGATAGTTATTTGTGCAACAAGACAGCAAAGTTGTTTTTTGCTGCGAGTTGTTGAATTTGAATCCCGAGCAAGCGAAGGATTCTAGGTTAGAATCCTGAGTGCAGCGAGGGACTAGATGCAAATAACTTTGGTCTTGTGTTGCACATACAATTTTTCACCTTAGCAGCGAGAAAATATAACCTTTATCTACACACATATTATTATCATAAACCCTCTAAGATGCGTTCAAAAACCACAAATTAGTTACGACTAGAATTAAGATAAACTCTTTTGTTAGAAATAATTTATTATTTGTGAAAATGTTATTATTGCCATATAATAACATCAAATTCGACATCATCATTACATTCAAATTTCGAACATCTTTGAAAAACCAAGCGATTCTAATATCACTCGAGATGACATTTTATTCGAAATGAAATGTCAATTGCATACAATTTTGACAAATCTCGCTTATACTTGATATCGAACAATATGATAGTGGAGGCCAACTCTAGTTTGTCTCTGAATTTTAAAAAAAAACTACTGGTGCCGCCATTTTTGACGTTCTATTTGTCTTGTCGCAAAAAATAGTTTAGTTTGTTTTGTTTTTTATAATAATTTAATTATGTATGTAGATAAAGCAGTGTATGTATAGATAAATGAACGAGAGCATGGAATTGCAAATGTAGTAGTATTGTATGTTTACAGGCATTCTATATTTGAATTTTCTATTTTCTCGTACTATCAGCATAAAAAGAGGTTTGTTATATATTGAAGAAGTAAATGCCAAAATAATGTCAGTGTCAAATTGTGAATATTATTTACGTTGTGCATATATTTTTACGTCTGATTTTAATGTATTCTCAAAATTATCAGAATAATTTTGTGTCAGCCCGTACGACTAAGTGTAAGTTACATAATTTTCAAAAAATATGGCAGCGAGTAATTTTGGTCCGACTGAGAGTCAAAATAAGCAAATTATTTTTAACTGTTATAAATATTTTGAAATTGAACTGAAGAATAATTTAAATTCCTCTTACACGGCTGCCCAGTTAGTTGAAAAAGCTACAGGTGTTTGTCTCTCTACTGTTTATAACAATGTGTCTGGGAGCAATAGTGACAAATGCGCATCAACAAAGAAATTCAACCTCCCCGAGAAATAAAAAGTTACGTACTTGTCCGTCATCAGCAGTAGACGATTTTGATCAGGAAGTAATCCGGTGAACTATATACAATGGGTATTTCTTCCAGCGTTTCAACCGCTTTGACTTCGGTGTCGCATTTTTAACCATTTCCCTGTACGAGTAGGATAACCATTTTCGGTTATTTTGAAGAATGCCTGGACTCCTAGAAAATAACCGAAAATGGTTATCCTACTCGTACAGGGAAATGGTTAAATATGCGACACCGAAGTCAAAGCGGTTGAAACGCTGGAAGAAATACCCCAATTTTCATCTGTCCCATAAGCAATTTTCAATTTCCTCTGTGTTAAAATCTGATATACAAAAGAGTTCGTCAAGTCATAGATTGTTAAGTATATGAATCTTATATCAACTCGTTTTATTTCTAGAAAGGCATTAGCAGCAAACGATTTACACAATATTATACTCCATAAATACAACGTTGCTTTTACACTATTGCACAATAAATCCATTATAAGAAAAAAGAAACCTATATATATTAATTCATATTATGGTTTCGCAAAACAGTTCGGCAGGTTCTTAATTGATGCAAAATAGTTCGTACCTACATGCTTAACGTTAAGGTTCTTTAATTTTATTACTCAAAAAAATAAACAAGATTTAAATAAATTAGGAACCCATTGTCATGAAACATGTCAAAGGGTATATATAAGTACATACCCCAAGTATTTTTCAATATTATAAGTTATTAATTAGAGCAACATGGGCCGCGGAAAACCAGTCACAGAAGAAGTCAGGAAAATTATAATTTCCAGTAGTGAGAGTGGAAAATCTACCAACCAAATCGCCAGAGATTTATTACTGCCAAGATCTACTGTCCAGTCAATCATTGAGCATCGCAAGAAACACGGCACAATTTCGTGTTTGAAGAAGTCGGGTCGACCGCGTATGACGAGTGCCGCTGAAAACCGTGTTTTAAAGAAAATTATCTAACAAAACCGCCGTGCTCGTGCGGGGGAACTTATCGTAAAATGGCGTGATATGATCCAGAAAGACGTTTCAGTGGATACCTGCAAAAGGGTTCTCAAAAGAATGGGATATGGTTTTTACACGGCCAAGGAAAAACCTTTAGGTACTAACGGAGTTACAGAAAAAGAAGAGGCTGAAATTCGCTCGCGAGCACTCAAACTGGACTACTGAGCAATGGCGTCAAATAATATGGAGTGATGAATCAAAATTCGAAGTAACTGTCGGCGACGAACGGAAAAAAATCATTCGAAAGAAAGACGAAGCATTCATCAAAGACTGCATTAAGAGAAAAGTGAAGTTTCCTGGGTCTGTGATGATATAGGGTTGCATGTCGGCACAAGGGGTAGGCCGCCTGCATTTTGTAGAAGGGACGGTTAATGCAGTGAAATACCAGGACATTTTGAAAACAAGTTTAATTCCATCTATTCCAAGCTTGAAATGTGAAAATGTCTACACTTTTCAACAAGACTTGCCATACTGCGAAAACCACGAAGACTTGGCTCGAGTCTAAAGGAATCCCCACTATAGAGTGGCCGTCGAATAGTCCAGATTTGTCACCCATTGAAACATTGTGTTGGAAAATAAAAAAAAAAATACGCAAGTTTCCATCGAGGTCAAAAAGTGATTTAAAAGAGAAAATAGTCGCTGTCTGGGAGTCTATAACCCCAAAAGAGTGTGAAGAGTTGGTAGAGACGATGCCATTGAGAATCAAGGCTGTTCTTAAGACTAAAGGCGAGACAACTAAGTGGTAGGCGAACTATTTTGCATACTCAAGATCGATAGCCGAACTATTATGCATTGTTGTTGATAGAAAAATTGTATTTTTTTTATTTAAATACAGAAATAATTTTAATTTGTATTATGTAGGAAATAAACTTGATTAATTTTACAATACTTTTTTTTATTTCTTGCTTCCATGCTATTAAAATTACTAACCAGATTTGACTTTTAAAAAAAGTTACTTTCAATTTTAAACAGTAGCCGAACTCTTTTGCATTGGGGCTCGTAGATTACAAATTTGTCATTTCCACGTTACGAAAAAATTAGGATTTAAATGGAAAAAGACAACCGAAAATATTAATGGAAAGACACAACATGCTAAGAATAAATTACCTTACCAAAATTGCGGAATATCGGTCTAAAGATAGACCACTAGTTTATACTGATGAAACCTACATCCACACTTCACATGTGTCCGGAGAGGCTTGGACCGATGGAACAGAATTTGGTGTAAAAAAACAAATCAGTACATGCCAGCGGTTAATAATAGTGCATGCAGGAGGAAAAGATGGTTTTATTCCCAACGCTTTGTTAATGTTTAAGGCAAACCAAAAAAACGGGAGATTACCATGACCAGATGAACTTTGTCAACGACGGAAAATGGTTAATAGAAAAATTAATACCGAACCTTAAACCGAATAGCGTACTTATCGTAGATAATGCTTCCCATCACAACAAACTTTTGAATCGTGCTCTAACGTCAAATTCTCATAAACAAGAAATGATGGATTGGTTGACAGAACACAACATTTCATATAGCCCGTTGATGTACAAAACCAGTTTGTATGATTTAATTAAACAAAATAAAGAGCGGTTTCGTGAGTACCACATAGATGCAATTTTAAAAGAACATGGCCACTCCGTTTTACGATTGCCACCGTCTCACCCGACATTTAATCGTATCGAAAATATTTGGTCCATGGTAAAAGGATATGTAGCGAAAAGAAACGTTTCTTTCTTTAAACATGCAAGGCATTATGAGTTTAGCAACTGAACGAATGAATACTATTAGTGCTGAGGACTGGGAAAATATTTGTCGCCATGTCGAAAGTGAAGAAAATAAATATTGATGTCAGGAAGGGGAAATGGATCGAATTTCCAACAATCTTATTATCAATACTTGTGACAGCTCAGATGAAGATCATGATAGCGACTAAAAGCAAAAATAGAGGACTACTACTTATTCCCTTTCTTAAGGGTATGTAGCTTTATTAAATTAAGAGAAAATTATTCTTCTTTTGTTGCAAACGGTACCACCACTACAAATACAATTCCATGTTCTCGATAATTCATCTATAACTGTGCATAATTAGGCATTAAAACACTCGTGTGATGTTATTATGTAACAGTCACAAAAACTACAATAAGGTAAAAAAAACTAGATGGTAAAAATAAAACGACATCCCCCAGCCGCCCGTGCGCCGCACCACGGACACCAATATTGTGAACAAAAATTAAAAAGTTACTCTGTCTCACGCTCGCAGCAAAGTCGATTTTTATTCACTGTCTTTAAACCGCAAAACCACCCTTTTTGAGGTGCTGAGGTGAAAAAAGATTTTTTCAAATCGGGGAACATACATAAAAAAATTATCCAATGAGTGGAGAACCTCCTTTTTTTAGTCGGTTAAAAACACGTCGTTACGACCGCCGTAAGCGAGCGAGTTACATCTGGTGAGCTAAAACATTTTTTGCCCTCATTGATATTGTAGACGTGTGACAATCCTAGCACTACACGTGCCGCGTGCGAATGAATACAAGTTATACTATAGTGAGAGAGGCATAGAGTAGGCACGTTACTCATGCCTAAACTGCGTTCTTGCAGGGAAGTGCAACTTCTGTACTTGTATTATTACTTATTCTGTGCCGGGGGTTCGAACTCGGTACCTTACGGTCACTAGGCCCCCGACACTATAAAAGGTAGGTTGCGGCGAATTGAATGTACACTTTGTACCTTGTAAATTATTACGCATCCGCCGGCGTTCGGGTTGCTTACCTAGCGACCAATTGGACAAAAACCCTTGGAACGAATTTTGCTGTTAACAAGTTTTCTTGTAATATTAAACGTTCACACCTGCATCCCCTAAATAACCACATCTGCATTATTAGCCTAGCAATAATTAGCGTACTTATTGTTTAGGTGAGTTTATTAATACTTTACCTATGTAGGTATATTTTCAGGATACGTGAATGTGATTATAAAAGGAACAGGTAATAAGTCTTGTTAGGTATTGCTGTAGCTCTCCTGCCACCAACAAACCGACTCCATTGTTCTTACCTAAGTAACATGTGACCGTGGTGGGTAAATATTTGTTACAAATATAGCTTATGTCCACAGACGTGCCAACGCACGATGTATCGCGAATTGATAGCTCCATACAATAGCTACTATTGTACAAGTAGAGCTGATCGTCACAAGTGCTAATAAGAAATATAAGCAGTTAAGAAGTATGACGACAGCTCAGGCGGGCGGCGGTAGTCATTGTGCGCAGTTCCACTAAATCATCTGCCAAGGCCGATGATGCTAAACAACTACTGCAAATTATTATTCGATGTGAGACGAGCCTCCCATCCTCTCTACCTACTAATAGGTATAAACTCGAATTCACACATATCTCAATTTCATTGGAAAGGTTTGTAACAAGTAAAGAGCACCTGTTAAGAATTAGGCTAATTTTATAGTAATATTCGCATTAAAAGTGTAAATAAACTTAAGCCTTCGAAGGGTTCGAAATACTATAAGAACCTTCTTAAAGCACAAAATGACTGTCGTCTGTAATGTGTCTTAGTCTCGTAGACACGCTGAAAAAGTGGTACAATAAAAGGGAAAAAAATTTTTTTTTTCGGTACCTCCTCTATACGTAACGTGGGGGTGTATTTTTTTTCTTGTCTACCCTATAGTGTGGGGTGTCGTTGGATAGGTCTTTCAAAAATATTACGGGTACACAAACAGTTTTTCGATTAAGTATTCCGTTTTATGAAATATTAAGCTTCAAAGCGCAAATTTTTATTAGACTCAAGTGTCCCCCCTACAGCCAAAACTACAATACTAAAAATCTGAAAAAAATCTTAAATGTAAGAACATATAACAAATTTTAAAGGAAAACTATGACGATTAAATAGATATCATTGGTTCTTGAGATGCAGGCGATTCAATTGATTATACCTACTAAAATCATCTAAGACGGCACCAATTGACTTTAAATAGATAATTAGTTATTAACTAAGATCATAGAAACAAGGGAGATACCGTAAAACTACACAACTATAGTCCTAGCCTGCAACAATGGTCCAATTTTCGTCCTTACATTATCCTTAAAATATGATAGCTCGCTGCTATTATTTCTGGGTATATAATTATTTGTTAGGCCTAAAATAATTTGCTTTAAAGTCTAATCATATAGCTATCATATTTTAAGGATAATGTAAGGACGAAATTTGGACCATTGTTGCAGGCTAGGACTATAGTTGTGTAGTTTTACTGTCATGACGGCAAATTCGATCGTAACCCCGTGTCGCCACTTTTAAAAATGTGTGTGGTTTACACTTACTCTCTATGCACTAGGTACTACAAAAAAACTTTATAGATAAGGTCGAGAAATGCTGAAAGGTAGTTTTATTTCCATCGTAGTTTAGCTACTCAACGTAAGGTAGCGATTACTGGTTTACTTAGCTGCCATCTAGCGATAGCGACGAGTATAATATTGACTATTCAGCGCTAGATGGCGTCGACACGGAAGTCCTTAAGTCTAACAACTTAAAAACTACGTCTTACACCAACTTCAATTGAACGTGTTCTCAAGGTGCATGCGTCATTTGTCTGCTACTCAAGTAGGAATGTCACCATGCCTGTTTAAAAATATATCGATAACCATGTAATATTTTGGTTGATTTATTTAATAATATTCGATTCTCAAACAAAAATATCATTTTACTATTAGGTGATATGATTATATTACTTAAACTTTTACATTAATTACTATACCTAGGGCTAAAGTGACACTTTTCTTCCTTATTTTTTCTTTTTTACAGCCAGATACATATTTCCATATTTTTATGATGGTGCCCTTGCCGTTGGAGTGCACGGTGGAGGGCAAGCTAGACCGAGGCGGTCTTGCAATCTTAGTTTCGAAAATATTGTCTATGGCCTATTTGTTATGTTCGAATCCCAAGAATAACCTGTTGTTGTCTCTTTATGTCTTACAGTGACGGGTTGTGACCCGTAGCTATTATCCATTTTATTTTATTGTCGATTTAGTAGGAAATCTATAATAATGATTTTCGTAAAAGTACTCTATAATTATTATAATGGTTGGTGAAATTATTAACACCTTCAATAATACTTCTATCTACATTGGTAACAAACACAATGAAAAAATGTGTAAGTACAAATAGTTTTGTTACTTTAAGTTTTCGAGATATTTAATTTTTAACTTCGTAAGGAGCGTGAGACCTCGGCCGACCAGCGCTCACGGATTATGACGTCATTTACTAGCAGCGGTGTGCGTTCCTAAACGATTCATTAAGCTCACATCATGGCTATATCTTTTTAACCATAATAGGTGGCCAGCTGCTTACTATAAACTCGATCGTTCAAAATAATAAATTAAATCCCCATCCCCGTAGAAGAAACTTAAAAAAACATTCACAGACTAATTTTACAATGGTTTAAAATCTAAGACGGCTTCTTAACTGTATGTTAAATTGATATTTTATAATATTTAATTTTACACAACCAAAAAAATAAACCTGCTCTATTTATTTTAAAAATGACTTCGATATTATAATTGTGATGTACAGACGGATAGATAGACATTCAATCTTATGAATGAATTATATCTGCAATACACTTGAACCGAATTCCGATTTTAGTAAGTACCTATTTACGTACGCCATTCAGAATATTACTTACTTAGTGTAAAATGTATACGTATACTCGCTCGTTAAAACGCAAATCTAATATCTTATAGCGTAATTTTTTTACAAAGGTAATTTCTTTTGTTTTATGCGTTTTATTCTAATGATCGCTGTAGAACGAACAAGACATTTATCGATATCCGATAAAAATCACATTCGCATCCTTACGCTCGGAAATCCAAACAAACATTAACATTCATTTTAAAATAGAAATAATGCTTGAAAAATTTATTTACGTTTGTATTTCGAATTTTGCAGTCTTTTACGCTAATAACAGTCATTTTACCATTTAAATGGGAGTTGATGTATTGACAGCAATCGGTCGGCGACTGTGACAGCGTTTGACGTGTCTTGAACCGATATGTCCATTTTGACCATATCGAGGCGTCACGATTGTCACGAACCACGCCCCTATAACATATCTCCCTTGTTTCTATGATCTGAGGTAGTACCTAACGGCTTCGGAACCCTACACTGAACATGGTCCGACATGCTCTTGCCCGGTTTTTTTATATCTATTAGGTATGTTTTAATAAACATGAAGAACGATAAACAGCAATATGGCGTGTGTTGTGTTTGAATGCAGATCTCATAATTATATCCCGCAAGAAAAATCAAATCGAAAAAAATAGCTTCCACCTGTAAGGCGGCGTATTGAATATACTTATGTAGGTATTTCGGATTGTAATCGTCAGATAGCATTGGTAAAGCGTAGAAATGCAGAATATCATTATCCGAAGTTAACCTGTGTTTGAAATATCTTTAAAGCAAGTAGAATTTTATTGTTTTGTTATAGTTATATGTTCTAGTAGTGACGTTATTATTTCGTATCGATAAATCAGTTGCGATGTGTAATGTTATTATTTATTAAGGTAATAAATTATAATATTCGAAATATGGTTTATTTTAGATTCCTTGAAGACGATAATATGAAGCAAAGTTGGATAGAACCTACTTCACGACCAAATTGGGTCTTGGTCGAAATTTTTTGAAAATTACTGTTATGGTGGCACTCCACTTGGGGTTGCGTGTTCGCGTTGCGACGTTGCGTTGCCCCTTTTCATTTGCAGTAGGAAGAAAACGATGCAACACGAATATTTGGCCGAATACCGCTAAGTGGAGTGCCAGCATTACGTAAACAAATTGCGCAGACTCAAACCTGGGAACCGATTTTTGACTTTAGAGCGTTCGATTTCAAAACCCAGCAGTAGAAAATATTCGAATGCGACAGTCTTTCACGCTTTATTTTCGAATGGTACCAAATTCCATATTTTTGAGATTCTCACTCGAAACTGAGGGATTGACTAAATAGTACTGTTAAGTTGGAACGCGTTTCATTATACGCAATAAGTCGATGTTTTACCGGTTTTTTGTAATTCATATTTTGAATGCGAATAAATGTGTGAAACTATCAAAAGTTGAAATTATAACAAGTTAATTATTATTTAAGAGCGAGTGAGATTTATTACGCTATTTTACAAATTCTTGACTGGTTATAAATTTAGGTTAAATGAAACGCTTTCTCGTCTGTGGATGTCTATGTCATTGCTAGGTTTCTTTCTTTCTTTCTAGATAATAGTAACTGGTTAGAACATGCAATTGTTTTGTAACATAATTGCAAAAACTTTATGTTGTATCCATAATAATCACACAAAACTAGTTAACTTACCTTTGCGTTAATACTTAAATCACATGATCGTTGAGCATCCGAGACAAACGGCCTTAACTTATGAATTAAATATCTGCATAGGCTTTTACTTAATCTGTAATTCTTCTTAAATTTATTTTCGCTTTCGAGAAATGGCTCGTTTCCTAATTCCGCTAGCCGAAAACGCGGCGGTTGCGGTGGCACAAATTCATCTTCTTCATTATTATTTACTAAAATTAAATACTCCTCCAGACTTGCCATACCTATTGTAATATTTTATTTTATGTCGCTAATTTTGCTATAAGTATTATAACAATATGAATTGTTTTAGTATTAACAGGTTTGACAGATGTCAAATGATACTTTCTATTGATAGAATTCAAAACGAATGCCACGGACCACTCGTGTTCATATTTTCTATCGCTCGCAAGTCAAAAATACCATTTTATTGTTTTTGGTTACTTTCGATTGAAACTTTCGAACGCTCGAAAGTCAAAAATCGGTTCCCTGGTGCTGTACCCTCTCTAAGCTAATCGTCTCTAAACGCTTTCGTTAGATTTAGGCATGGTTTATAATAAAACTGAAAAAACACTCACTAGCCAATTCAGCGGGGCTAGACGAGTTGCAGTTATATGGAATTGACGTAAGTGTCACGTTACTATCTCGGTGGCTTACGTCAATTCCATACATTTATCAATCGAAACATAATCGCTAACGATTGTCGAATGCAACTTGACTAGCCCCACAGAGTAGGTACCTATAGTACCGGCAAATAAAATATCATATTTGTACTTACATCTCAAACGATTACCTACAAATGTGACAAACTAAAATTAACAACCCATCAGGAACAAGTTGACCAATTGTATTGCTATTATTCAATTCGTTAGCTGATTAAATAAAGTTCAAACGGTATATAACAAATGTTACAAACATATCGTAGTTTAAAAAGTTTATTATTTAAAAAAACATTGCTGATGTGTTCATACAAATCTCGTAAATTTCGTTGGAACGCGTCGGCTATGGTGTTTTAAATACTAAACTTTATTAAACTACGATATGTTTGTAACATTTGTTATATACTATTTTGAGCCCTATTTTTGTAACCGTTTTTTCAAATCGGATTTTATGTGTATATTTAAGTAATGTACAGTGATCGGAATTATGAAGTAGACGTGGGCCTTCATATAGCACAAATCGTAAAGTATGGCCTGTAGTTCAATATGGCCCACAGATGTAATGGAAAAAATATTTAATTTGTTTTTATTTATGCCAAAAACTGGTATATTTTGTTTATTTGATATGTAACTGTCTCTCAGACTGTTTATTGTTAATTTTATTGACAGTTAATTGACCGGAAAGTACTAATGATTTTGGGAACTAAATAAATGTTAACAGAGCTAATATTCAAATTCAAATTCAAATTCATTTATATATAATATAATTCTCAATTTTGCGTGGTCGCATCCTCCTTTTAAGTTTACACCTGTATTAAGAGGTATTCGGTCTTTCTTACAATGTGGTTACAGTAATTATGAATAAATGCTGCTAATTAAAATGCTATAATATAGCATTTTAATTAGCAGCATTTATTCATAAATATATGTATGTATACATTTATAAATATTATTTAACAAAAGGTTTTTTTTATGTATACATTTTATTTATACAAACTGGTAGCCTACCTAAGGTTGTACAAAAATAAGGTAAACAATCATTAAGTTGTAGGGAACGTACAGAAGGTAGTTACTAAGGGTTAGTGTAAAAGTAATTCTCATTCGTTATAATCCTTTTCTTTTAACCATGATGTTATGTGCTTTTTACAATCACTAAATGTCTTCCTATAAATATTAATGTTTCTGTTTACTTTGTTGTATAAATGAATAGATAGCACTATCTATTATTTAGAAGACAGTTTTATGCACATAAAACTGTCTTCTAGCAAACGATGTTCTGATTAAGTAGGGTTACTTAATTATGGAACATGGGTTGCATTTCTTAGCTAAGTTAGGATCAGGTTAGTAACTTTTGTGTAATTATAGAGTACAGTTCAGAATATACAACTGTCGTACCGTGAGGACGCCAGCTTTCCTGTAGACATCGACAGTGCTGCAAGTCCTTTTTTTTTGCAATAAAACCTTGAGAACAGACCGCTGGCCCCGTTCCAATGTTATCATTTTATTTTTGTGTGTTCCCCCCCCAGCAAGGTTTACAGTATAGGATAACAGATTGTACCAGGGTTTTGTATGTGTAAATTAATAGTTCTTTATCTGCTATTTTTCTAATTCTTAAAAAGATAAATCAATTTACGTATCCTAGTTGCAGTGACTTCAATTTGTTTATTCCAAGAGAGAAGCTGGTCTATGTGTATTCCTAAGTACTTCGTGAATGAAACTTAAAAGTTTCGTGCAAGTACAATTCTTATTTAGTTGATTTAAACAAATGTCAGCTTTTAAAGAGTATATTTTTTCGGGTTGTGTTTTATGTAATATTGGAAATGTAATATAACTAGTTTTTTTTTAAGATTAAGGCTAAGCAAGTTAGTCTTTAGCCACAACATAACCTTGGTCAATCCCTCCTCAGCAAAGGCATGCACCTCAGCCCATCCCTCTCCATGGAATAGTAACGCGGTATCGTCTGCATAAGATATTACCTTACCATTGGTGAGTTGTATATTAGTGAGGTCAATGATGTATGCCAAAAAGAGGGTCGGGCCAAGGACACCGCTGAGGGATCCCAAAGAGGGTGGAGGGCTCATCTGTGCTATAGACGTCGCTACTAAGCTGAACCCGCTGCATTCTGTTACTTAGATAACTCGTGACTAAGGAAAGAAACTGGCCACGGATTCCCATTATTTCTAGTTTACGTATAAGGATGGGGACAGAAACCGTGTCGAAGGCTTTTTTTAAGTCCATAAAAATACATAAAATTTTGTTTTTATTATCTGTCTTGTAATTGATGTCGTAAGTTCTAGAACAGCCTCTTCTGTACTTTTGCCTTCGCGAAAACCAAATGGTCGATTAGATAAGAGGTGGAATTTGTTTAGGTAATTTAATAATCTATTGTTAATTAATTTCTCTATGATTTTAGAGATCGCCGGCAAGACAGATATCAGTCTGTAACTATTCATCTCTGCCCCCGTCCTTATAAACAGGGTGAATAGTAGAAAGTTTGACAGCCGCAGGAAATACCCCTTCTCTAAAACATAGTGAGCATAAATACCCAATAATCGGAAGTAATTCAGATGTTGCCAGTTTTACAAATGCTTATTGATCAGTATATTGTCCCATCCCGAGGCAGACGTTGACTTAAGATGAAGTATAATGGACTGAATTTCAGCTAGATCAGGTTCTAGAACACCAATAGAGGAATTATGTAAGTGTAACGAGTTTAAATAGGACCTGAGATCTAAATCATCCGTGTTACTGGTAGTAATTTGCTCAGCTACATGCAATCCGACATTAACAAAGTGTTTATTTACTAAGTTAGCAGACAATGTTGGAGAATGCAATAAATTAAGTACCTAATTCATTATATTTTAATTTAGTTTTCTTAAGGTTTGATATTGTTTTTATAGTATTCCATAACAATTTATTATTATTTTTGGCATTGGAAAGAAGATCTCGCTCGTACTTCTGTTTTAGCTTTTTAAGCACGTTGTTACAGTAGTTCCTATAGCGTCGGTATGTTATTTGTAGAACTTCGTTGGAAGCATCGAGCCGTAATCCTCTTTGCAATTTGTTTCTGTGCTGGATGCGCCTAAGTATACCTGGTGTAATCCAAGGTTTCAAAGTCCGTGTACTGCATGGAATCTTGACTACTTTAGTGTTGCTGACTAATGATTTCTGAATATGTTCGAGAAGAATAATTACTAAAACGTTCGGGTTTTTAATGTATAGCAATTCGGAGATGTTGAGCTTCTTCAAGAAAGTTTACGCGTCGGCATAGTTCGTAATCGTTTTAGTAACAGCTGGTCTTAATTTAATTTTAATTTTGGCGTAAATATTTTATTAGGATCATAGCGTGGTAAGTAATTGTTGTATCAAGTATGGCGGTTTTAGAGTAGTAACCTTTAGGGTCCAGGTTATGAATTATAAGCGTAATTATTATTAAAATGATTATTGATCTCAAGTACCAAATATATTGTAAACGTAAACGGGTTTTTTAATTGTAAACAATTAAAAAACACGTTTACGTTGATTGAACTCTTAGGCCTTTTTGTATGATCATATTATAAAAAGGCCTATAAGCAAGGTTTTAAAAAACCTTTTCTTGTGGCTTTATTTATGGTCGAAGCTGCCATTTTTGTCGTTTATTTAATAATGTATGAAACTAAAGACTGATTTAAATAGAAACACGATGATTAGATTGGTAATTTTACATTTTATTAAGAATTTCCCTTAGCTAGGCTTTATTATTCTCAGGTACTTTGCTATAATTTGTAATTCTAAAAATTTATATCTAATCATTAACGTTGAAATTTAGGAATTGAATTACACCATATATCCAAAACATAACGCATTTAAAATAAATCTCTCTAAGCCACTAAAGCATTTTCCGTTTTTATTCAATAATTTTAAACCTTTGTACTGAAAAAATAAATGCTGATAGTAGGTGGGTATCGATAATCAAAATAATGTACTTCTACTGTTTCTATATCTGGAACAGTAACTACATCCTCGCTGTTACGAATCAGGAAGATCCAACTTACACTGTTATTACGCGAAATTGATCCAGCCGGATCACAATGATTTAGCACTTGAACGCGCGACGCGGCGGGCGCGACGGGCGCTGCGGCGGGTGCGCGTCGGGCAGGGCTATGGCCGGGCCTCGCGACTTTATTAACATCTATTTCTTACGCACTCACACCCCCTACGGTCTCATGCGAAAGTGCAGAGAATTCGCATTTGAAATTCGGGATATGAATGACACAGTCGAGCTTGTAACACAATAGCTATATTAAACTCGGTAGGCACTTGTCTACCAACAGGTGTCCCAGAAGTTGACGTTTGTAAATGTAACGTCAAAATAATAAATTGTTGGTAATTTTGCGAGAATTAATGAATGATTTTGGTAATAAACCTAATACATTGTATACTCCATTTCATATACCATGGCCCGATGCACTTGAGACGGTCATTAGGCGTTAACAATAGGATTAGTGATAACAAAAGATACCTGGCCCTTTTGCGGCGTGGTATGCAGGTTGGACCGACGCGTGCCATTTTGAAGTGCTCCTAATTAGATAACAAAAGGCAAACATTATGAGCCCTATTGTTAAGCTTCAAGTGCATCGGGCCATGGTATATGAAATGGAGTATATATTGGAACTATCTGGGGTACTCAGGGAATCTTGGTTAGGGCCGTATGTTGCAGCGCGGTTTACGTGCATTCGTGAAATTGCATCGAACCGTCAGTGACTCACTTTTAACATAGATCTGGGGGGTTATCATGAGCTAGCTTTGCAGTTCTGTTTACGCTCAGAGAAAAGGACAGAGCTATATAACCGCCATAGCTCTGTCCTTTACGCTGACCGTAAAATGAACTGCAAAGCTAGCTCATGATAACCCCCCAGACCTTCAATTAAAACATTGGGCATTTTGGGATGAGTGTGAAATTAAAAAAAAAACCGTGCAAGAGCATTTTGGATCATGCTCATCGTAGGGTTCCGAAGCCGTTAAGTACTACAAAATCAACAGATCATACAACAGTAATAACTAATTTTCTGTTTAAATGGTGCCGACTTAGATGATTTTAGTAGGTATAAACATTTTTTTCTATTCGCGTAGTACAATTTGCTGCTAACGATACCACTATCGGTAAGTCAATGAGGTGCCTTGTGTGATCGGAACGTTGACATTTCATTGTGAAACGTTTCACAAAGTTCTTTTTCGCATTGCAAATGGCGTGAATTATTGTTTAAAAAAAAAAAGTTCACCGTATATTATCAACAGCTGCTATTCTATTTTATTTACTCAATTATTGCTAAATCGACTTTATAGATTAATTATAATATGTATACACAAACAATAACTAAATAATTAATACTTACATAACGGACAATAAGTGAATTTAAGAGTTATTATAAAAAAATTGTACTTATTTTAACATTTTTTAATTTGGCTGAATGACCTAAAGTTCCCGAGTCTTTTCTAAGGTGTACTGTGGTAAAAAAAACAAACGTTTCAAAATAGCTGGAATTTGTTTTGTTTTGCTTTTGCACGAAGTTCTTGAAAGTTAAAAGAAAGAAGAGAGTTAATCACTTTGTATGTGTGAGAATGTGTGACTTTGGCGAATTAAGTGATGCGGAAATGTTGACGCCGCCAGAAATAAAACAGGCGGCAATGGAAGTGAGCAGTAATTTGCTACCTTTAAAATCGAAAAAGGTCCTATATATTGGTATATTGTACATGTTTTATTTTACGATTCCGCCCATTATACCTAAGCAGAAAATTTTGTGCTACTTGTAGGTACATATCCCTTTGAGCTCATAGAAAAAGTAATGTATGCAACTATTCATAATCAGCCATTGAGACACTCATGCGTATCTATTATGACATTCGGCTTCGCCTCATGTCATAAACTCGCACTCGTGTCTCAATGGCCCTTATTATGATACAGTTGCATAAACTACTATAATCGCCTGTATCTCAATAACCAATGATGTCTACGTAGTCGTGATAGTTTTCCTTTAAAATTTGTTATATGCTCTTTCATTTATTTATTTTTTCTGATTTTTAGTATTTGTAGTTTTAGCTGTAGGCGGGGGACACTCGACTCAAATCAAATCAAATCAAATCATTTATTGCATATCACATTACATAGGTTGATGGAATTGTAAGTAGGTATACATGTGACGCCCTGCAAGGGCACAGCAACATGAGAGGGTCAGCTTAACAATTATTCTCTTTGTTAACAATAGGTAAGTAATTTCCTGGCGATCTAGAGCTATCGGAGTACAAATTAACTATAAATATCTAGTATTGAAATATTCACTTAAGCTGTAGAAAGATTTAATTATTAAGAATGTTTTTAGTTGTTTGTTGAATAGAATTGGTTTTTCAATGCTTTTTATAGAATTCGGGAGGTGATTATATATTTTAATTAACATGTGATGTGGGCTGGATGTTACTAGTTTTAATTTGGAAAAGGGCAGTTTAAGTTTATTCAGGTCTCTGTCGTTTCTTTTTTGTACACTTTTTTTTAGCGAATACAGCTCTTTATATTTTGTGACGAATTTACATGCTTCTAGAATGTAGATAGAAGTAAGGGTTAGTATTTGAAATTTAATAAAATAAGGCTTGCATGATTCCATATTACTAATATTAGCTAAAATCCGGATACACTTTTTTTGGAGGGTAAAAATCTTGTCTATATGGCAACTATTTCCCCACAATACTATGCCATATGACATTCGTGAATAAGCGTGTGCATAATATGCCGCGAGAGCTGTCTGAAGGTCGGTGACGCGCTTGAGGTGGTAGATAGCGTAGGTAAAGGACGACAGCTTTTTTGACAACTTTTGTATGTGAGGTTTCCAACTTAGGTTTGTGTCTAGGTCTATACCCAGTAAGGTCGCGGAAGGCACAATTTCAAGATTCGTGTTGCTGTAGCTGTAAGAAATCGGTATTGCAGGCTTTTGATGGGGTTTAAATTGAATAATCTTTGTCTTATTTAGGTTAAGTTCCAGATTATGAGTTTTTAACCAAGTTTCAATTTTATTCAGGGCTAAGTTTAATTTATTTTCAATTTCACTGTTATTAGAGCAAGGCAATAAAACAGAGATGTCGTCAGCAAAAAGCGTGCAATGATTATGTAATATATTAGGGAGATCATTTATATAGATAAGAAACAGGATACATCCCAGGACGCTGCCTTGAGGGATGGAGCCGTTCACTACGACTCTATCCGATCTGATGAATTGTATGTTTCCTGTCTCAAAGTTCGTTTGTTTAATTTCTACGTATTGTTGGCGATTTCTTAAGTATGATCTAAACCATGAGTAAGCAGGTCCTCTAATTCCCGTGTTATACAATTTGTCTAATAAAATGTCATAATTTACTCTATCGTATGCCCTGCTCATATCGAGCAATAGGCCAACTGCATATTTTTTGTTGTTTATTTCATTGAAGATTTCGTGAACGTATTTATAAATTGCGAGGGTCGTAGAGCGGTTTTTCCTAAAGCCATTTTGATTTTCATGTAGAATTTTAAATTTTTCATAAAAGGAATAGAGACGCTTTACCATCACAGTTTCAAAAATTTTAGCTGATGTTGGCAGTAGTGCAATTGGTCGGTAATTATTTATATATAAAACTTCTCCCTTTTTGAAGATAGGTTTTATTAGAGAGATTTTTAATGAGTCGGGAAAGATACCGCTTGAAAAAGATTGGTTGATTAGAAATGTATACGGGAGGGTAAGAATCTCTGCACAACTTTTTATTAGACTTGGGGGGAATTCGTCTATTCCAAAGGTGATTTTTTTTTAGTTTTTTTAATATTTCATATACTTCCTTAGGCTCAGCTGGACTCAGAAAGAAAGATTGATCAATTGTGTTTGTTAAGCGTATTTTGTTTGTAGAATTTTGTTGTGAATTTCCGATAGAAGAGAAAAAAGTATTGAATGTATCCGCCACTTTTTTAGGGTCGTTTATTATTTTTTTATTTAATGTTTGGATTTGAATGTTGTTTTTATTTTTAGTTGTATTTTTATTCATTTCTCTATTTATTATTTGCCACATGGATTGAGATTTATTATGAGAGTTTTCAAATTGTCGTTTATTATGAAGTTTTTTAGATTTATAACAGGCTTTTTTCAATATTTTACAATATAGCTCTCTACTCTCTCTCTCTCTACTCTCGACTCTTAACAAAAATTAGCGCTTTAATTCTTAATATTTCATAATATCTTAAATTTTTACCAACCCGAGATATTTTTGAAAGACCTATCCAACAATATTCCACACTATAGGGTAGAAGGGAAAAATAAATACATCCCCACGTTACGGATAGACCAGGTACGCTAAAAAAAATTTTTTTCAAGATTTTATTTTAAGTCTTTGTCGGTGTGACTAATATGTATATTCATGCCAAATTACAGCTTTCTAGTACTAAGGGTCTCCGAGCTAGGCTGCGGACGGACGGGCGGACGGACATGGCGAAACTATAAGGGTTCCTAGTTTGACTACGGAACCCTAAAAATAGCTTACTTGGAAGAATAGTAGCTGTTGTAACTTTAATGTTTACATAATTGCATTAAGTAGTACTTACTTATTATTTTATTTCAAATTATATTGTCATGACATATACATTTAAGTTATGGTGTTTTAAGGTATAAGATCAGTCGATGAGTACACAACACAATATAAAAAGTAAGGGCACACAATATTATAATATAACTTAAATCTACTAAGGGTTTTAGTTACAAGGCTTAATACTTAAATATACTGAATAGTTTAGAATTTTTGATTTTCATTTGTTTCAAAAGAAAGCTGTTAAATTTGCTTTAAGACACTTTGAACAAAATTACAAAGGGTTACTAAACCCTTTTGAGATAATTTCGGTATTCCGACCAGTGTGCTACAGGCGGCGTACGAAAAACATCAAATGTCCAGTTTTAAAATAACAGGATGGGTATGTTGTATCTTTGTAAACCTACCGTTTTAGATTTGTATAACGGAGTCGAGAGTCGGCGTTAGGTTGCCAACAGAACATGTCGTCTTCACCAGCGTCTGAGCATTCATGATTGTGACGTTGCCAAAAACTAAATATACTTCCACTCAGATGTCGCTCGAGGGATGGAGTTCGTCATAAATTTACAATTAGGCCGATTACTCAAGGCAGTTTTAGTGAAACTCGCAATTCCACTCTAGTTGTGTGTAAAGGTGACGAGTGAAGCATACGCACTAGTGCCTAGTGAAGCAACTCGTGATTAGCCCTACAGTGACTAGTGCAGCGATGAAGTGGCCACACAAACACCGCAGGGCGTGCTCAAAGAGACGCGAGTCAAAGAGACTAGATATATTTAAATTTAAATACCACAGATAGCGTATATATTAAAATGCATTTCTTTGCGTAAGTTAAAGTAGTATGAGTACCTGATATTCCAGAGACTGATCCAGTATAGAGATAAACTAAACCTACTTACATTATAGCAATAGACAGGGGATAGCGAACAAAAGCTTAATCCAAAATTTGTTACCTAGAGGTTACAAGCACAGATAACAAACTAGTGGAAGAACATACGCAATTCAAATGCTTATTAAACTGCTATGGAAAAGCTTTTCTCATTGGCGCATACATTTATTTTTAAAAAAGCCTAACGGTAAATTAACTTTAGCCTTAATTCTTGAGATCATATGGTTTCAGATAGGATGACATAATGGTTGAATTAAGAGATTTCTATTTTCATGACAATGCTATGTCAATGTTGTTCAAGTTCTTGTCAACAGATGAAGCTTTTGCAAAGTATTTATTCACTTGACATTAAGGTCCACACGAGGACTAATAGAGGGGACCATTGCGTTCGTTAAATTTAGTTTATATATTGTAGAAGTTGATGGCATCTATACACTTTTCCTTACGATCAACTTCCTTCGAGCAACGATAAATACAACAGGGTTTCATCTTCAGCAATAGTAGAAAAAGCAATTGATTTATATCTTACCTAATTCAATAAAGGTTATAGTTTATCGTTTTGAAGCATTTAAGGTAAAATATCAAAACAAACATGGGACAATGTCACACGAATTGACCTGGTTTATCGATAGCAGTTTGATCACACCTCTATGTGCCCGAGTGACATTTATCGATAGTATTAATATCTTAATAGGTACCGAATTGGTTACACCCCTATCACTTGCTTTAAATTAGCGTCTCCTACCGTCCAATAGCTGAAATACTCGATATAATTATTTTAATGCGTGTTATGCTATTCAACGGTAGATGGCATTCGATGCTTATGATCAAAGATTTTGTATGACAGTGTTCCCAAAATGGGCACTCTATAATCATACCTATAATATTTAATCTCTTTGGTTAAATGTCTCTGAGAACGGCGGAAAAGCTCGGAACACCTTCACTCAAAAATGTATATACTCGTATACATGTAGGTTACCCACCTATAGATTTTTTGACATAATGTTAAAATGCCTAAAAACTTTTTAATCATGATCCCACTGAATTTCCACTTCTCAAGGAATAAGAACCACAGGATATTTAGCTGTAGCTGGGGTACGAGTATTTTATATTATTTAATGTACTTAGCGGTCTCCCGCCGTGTCAGTTTAGTTAGGGTCAGTGTTCCGTTAACTACCTACTGTATTTATCAAACAATCAGCCCTTACTCCTACGCGACGACGCTTGGATCAAAATATTAATGCCTACTTACAAGTAAAACTATAGGGCCACTACTTATTATTTTTTACTTTTTAGATGTTTTTTACAGACTGTTTTGAGTCAAGGTTTTTTTTAAATTTCTAATTTAATATTTTATTTCACGCTTTTTAAACTTCTTCATCTGAGTGTCTGTTTGTGGCAACGTAACTCCCAAACGGATGAATGGATTTGGACGCAGGTTTTTTTAAAACAAAGCTACATTAATCAGGATGGTTCTTAACAAAATTTAATGAAAATTAGTTGGGTCGTTTTAGAGATATCAGCTGTGAAAGTAGGTGTCGCCGTTCAATCGAGGGCTTTTTACCCCCTAAAAGCTCAATATCTCAAAAACGGCTGAACCGATTTTGATAAAACATGTGTAAGAACCACCGTTGCACCAAAGCATTGTGGTAATGCTTTCAAATAAAAAAAAAGGGATTCAAATGCTTCATCTATTTAAGAGCTGCCCCAAGTGGTACCCCACAGACAGACACACCCCGACCCCAACTTCGTAGGACTGAACGCGTCGGCTATGGTGTTATCATGCAGATAACTTACTACATATTTTACCTAAAAGCTTGAGGGTATCATCAAACTAAATAAACGTAAATAATTAAAATATGATATTTTTAACACGACTGCAAAAAAGTTCATATTCAATAAAAAAACATAAGTTTAAAAAAGTAATAAATAAAAAAAATAGTTTAAAAAACTAAAACCCGACTGTAAAAATAATGAAACAAGTTTAGACCTTTATTATGTTTTAAACTACATAGTACGAGTATTTACCAAAAAGTGGTATTCGCTATCTGAACGTAGAGTTCAAATTAAGGAATATTTAACATATTGGCAGCAGTCATCACCTCTGAGTGGAACTCCATCCATTATGATTGTCATCCTGTCTACTAGCAAGCTATTAAAAATATCGTTCGTAGTCGAAGGCCAAACTTTGCACATTTCTATAATAATTTCTAGCCTCGTACACCACGGGCAGCATTACCTAGTTACCCGTGGCCGACCTTGTAGCTCACCTGGGTGGACCACGGGTAACTAGGTATTACAGTCCGTGATACACCTAGGTGGACCAAGCTGCACCACGGGCAGCATTACCTAGTTACCCGTGGCCCACCCTGTAGCTCACCTGGGTTGACCTCGGGCAGATTTAATAGCCCATGGTCTACCTTGCAATTAACGCTATTTCGAGTTTCAGCATTTTACTTACGCGACATTTACTTTACTCACATTTTAAGGAAACGAAACTGACATCGACGTCAATGTATTAATGATTTATTTCATATTTGGTCGTATCGTAAAAACTGCGTATCAATTGATTTTGGCATGGTACCACTAAGCGTTGAATAATTAATTTGACTTGATTTGATTTGATAATGAGAAAAGCGCCATCATAGCCTTGTGGTGAAAGGGGGGGGGGGGGTTTACTTTAGAGCGCTTGAAAGTTTTACTCAAAAGTGAGCAAAAACGGTGAATCCGTATTTATGAAACACGAGCGATTTAAAAAATTAAAAACGTGTGGTCCACATCATTCAAAATCACATGTTTAATTTTCAGACAAACTTCAAATACCTTTCATAAGCAAAGAACCTTGGCGGGGTAAACGTTTTATTTAATTGTTAGTTTTAAAGAGTAAATATATTTGGTAAACAGTATTAAAAACAGTAAACAACAACGCCACCAGCGCGGTCTGGGGCGCTGGCGGCGTAGTAGAGAATGAAGAATGAGCGCGAGGGCACAATGGCATGTCACGGCGACTGAATAACGAGGCCTTGCTTTGCCGGAAGTCAATACTTATAGCCGCTACACAGATTCTTCATGCTAGTTCAACTGCATTACGTCAGAGAAAAATGTACTGCACGTTTGCGTGTAGGTATGTATGAATGTAATTATAATACTTTATTGTACTAACTTAATCAGCAGCATTTCACAATTCTTAATATTTAACAAAAATATAAAGACAAACTTATCTCTTGCCGTGTCCGTTCAATTAACTTAGAACACATTCGCTGATTGGAAGCCTAGAAGGTCAATCAAGAACCTTGTCACGTTGTGTCAACAGAGTGAGCCTCGTGCCTGCCCCCGCGCGCCAGGCCGGCCTGGCTAATCAGCGGCACAATACGAGTCATTTCGCATTTCGCCTCTTATCTCCATAAACAATCCTGCTCAAACTTTAGTTTAATATTGTACCTATTTCCCTTAAGTACTCTTTAACAAATTTCAACAATAATGACTTAAAGATACGTATGTTATTCGAACAAACATTGACGAAGCCCAGAGCCCACTAACTCGAGTCTAAGCTAAGACATCACCTCATTTGGTCGATGACGTAGATCATCCTTGATAAAAGATACATCGTGACTGACTGTATTTTTTGGGCATGCGAGTAAAAGCGAAAGTTCAAACTGTTCAACGAGACTTACGCTTGCGAAGGTTGCTGCTTGCTCGCTGCTGCTATAGGTATTTGTTTATTACATTCTATCACCGTTGGAGATTGAAAGAGAAGGGTATATTAGGTTCATGGGGATTAAGTTCATAGTAACCTAGTAAATATACCATTTTCGGTTTGGGAGATATGTGGGAGGCCTTACAAAACGCAGCGCCACCGCGGATATAATATTATAGTGACGTTATAGGTATTAACGTTAGGTCACGTAAGGATCGCTCATGTGCCCCGTGACGTCACCGTCTGCGCGCCGCCCCGTAGCGGCGGCGCCACCGCGGCACTACCCTCGCCATAACTGCCCCTCCCGCCCCCGCCCACACCCCTCGCGCTCGGGAATATGCATGCGATTTAGGGCCAAATTCACAACAAGGTAATAATAATTAATACCTAGTACCTACCTAAACTTTTTTCTATACTAATAATGTTTCTATGAACATAAATCAGAAAGCAGTCATTATTTATTATGTACCTACAAATTTAGTATATATAGGTACCTCATACTTGGTACCAAATACCAATTGGTATCGGCGCTAAATCGAGAGGACGACGACGTTACCTTCCCTAGTTACGATTATGTACTATTAAAAATAATCATAATAATTTAGATAATTATCATAAACCTGTAATAAAGACGTCTGTATGACGCGATTTCAAAAATGCGGTTCTTAATAAACTATATATATATGTATACGAGTATAAGTATAGAAATAAGCTGACTGATCGATCAACGCAAAGCCGAAACCGCTGGACGTAGGACTTGAAATTTGGAGAAATATTCCTTGTATATCCTACGGGTGCACTAAGTACGGGATTTTTGGAAAATCACCCTTTCCTTCATTGGTTGAAATAGAGGGAGTAACGGGAAACTAATTGTACGCGTACGAAGTTTGCTGTTCATTTGTAACGATGGAGTTAACGTTAACAACATTGATACTCGTACCTTCGCCGCCTACCGCATTCTAGAATTTGGTAGTTGTTAGTAAGATAGTAGATTGTTAACATGGGATGTAAGGCACCTAGTTCCAGCAATGCGCCAATAAATGTTGACTTTCATCCGAGTTGAACACTCTACTTTTCAGATCAACTTTCAGGAAAATTTATCATAAAACTTATTAAGTATACTTTTTCCAAACTGTGGCTGCGTGAAATTTTAGAACGGCTCAGTACAGGCTTAGCTTTTTTAATCATCTTACTACAGATAGGCTGTATAGGTTTCAGCTCAGCTACTGCACAGGATCCATTGACATAGTTTTTTTTTCAAAAAACTTTTCTATCCTAGGGTTGACATGCATTACTTTTAACCCGCTTGTAAAAAAGCTATGGCCTACTTTAATCAAACATGAAAAATATATTAATTAGCCTAGTGAGTGAACATTCATTTTACAATAAGAATATCTTAATATAACTTTCACTTGTATAACCACAATTGTACCCTAATAATTCGTTGGTCGCGTTGTACAGAGATTTGGTTAAGATCACCTGCCTGTAATTAGTGAAACAAGCGAGAATAAGCGGACACAGGGAAGTGAAAGGTTTAACGAGGCGCTTGTGGGTCACAAGTTCACAACACTCAGAACACAAGTCGCTTCGTGGCGTCCGCGGCCGGCCCCGGCGCCGGCGGCCCACGCAGCCGTCCTCTCGGCCACTATACAGCGATCCCTATCAGATTTCTTGTACTCCCCTAAGTGTAGGTAAAGCCTGACAAGATTCTATTTGGCCCTATTTCTACACAAATTTGTATTGAAATAGGGCCAAATAAAATATTGTTAGGCTTTAATTAGGGTTATACATCATGCGATGCAGTTTAGAGTCTATAATGCTGCGTGAAGTAATAAATACTTAGAAAACAAATAAAACACGTTTTAAAATGAAGGTTAAATCGCTTTTTAATCAATAAATGTAATATTAACCGTTTATCAACTATTTAATTGTTGGTCAACTACAAACATAGAGTAGGTACTCTCCTGACTCAGAAAAATATTATCATGATATAATTATATCAATGGTTTGACTATCAATGGAAGACTCTTTACGAAGTCTTGCATTTGATTACAGATAAAGAAATCGCACGAATTTAAAGCTATAAAAAACGTCATTACTTTGTTATGGTCGGCCAAGCGCGTCTCGCCCAGCCCAGATAAGCGGACATTAAAAAAGGAAAGACATCAACGATAATGTTACACACAACGCGTGTAGGTCGGGTTATTCGCACCTGTTACCACTAATTTGTTACCACTGGTAACAACTCGGATTTTTTCTCATCTTTTACCAGTGGTAAGTAATGGGAATAAAAATACACAACTGTCACCAGTCACCACTAACTACTGGGTTTTTTTTCAAAAAGTATTTATCATCAAATATTTTAGTAGTAACAAACGGAAAAAATATTCCCAGTTGTTACCACCGAGTACTTTAGTGATAAAAGTATTGGAATTCGCATAAATAAATCCGTCCTACTCAAACTAGAAGTTAGCTGGACATTCTCTTTCACACATATGAGAATAATTTACGGTCTCAAGTGTTCCCTGTTTTATAATGGTTTCGTTAAAAGCAATATGTTTGCTAACAGTTAGTTCTCGGGGTCACCCCGTATCGATCGCACAGTTTTGTTGAGAACACGACTCTTCTAGTAAATAATATAATAAATGATTATTTTCATTTATAAACCAATCTCTTATTTATCACCCAAAGTCAATTAAAAAGTTAATTTCTAATACGATAAAGAACAATTTTATGTGTGTAATTTTAAAAGACTTGGTGTATATATACTATTTATTCTAAGTGAACTTTTATAAATAATGAAAATAGACAATCTAACAGCAAAAAGAAACATTAAACCGCAATTCTTGCTACAGACAGGGGCAAATGTTTAATTCATCATCATCATCATCATCATATCAGCCGAAAGACGTCCACTGCTGGTCATAGGCCTCCCCCAAGGCTCTCCACTTAGACCGGTCTTGTGCCTTCCGCATCCATCGCGATCCCGCCATCCTTACGATGTCGTCGCTCCATCTTGTTGGAGGCCTACCAACAGCTCGTCTCCCGGTCCGTGGACGCCATTCGAGAACTTTTTGGCCCCATCGGCCATCAGTCCTGCGAGCAATGTGCCCCGCCCACTGCCACTTAAGTTTCGCTATTCTTCGGGCTATGTCGGTAACCTTAGTTCTACTGCGGATATCATCATTTCTGATTCTATCCCGCAGAGAAACCCCGAGCATAGCTCTCTCCATAGCCCTCTGAGTGACTCTGAGCTTTCTTATGAGGCCCATCGTTGTTTAATTGTGGTCAATTAAATATTTTTGACTAAAACCACGAGCTAATCGTGCTTTATATATCAGTGGTTTTCCAAACTCACCATTTTTAATTGTAAATACCCATTTGCAATCGACGTTATTTCTGTTTACGGGTTTTGTACAAGTGCCCAGGTTTTATTTTCAATAAGAGAATTTATTTCCTCTTTTATCGCATTTTCCCAAAAATGCTTATCATCCCTGGTTTCAATCTCATTATAACATGTCGATATAGTGCAAAATATAGACTTTGCACACATTAAATAGTTAACAGAAATATCATCATTATCATCAATTTCAAAATATGGTACCTATTGTAGGCAAGTTTTTAATCGTATCACTCCTTCTTAAACCATTTTCACTAATAAATTCATTTTTGAGACTGACAATTCATTTTGATACGAACCAAAGTAATTGTGCACATCTGTTTCACTTACATATTTATTACTTGGTGGAACTAATGGCGCAGACCTTCTGCCTGTTTGTTTACAATCATCTGATTTTGCCACATCATATTTTATGCACATCTTCTTAAAAGATTGCCCGTCAGATTTACAGTTATTATCCGAAATAATACCACCAGGCTTCAATGGACTACTAGATAATTACTCTCATCCACTGTTACATCTCTGACTATTACAAACTATTCATCTACGACATCCCACACCTTACAGCTATTCGGTTCATAACCAACCAATATACCTTTTAACGACTTTTCATCAAACTTGGTTTTCCTTGTATTATTAAGAAAATAAACAGTTGAACCGAATAACTTTAAGTTTTTAAGAATAGGCATTTTACTATGCCACAGCCCAAATGGTGTGTTATCTGTTTTCAGTGCTTTTGTAGGACAAATATTAATTAAGTACGTAGCTGTTAAAACAGCCTCACCCCAGAACGTTTTGTCAAGTTTCGCGCCAGACACCATGGCAAGACTTCGTCCTGTTATTGTTCGTATCATACGTTCGAATAACATTGAATGCTGGCGTATGTGGTACTCGTACTGTTAAGTGATAAATAATACCTTTTTGCACACAATACTGTTTCATTTCATTTGATAAATATTCACCACCATAATCACAATATAAATTGACAAATTTCAAATTAAAATTAGCCTCAGATTTTGCAACATAATCTTGAAACATAGCAAAGATTTATGAGCTATTAAGTATGTCACAGTGTAGTGAGTAAATTGATCAACAAAATTCACAAAGTAGTTTTTGCTATCAAGTGTTGAAGGAACGATTGGACCACAAACATCTGTATGCACATTGAATAGAGGTCGTTTTATAGCCTTTGGTTCCATTTATTAAATCGCATACACGCTTGTTTTCCATTTATACAAGATTCACATATTTTGTCACTTACCGTAACATTATTCTATTGCTCAAAATCAGAACTCATTTTTTTGCTTTTTATCTGTACAAACTTAGATTTGCGAATGTG
Organism: Acleris holmiana; assembly: GCA_949316455.1. Classification (NCBI taxonomy): domain Eukaryota; kingdom Metazoa; phylum Arthropoda; class Insecta; order Lepidoptera; family Tortricidae; genus Acleris; species Acleris holmiana. The sequence goes on from OX438762.1 coordinate 56,340,252, forward strand.
ACCAAGTCTTTGATGCCATATTTCGTACCTATTTTTTACGACTCCATTCGATGAGCTATCAGTATTTAAAGCGCATTTCTAAAGTAGAAAATGTATACTTACCAATTAAATTATTCAAAGACTTTAAACACCTTACCCTTGTTAAAGATTTCAACTGTACTATCATTGTTAAAGACAATAGTCATACCAGCTTGCTGCATTTTCTTAACTGAAAGGAAGTTGTAGAAAATGTCTGGACAGAAGAGTACATCTCGTAGCATTCCCTTAATTCCAAAATCGCTTATAACAGCAATATTGCCTTTTTTCGTTGCTTAAATGTATGATAACTGAAATGTTAACTGGCATTAGTAACTTTTCAAAATCTTGTGCTAAGTCCTCTCTATTTATTAAATGGTCAGAAGCCCCAGAATCCAATATAAATGTAACGCAATTTTGCTCATCTTGTGTACTGCAATGATCTCAGGCCATAAAAGAACAACCAGACGTTAATGTTAATAGTCTGAAGTGTTCTATTGTTTTTGACACATTTATGTTGATAGTTTTGGCCCAACGAATTGTTATAAAAACAGTTATTTTGATAATGGCACTTTCTTCCACAACAATGACACTTAATGTGCTTAAATTTATGGTCTTTCTGCCTGTAGGGGTTTCTATTTACTCTATTTGAGTTTTTATTTATATGTGTATTTCTCTGCTTAAAACTTTTTTATCGTATAGTTTTTGCCTGGAGACTTTTCAAACTTGTGTCGTGTCTTCCATTAATCACTTTTATTTCGTGATCTAAAAGCCTTGTTTTGACAAAGCCTAATGTAAGATTATCCTCAGCTAATGTTTCGATAGCTGTAATGACACCGTCGATCCATTTAGGAGTGTCATGAAGAGATGTTATTTTTGATTTAGCTCCGGCGGCTATTAATTCGACTTCGATTAATTCATCAAATGACTGAAAGTGTTTCAGGGCTGGGATTCTACACGGTAATAACGATATCGTATTTGACCTGTTTCTGTATTGTCAACGTTTTCATAACTCTTATGTCATTTACAATAATGGCGACTGTGACATAAACGATTCAAAAACACGATATCGTTATAACGCAGTTGAATAGAGGCCCAGTAGTGTATTAGAATAGAATAGAATAGAATAGCCTTTATTGACTGATATTAGTGTTACATTTTGCAACTATATTTTAAGGATAACATTATAATTATATTATAAAAAAAAATAGTAGGTACATATTTAGTTTTAGTTTAATTAAATATTAAATTAAATATTAAGTATAGTTTTCATTTTATCATCATTATTTCCCATCAGTCTGCCTTGACGGCATAGGCCTCCTCCAGCCTTCTCCAAATATCTCTATCCTGTGCCTTTCCAATCCAGTTTTGCCCTGCTTGTTTCCTGAGATCATCTGCCCATCTTAGGCTTGGTCTTCCCCGTTTCCTAGTTCCATCTCTTGGGTACCATTCTGCCACCTCTTTGGTCCATTTGTTTCCAGGATCTCTTGCCATGTGTCCTGCCCACTTCCACTTCAGACTTTTTACTGCTACGGATATATCCTTAACCTTAGTCCTCTTTGTTATGGTACTTAGCTTCTTTCTGTCTTTCTTTTTTATGTATAGCATACTTCGTTCCATATTATGTTGGCATACTTTTAATTTTCCTAGGAGTTTATTTTTTTAGTCAGTTTAGTCATTAGTTTAGTCAGTGCCCAAGTAGTGTATTATCGGGTTCCAATTTCAAATTTAGTAATCGCTTACGTAAAGCTAACTGGGTCATACCCACTCTTAAAAACAAAAGTTGCCTCTCCTGTGGTCAATAGTTAAATAGCTTGTGTGCATATAAATTATGTTTTATATGATAGGTCTAAAGCAGACCTGACGGCGTTTTTGCGGGAATGGGCTTAGCCAGAAAGTTAGGCCTTAAAAACTTCAACTTCCGGTGTGTCCACTGGACAGACGGTAACCTAAATCTGTGTATGACCCACCTGCGTAGCAATACTTTTTCTCTGATAAATATTATCTAATCTGTCAAATATGTCTTTTGTACTGTCAATTTCATTTACAAGTCCTAACAAAGAGTCTGATAAATGCTCAATCAATGTATTCTTTGCAACTCTCTCATCTTTAAGCCAAGCACTGTCCGGTGTCTTTGGAACTTCACAGTCGATCACTTTTAACACTTGAAGCTCATTTAATCAATTTCTTATTCCAAGTTTCCACACACTGTATCCACTTAAGATCAAAATGATGAGTTTGGAAAACCACTGAAATATAAAGCACGTTTAGTAGCTCGTGGTTTTAGTCAAAAATACTTAATTGACCACAATGAAAAATTTGCCCCTGTCTGTAGCAAGAATTACGAGTTTTAGATTGACATTAGCTTTTGAAAATCAATTTAATTTGCTTGTTCATCATATGGATGACCCTTAACTTGGCAGTGTGCACCACAGGATACATACCATAATGTCCACTTTATGTTTTTTTTTAATTGATATTTTTTTATGCTGGTTCGAAATCAAATAGGGTTTGAATTCACGACTTTTTTAATTTTTGTAATTTAAAGGAAATTAAAGGAAGGGAGGGAATCCCATGTGCAGGTAATCAGGTCAGCAAATTAAATAAGTCGTTAACAATTTGCAAGTTGTTGTTTTCAAATGTTTGAACAGGCGTTAATAGAAAGTGTTTTCGACACTCATCAGCTGATTTACATTTTAGATGCGGGTCATATAATGAAAAATATTTACGTAGTGCTTTATGTAGACGATCTCGTTATTTCAACTGCAGATATAAATACCGTGAATGCTTTCAAGAAATACTTACTGAATAAGTTTAAAATGGTAGACTTAAAAGAAATAAGATGTTTCCTGGGAATTCGCATTGAAAATACCGATAGCAAAATCAGTTAAGATCAAGAACTTTACATAAAAACTGTTTTAGAAAAGTTTAACATGAGTGACTGTAAACCTATTAGCACACCCTTGGAAAGTAAAGTAGATTACAACGAGTTCAATTCGTGTGAAACTACTGAAGCCCCTTGTAGAAATCTTATCGGTTGTTTGATGTATATTATGGTTTGCACTCCACCAGACATAAGTTTTGCTGTGAACTTATTGAGTAGATTCACGAACAAAAACAACCATAAACTATGGTCACACTTGAAAAAGATTTTTACGGTACTTAAAAGGGTCTATGGATTTCAAGTTAACTTATACTCGAAACAACTGTGAACATTTTTTGTGTGGGTTTGTTGATTCCGATTGGGTTAGTGATGAACTGGAAAGAAAAAGTGCGACGATTACTTATTTAAACTGTTTGAGCAATGCACATTATGCTGGCAAACAAAAAGACAACATACAGTTGCGGCTTCAAAATTGCTGAATACATGGCTTTGTTTGAAGGTTATAAGAAAGCTTTTTGGTTAAAATCTTTAATAATCAGTATTATTAACATTTCAACAACCGGGCCGATACCAATTTATGAGGATAATAATGGTTGTGTAAGCTTTGCAAATAATCCAACAAGTCACAAAAGATCAAAGCAGATTGACATTCAATTTTCTTTTTCTAGAGAACAGGTGGAGAGAAATATAATTATAATGATTTATGTTCCCACAGGTAATCAGTTGGCTGACATTCTGACCAAACCATTATCCACAGCGTTTTTTTCTGCGTTAAGAGAAAATCTAGGCGTGATAAAGTGTATAAAAATGTAAAGTCGTATTACATTGGAGGTTATAAGAAAAAAAATATTATATATATATATTATATTATTATTATATAGTGAAATATATAAGCATTTAAAGATGGAATGGTTTGATTAGGTTTTTCCGGGTTTCCCTAATCCTGTGCAACAAATGTTGCACAGGATTAGGAAAACCCGGACCATGATCATAATTGTACCCCAGATAAAGGAGAGCGTGTGATTTTGATATTGTAAATAAATTATAATTTTTAATTATTATTTTGATAATGTTATTTGAAGAAAGAGGATGTATTTTTGAGGGGACGAATAAGAATTCACATAAATAAATCTGTCCTACTCAAACTAGTAGTTAGCTAGACGTTCTCTTTCACACATATGGAGAATAATTTAGTCTCAAGTGTTCCCTGTTTTATAAGGGTTTTTATAAAAGCCATATGCTTGCTAACAGTTGGTTCTCGGGGTCACCCCGTATCGATCGCACAGTTTTGTTGAGAACACGTCTCTCCTAGTAAAAGATATAAAAAATGATTATTTTCATTTATAAACCAATCTCTTATTTATCACCCTAACCAATAAAAAGATAAGAAAAAAATCCTAGCTGTTACCAGTGGTAACAAATTGGTGGTAAAAGATGGAAATAACCCGTGTAGTTCTGCGCTGCGATCCCGACGTAGTACGAGACGTAGTTGGCGAGCGCGAGTCCCACTAGTTTAGCAAAAAGCGAGTTGAGCAAACAAGTGTATCCTGCCTCGATCTCTGAAATGACTGACAGTTGAAATTTGAAATTATAACTAGCTACAGAAACCAAATCCAAATAAAAGAACACACAAACTTGAAACTATAACGCATTTTAACTACAAACTTTTAAGTGGTCCGAACGACACGGGCCTTGCTCGTGTGGTGACCCGCCCACTTTCATGCTGTCGTGTGATTTGATTTAAATACTATAGTAGTTCTGCGCGGGTAAAATAGCTCTATGACAGATTTTAATTCACACATGCACATATTTTTTGCGGTATGTGAGTATGGCAAGTCATGTGTGATTTTAAAGTAAGTTCAAAGACCAATTCATGTGCAGCACAAACACTTGCAATTTTATTTCTAATGTCAATCAATCGCACGACTCACAAGAGGCACGTGTGAATATGACCTGACAGTAGCGAGGTAATGGAGACAAGCGCGATGGGACACGTTGCGATTGCATGGGCAGGCCTGGGCTTACATTATTTTCGTATAAGTACAACAACATCTAGAGGTAATGAAAGGCTACCAAAAACGACAACACTCGTACTAGTTTAATAGAGATATCAAATCAACACGTATGTAATATGTTGCATTTTTTTCGTATTGCACACTAAAAAGCCAGTGGAAAACCTTTGCCACTTTTGCTAAACTCAGTAGATTTAATCTAGAGAAGATAAAAAAATGTGATGCTTGTTTCTAAACTAACTCAATCGATTAGAATCTAATTTCTGCGCCTAAATCACTACATAGTATAAAACAAAGTCGCTTTCTCTGTCCCTATGTCCCTTGTATGCTTAAATCTTTAAAACTACCCAACGGATTTTGATGGGGTTTTTTTTTAATAGATAGAGTGATTCAAGAGGAAGGTTGATGTGTATAATACTTTAATCCGGAGCGAAGCGAGGGCGGGTCGCTAGTAAATAATAAATATGAGGGAAGTGACAATCTCGCACCAATTTACCTAGTCTCAAACCAAGCTATGGCTAATACAGTCGGGCTTATAAGTAGGTGCATCTTTTGGTACCTTGTCGCTTTAACGCCTTTGACAAATTAGTGCAGCAGTTCCAACGTAATGTTAAAGTCTCAAACCACTAAAGTGTGCAGCTACTTATAAGGCCGACCAAAATATGGGTAGACAACGATAACCATACTGGTATAGTTAAATATTAAGCAAATACCCAAGACCCGGGATCAAATATTCGCGTTCATCACACAAACATTTGTCCATATCAGGACACGAACACGGGACTCGGTAGGTACCTAGGTACCAAGAGCAGGATCATACTCGTATGTCAGACTCTTTCCTTTGCGCGGAAAAACCAGCGCCTAAGTGATTACGAGCCCTAGAACTCCTAAGCTTTTACATGGTAGGTAAATGTCGCTATATACGTAGAATTAAACCGTTGAACTTGTGAATGATTCGGGCCGGGCCCGCCGTATCATGTTGCGGCTCTTGCACTGGGTGCGAGCACGCAGCCGCCGCCACGTGCTCGCCGCGTGCGCCTCGCCGCGCTCTCTGCGGCAAGAGGGGAAGGGGGAACGCTCATACCCAGTTCCACTTACACGAACATTTCTCATTCATAGACAACTTGCATTGACATTTCGAGGACACCTAAATAGGGTCTTCTCGAGACAATAACAATATTCTTATTTATTTTAATAAGGATTAGGACTTCAGTACCACTGATATTACACATAAAGATCAGAGTTTTTTTAAAACTACACTTAAAGGGGTGAAATGGGGGTAAAAGTATTTATTAGACACTTTTTCTTCGTGTTTGAGGAAACATTTAAAAGGAATAAACGTCGACGCCTTTACTTCAAGATAGCGGCCCGTGTCCACCTCCTCCTCCCCTAGGTAGAAATCTTGGGATTTTAATAGATTAGGTTAGGACCCCATTCCTTAACAACAGATAAATAAAAATCTATGCTCTGCCTTTGTAAAGCAGAAACCAGTATATGCTGGCCTAATAATGAGAATTGATTAAATAAAAACTTGTCATACATAAAATATTACAATAACGGTTTGCGATGAGGAAACTAATAAATGTACGATCCATATCTAGTACATAAAAGCGTTTATTTAGAATAATACAATCCTTTCCATCTATGATTATTGTTTGCGCGTCAACGTGGAGCCGAACCTGCTGGAGTTGAGCAGCAGTATCAGATGGAGGCTGGCCCGGTGTGGCCTGTCAAGAAAATTATCTGTTGTCGATTGACTTATAGCTCATAATTACTTAAGTTAAATTTTCAGCTCCCTATCTTGAAGCGTCACATAATAACGAAGTTCAAAGCAAAACTATTGTGACTATTTAGATTCCATTGGTTATTGGTCACTACAAGATTTTTAAGTTACATCCATAGATTAAGTGGACGCTGTTTCGCAATAATGTGTCAACCTACAAGTATTTAGCAATAAAGTGTCAACCCTCGGTGCGATCATTGTAGGTTGACGTTTTTTTGCTAAATACTTGTGGGTTGACACATTATTGCGAAACAGCGTCCAAGTATCAGATGTATTCATTCCGAACAGCGCATCAAATTTATAACTTCTGAATATTATACTGTATAACATTATGGATAATTAACGTTAGAATGACTAAGCGTAATGCTTTCAAATTTTTATGAATATCGATACTTATGACATTTAATAGTATGGAAATCAATTTCTGACGGAATCTATGGGTGGCAAAACGACATTTACTTGGGTGGATAAATATATCGTGTCATAATGGCTTACTTTATTCCTTTGTTGAACAATCTACTATTTTGGTTATCTCCCCTACAAGTAAAGTAAAGGTAAAAAATTACAATCTGAAAATATGTAACTCGAAAAGTGTAACTTTCGCTACAGTTACGTGTGTGTGTGGTAAAAACCATCTGGAATGTTTGTATGTAGTGTATATCTATATGTTTGTATGTATGTACGTATGATTGTTTGCATTTGATTCTCCTAGAGGCTGGACGGATGGCTCGATTTACTTCCTTCCTATCTCTTTGAAGTAAGCAGCGTCGTAACTTCACTAACCTTCATACTAAGTTTACCCTCTGACAAACAAATTTTTCTTCTATAAATTTATAATTGTTCCTTTTACTTCCTAAAATATGTATACATACGGTTCCCTAATCTAGATTTATATCTTCACTAGTTTCTGAAATAAAAGACTCCCTTTTACCGCCTTAACAACCATAAACTTACATATTAATAAAAAAAAGTATTCTGTGAAACGTAAGAACAAACGATAGCTTCAACTTGATAAGGCCATACAAGTAGTAATAAAACGGGTTATTGTATGAACTTATTACATCAAAGCTAATTTATTGTACTTACAAATTGTATGAAAAACCACATTAGTAAATTTGACCAACTTCCGCTGTTCCTTTATTTTTTTTTCCATACATTGAAATGATCCTTATAACAGATGAAACTGAGTCAATTTACATAAAATTAATAACAATACAAAAAAAAACTAATGAAGAAAGGTTCTTGTGGTAGCCAGGTTAGAATAGTGCTACTCCATGTCTTCCCGTGGATGTCGCAAGAGGCGACTAAGGGAATAGGGCTTGTAGGACCTACTGTTAGGCGATGGGCTTGCAACCTGTTTGTCAAGTCACTAATAAACTACTAAATTTCTTGCCCTGGTTGTGCAAAATATTGTTACAGAATTATAAACAAGTCTTTTTTGAGATGTTGGCATTTCTGTAGCTCTGCCTACCCCTCTGGGAATGAAGGCGTGATGTTATGAATGAAAAAGACCTGGGCCTCTATTCTACAACGCAGTTGAATAGAGGCCCTGCTTAAATGGTACTGAACGGTATCTACTAATTTCTACTAGTATGATATAACTAAATTGAAGCTAATTTACCCTACAATTACAATGTTCTCTTTAGTGGTGGTAGGACCTTGTGCAGGGCCCGTCCGGATCGCTACCACCATCTTATCTTTTAACCAACTGCCAAGCAACAATGTTCGCATTGTTGTGTTCCGGCGCGGGGATAGGACAACCGGTGAAATTATTAGCATAGAGACATTCCATCTTATCTTAGTCCTCAGGTTTGGCAACGCATTTGAGGTCTTAGGATTGTAGTCTTGTAAATTCCAATATATTTGAGTCCCAGATTCCACTTAACATAAGGTTTAAAAAAATTGTTTTATTAACAGGCTACTTACAAATTGTAAAAAAACGTATTTATAAGTAAATTGGACCAACCGATGCTGTTATGATTTTTTTATGTCCCTACAATGCTTATCTTTACATGAAACTGAGTTAATATTTTTATTTTGTAAGTTTTATTCCTTTTTAAGGACAACTCTTGACCAAACTTGTGTCTTGTCTTGTTGTTGTTGTTTGTTGAGTCTTGTCTTGTAGGTAAAGACACCAGTACTCGACAAAGGACCAATGTTCGACACTGATTCTTACTCAAAGAAGATAAAGAGTTATTCATTTGTTTTGCAACAATCAATTTATAACCCTATGACCTTAGAATTAAAAGCTTCTGTCGATTATTGGTGCATGTCAGCTAAAAGTGTCGAACATTGGTGTTGTTACCTTACTGTTAGGCGATGGGCTTGCAACCTGTCACTATACACTGGTACACATCTTAGCCTGTTTGTGCAAAATGTGGTTACAGAATTATCGAAAGATATTTTTAGAGTTGTTGGTATTTCTGTAGCTCTGCCTACCCCACTCTGGGAATGAAGGCGTGATGTTATGTATGTATGTAACTCTTGTCGAAAAATCATTTTATGCCAAAAATGTAATAATAAAAAAGACAATGTTTCATAAGACTGTTTATATGTCCTATGGTTTCGGATTTCTTCATATACACCGTGTTTTTTTTGATTTGCGATAACTTCGGCATATTGTTAGGTACACGTATAGAAACTACGTGGTACATTAGATTTTAAAATATTGCAAAAAAAAAAAATGTTTAGAACAAAGTAATTAAATGTTGTGTCTTCAATCATTCTAAAAGGGTCTTTAGAGTTAACTCATAGTTAGTGTCAAATACGTCAAGTCAGCGTGACATACACACACACAAGTAAAGATAACACTTGACAGGTGCACGACCTAACAATTGAAAACTCTTTACTCATAATAGGTAATTAAAAGAAAATTGTTAGGTATCAATTAAGAGCCTTTTACATTAGTTTAACGTGATTAACTGATTAATTTTAATAATTGAATATCTTTATAACCGTACGAGTTATCATATGTCTGTCTTCGGAAAATTAGCTTAATTTGACTTGAAGAACGTGCCCTTAAAGTTATCGTAAATCAAAAAAAACACGGTGTATATACCATATGTATATACGGTGTTTTTTTAACTGGGACCGTATGAAGAAATCCGAAACCATAGGACATAAAAACAGTCTTATGAAAAATTGTCTTTTTTGTGTATATATATATATATATATATACCTATATATATGTACAGCGCCTCTCTGGATAAGATGCATTAACGAATATTAATGAAAATAGATGCAATTTAACCGACAAAAAATAAACAGAAAAAGGGTGTAATTTAATTCTTCTTTACTTTCTGTCAACGCTATCGGAACAAAGAGTAACACCTCGACTCATATGAGGTCTATTGAGATGAAATAAACGGTTGTTTTAATCCTACAACATTTTCTGTGTCAGCGAAACGAAAAAACAGGGTTTCCTTCAAAAAAATGTGAATATTTTTTAGAAATTCCTGAAATGTCCAAAAAAATATATTAAATTTTGCCTATATTATCTAATGTTATTATTAGATATAATTATTTATGAACTCATTATCTATAATTAAAAAAAAATACTTGTCTAATGTAAACACGACAGTTTTAAAGAGCGGTCAAAGAAATTATTTCGTTTAGTAGGTTGTTGCCTTTTTGTTTGTCGTACTTATTCTTTTTTATTGACACAGGGTCTTTGAGCAGACTGCCCGGTACGCTAACACCATCTTATCCTTCAGCTTACCGCTAAAATGCAGAGTTTACATTTGTTGTGTTCCATTGTGTGAAAAAAGACAACTAGTGAAATTAATAACTGAGCATTTCTCAAAAAAATTGCTACATTGAGCGACTTCTACATATTATTTTTTATATAAAGGCATTTATGTAGATAACATCAAGCTATGCAATAATTAAATAATATTCTAATGTGTCCCAAAATATTTGTATGAAAAGTTCCTTTTGCGTTACCAAAAACGTATGAATATCAGTAACACAAAAGGAACTTTGGTTTTGTTGAAAAATGGTGGTAAACAAATTAAAAATGTGATTAAAAAAAATCAGTGGTTCGAGCCGCTGCCGGGTCTGCTGGGATGATTTTAATTAATTATACAGCCGCATCCCAGATAGCCGTTCTCTGTCGGAGAATCGTCATAGTATGTAGTTACAAGTGGACACAGATTCGTAACTGTTACGACACAATGCGAACTGTGTGCGGTTTGGTTTTAATGTGTGGTAAAGTAACCGTTCACACACAATCTGACCAAAAAAAAGTCATGAACTGTGTGTTGTCGCTGTTACCACACGTTACGTAAAATTTGCTTAATAAATGCTACAAAAGTACTGTGTTCTGTATCTGGCCCTTGATCTAGCATCTAGCGAGTGTCTTAAGGTTGGTCGAAACTCTTCGCTATAAAAGCGTTCGCCGAAACAACTATAGGGACAACGATCGTCAAGTCAAGGGTCTGAAATAGAAGCACCAATCGATCACGATATGCATTGCAGTCAGGATAGTTCCTCCCTCAGTGTGTGTACACTATCAATGCTCGCAATTTTATTTGTTCGATTGTGTCCATCGCAAGCGGCGCACTGCACCACCGGTAGCGCTCGCAGACCCGGCGCGAGCCGGCAACGGCGCTCGCGGCGGCGGGCGGCGCTCGTCGCTGAACTCGCTACTGTCGGGCGCGGTGGCGAACTCGTCAACCGAAAAGAGTGACAAGGAGTTGGACGAGGCGGGCAGAGTGGAGGGCGTGCGTTAACTGTATCCGCTTCTCTATGATCGGTCTTCGATCGATCTTATTATCTTTTCGCTTTGGTTTATCTATCAATTGTTATTGTCCGACGCGATCATTACATGATTATATTTTTTTAAATTTTCTACCAAGTTCACACTTTGAAAAATATTCTTAAGAAAATTTCTTATTCTTATTTCTTCCATAATATGTAAATGAAAATACATAGTAAAATGATGAAAGATAAAAGTGAATAACTAAATAATTTATTTCTTTAACAAATAGTTCTTCTTCTTTTTATATCAATGGCGGTCCACCGCGATATTTCGCCAATGTCAAGTAAGTAGAGTAAAAAAGTAAACAGAATAAATTAAAATCAAAAGTCGGTAATTTTTTAATCGGCCTTCTTCCCTACCCGAAGGTTCAAATAAGTTATTTTTCTTATATATACGGCTACTGTGGGACACTTCTGCCAGATTCAAGGTTCTTCTTCTTTTTTAATTAATGGCGGTCCACACGGTGATTTCGCCAATGTCAAGTGAATAGAGTAAATCAGTAAACAGAATAAATCAAAAGTAAAAGCCGGTTACCGGAGCCTCCAGTGTCAAGGTTGGAAGTCCCCCGAAGGTTAGCGTAATCCCCTGACAGTAATTGACAGAATCTCAGAGTTTCGCGTTTAGTTTAATTCACTTTTTTTAATGTTATGTTAGCAATGTAAATATACATGTTTTTTTTTAATTGCAATCAACAAAAAAAACAAACAAATACGGTTATTCAGTGAATAAAAACGCTACAATTAGGGACTATTAGAATAATCGAACTCATAAGTTCGTTAAAATATATTTACCAAAACAGAACGTCGCATTACATTCACTTGGTTTCGTTTATGAAAATTTTGCGGTCGTAATCAGAATCATTCTGGTACACAATAGCAATGTTTGGAAGAGCTCTTAATCAAAATCGCTTTCGACTTTCAAGTTGATCGCGATTGCGAGTACGTTAGGCAATAAGCCTGCAGATGTCGCTCGCTTGCTTGCGGCGTTCGTAATGACGTGTTTTTAACAGACTTCAAAAAAAGAAGGTTCTCCATTCGTCGGATTATTTCTTTATGTAAGTATGTTCCCCGATTACTCAAAGACGAACGGAGCGATTTGAAAAAATATTTTTGCATTTCAGTTGGTCCCATTGTCAACACGTAGGTACGGATGTGATAATAGGATTCTAGAGAAATGAAAGAACTCTTCTATTATTCAAGTGATTTTGGTATTTTCAGTAAGAGTTCTAGCATAATTATCTGACTATTTTTCTTCTACGTACTCTGTGCCAACTAGTGATATTTCTATGAGTTGCAATGTTTGTGTCGATTCGACGGTTGATTTTAGCATTGATGTAAATCCGGAATCATTAATTAATGTATTGTGCAAGCTGGACCCATCCAAGTCAGCCGGCCCTGATCAAATGCCAGCCCTATTCTTGATCAACTGTGCAAAGACTGTGGTGACCCCTTTACTTTTACTATTTACACGCTCTTTTTCTGAGGGTTTGGTGCCTTCGGTTTGGAAATCGGCCTTCATTACTCCGGTCCATAAAAATGGTCCTAAAACTAATATTATTAATTACAGACCTATTTCCAAATTATGTATCTTATCTAAGGTTCTTGAAAAAATTGTGTACACCCAAGTTTAAGATGCTCTGAAGAATTCATTCATTTCCAATCAGCACGGTTTCTTACAGCGTAGGTCCACTGTTTCCAATCTTGTCCTTTTCAATGAATACATTACAGAGGCAATGGATAGTGGCTCTCAGGTCGATGTAATTTATACTGATTATAACAAAGCTTTTGACAGGATTAATCATGGCATATTACTGTCAAAATTGTGTGGTATAGGGATTAATGGAGATTTATTGAGATGGTTTTCATCTTATATTGTCATTGGATCTCAAGCTGTTGTTGTCAAAAATAACATGTCAGGCTGGGTACCTGTCTCAAGTGGTATTCCTCAGGGATCAATATTGGGGCCCTTGCTGTTTAACATATTTGTTAACGACATCGTTAAGTGTTTTGTCCATTCCAAACTTCTGTGTTTTGCCGATGACATGAAAATCTTCATGAAAGTGCGATCTGATCGTGACTCATTGTTGTTACAGTCCGATTTGGCACGTCTTGTTAAATATTGTTAATCTAATGGGCTGGATTTAAAACCATCTAAGTATTTCTCAATTACTTTTTCACGTCAACTTAACTTAATTTCTACTTCTTATGCTCTAAAGGACCAACCTCTACTTAAAGTTCCACATATTAAAGATTTAGGTGTAGTTCAAGATTCAAAGTTCGCCCGTAAAGCATTGGGTTTTATAATGCGTAATTCCATACATTTTACTCAAGCTACATACATACATACATACATAACGTCACGCCTTTATTCCCAGAGTGGGGTAGGCAGAGCAACAGAATACCAACAACTCTAAACTTGTTGATAATTCTGTAACCACGTTTTGCATAGTCAGGCTAAGATGTTTGTTTTACTCAAGCTAAAACTTTGAAAGTCCTTTATTGCTCATATGTTAGAAGTAAACTTGAGTATGCTTCCCAAATATGGAATGCCTCATATGCCTCATATGTTGACAGAATTGAGTGTTCAGAAAACGTTTATAAAATATCTATGTTTTAAGCTTAAGTGTCCCTAGTTCGTTAAATTATACTAATATTTGTAGAAAACACCATTTGGTGCCACTATACCAACGACGAGAAATAGCCGCCCAACTAGCACACTAGCGCTATAACAAGCTGCACAGTAGCCGGATAAAGGATTTGTATAACGGCCTGGGTGCGTTAATAAGAGGTACAGTGGTTCTATAAGCTGCTACAGATCTCTTGTAGCGCCAAAAGGGCCCCGCTCCGCCCATTTTTATACAGCCTATAGATCTACACATGGTCTACAGTGGTCGTTAATGTTAGTTATAATGGCTCTACAGAAGTGGTTTAAAGCGATGGTTAGCGACATGAGATTTCGAAAAAGCTCTTGTAGCGCCATTATACCATCTTCACCTTATTTTTTCGCTCCTGTTTCGTTATATTACATCTCAACGATTTAAATTAGTGATATAGTAGGTTTACTGTGGTGTGAACTAAATATATTTTATTAAAATGAATCAAACATACAGTGTAAAGTGGCAAGGAAACAATGTAGAGGATTATCTGAGTTGATAAATAAAATAATTGAACAGGTAAGTAACTTTTACATTGATTTATTTTATGTGTACGTGAAATATCAATGTGAGTACTAGTTTTCTGTCAATATATATGTATATTATCGTCAAAATTTTCACGCGCCCTCAAAATAAGCAAAAATTATATTAATATGTTTGTTATGAAATTGTATTTCAACGTAAATAAAACTTTAATTGTTACAAATAGTTTCATTAGGGTCACAGGTAAGAAATGGGTGACGTTAATTACGTCAAAAGTTACTAGTTTACTTATAAATATGATCTTCAAAATGTTGTAATAACCTTAAAAAAGTACTTTTACCAAAAACTGTAATGGCTTCTCAATCAAGCAGTTCTCAGAGTTGGTTACATCTGTTCTACATGCTTGAGCCGTACAAAGGCTCTAATGTTTGCTGCTGTAGACTTCTAGGTTTTAGAGTTGTGGTATAGGGGTGCTATACAACTATTTGCCGTACAGTAGCCATATAATTCTCACCTATAGCGCTCAAGGCGCTATTCTAGAGCTACACAACTCTTTTATAGATTAGTAATGCAACAGCCGTGAAAAAATCTGTTAAAGAACCTACGACATTACAAAATGCCTCAGTACGCTCTTGAGAGCTATAAAAGCAACTTATAACTCCATTTAAACCCCTTTACCTGCTAAAGTACTCTTTTACAACTCACGGTGGTATAAAAAACTTCATTAACTCAATTATACATCTTACAGCTTTCTAGTGATGCTCTCGTTTGCTCTTTTAACAATATGAGTAATTTTGTTGCTACTCAACGGCTACTGTACCACCTAGCTGTAAGAGGGTTTTTATATATGCTACTATATATGTTAAAGGAAATTCTACAGCACTTGAACGACTCCTGTACAACTACCGGGCTGTACAACGGCTGTATCAGCAGCTAGTGTGCTAGTTGGGCGGTATTACTTACCTTGTAAATATTACTAGCGGCCTCGTTGACAGTCCAGTGGTGCTAGACAAGTTGCATTCGACAATCCATAGCGATTATGTTTCGATTGATAAATGTATGGAATTGACGTAAGCCACCGAGATAGTAACGTTACACTTACGTCAATTCCATATTTTTCAATCGAAACATAATCGCTAACGATTGCTGCACCACTGATTTGCTGTCTTATGATTTGTTTAGTACTCCCACTCGGTCTAAAAGGTATTATCCCCCTATTTCATTGGGATTTGCATCTTCAAGATACAGACAAAACAGTTTCTTGACGCGTGCTGGGTAAGGGCTTGAATAATTGGGTGAATAAGCTGGATATTGATGTATTTAATTGTAAAATCCCTTCCGTGAGGCGCAGTTTGACAGCTAAGTGAGTTGGATGAGCATGTTTTATTTGTATTATTTGTCATACGAATGAGAACCTTTGGCGTTTTTCCTCTGGCTAGTGTTTAGCAGTAATTTTAATTTTATAATCTCTTATTTGCGCACGTGTTTTTGTGTAAGTGCGTGTAATTTTGAAGTTTGTACTAAACTTAAAATTAGCTACTTAGGCGCTATATCGTCGGTCTAGATGTGATACCTAGATTTTGATGCTGAAGGTTTCTTGCATGATGCAGGAAACCTTCTGCATCAAAATCTCGTTTTACCAAAAAAAGCTAGTTACGAGGTATCACATCTAGACCGACGATATGTGAAATCCTGTAATTGGTTTTGTGTTTCCTATTCATGTTTCATGTTTAAATTGTAACTGTTGGATTTCCTACAAAAGAATAAATAAATAAATAATTTGGTGAAGTGGAACTGATGATGAAGACCATAGATGGCCATCGGGACTCCTGAATGATACCTATTTCTAGAGTGGCGGTAACATATCTAGACTGCTCGTGAGTTTAGCGACTATGACGAAGGACACTAGACAGACAGATACCGGGACAGGTGAAACTAAATAAAAGATTATAATATAGTGTGTAATGTTGTATACATAATGGTACGGAACCCTTCTTGCGCGAGTCCAACTCGCACTTGGCTGGTTTGTTTTTTTGCTACCTATAATTGCTTATGCAATTTAAAATCTAAGATCTGTCAAAAAAGGGTTGGAAAAACCGTCGTCGTGAATCGAGCCCCACCTCGACCTCGTTTTAGAGCTGATTGCTCTTAATTTTATCAAAACAAATTGTTTACCGGTGATCAAATCACGGACAAAGATTTTATTTAAAGAAAAGCTTGATTTGGTAGTTGGAAAGACAGTTTACCAATAAACAAGTAGAATACTATGTATTCAAGGCAGACACTAGACTTTTATTACTTATTATTATTATCATATTTTTAATAGTTTAATTAACTTTTGAGCTGTGAATGGAATCCATATGTCCGTCATTGAGTGTATCGGTTAAAATCACACTGGGAATCATTGATGGTTTATTTTTTTATAACAAGCCAAATTTAAAAAAAAAAATCTTTTAGCTAGGTTCAGGTTGACCTACTCTAATACCCCTAAACTAAGAAGACAATCATCGTGGGTCACCCTGTATAATTGGGTAAAGAAAATGTTATGTAAGAAAGAAACAAGTAAGTTTTTTTAAATCATAGAATCCAGAGACAGCATAAGCGAAATTGAGAAGCTATACTAAAACACTATGCCTATGACTTTCGCGCGGCGCTGCTTGTGATGACCTTGGAATGTACTATAGTTTCTTATTCATTAAGAAAAGGGACTCAGCATATTACGAATGATTTTACGTCCTTTTGTTTATTCAAACAATCATTTACACAACAGTACATGTAACCGCTTTACGGAGTGCGTTTCATCGTGTATTCTACTATCAATCAACACCACATAACAAGTAAATAATAACAAGTTTAAGGTTATTCAAAAAACTAATTTCACTACGTAATTACGGCACGCTCCGAGAGCGATCGTTCAAGACGGCTGCAGGCAGATCGTGGCGCACGCGTGCTCGCTCGGTGCCTGCCCCGGACTGATATACATTCTCAGGATGGATAAGCGGGAAGGTTACTAAGGCGGTGCGACACGCCCAGTGCCATTTCTATCTATAGTCACTTGGTGCCGTCTTGTAGATGATCGCCTAGCGCCTGTATGTCAAGAACCAATGATGTCTACTTAATCGTGATAGTTTTCTTTCCTTCATTAAAAATATTAAGTATTACTATTTTCATTATTAATATTAAGTGTCCCTGAGCTGACGCACGGACTTGGCGAAACCCACCCATTCACCGATAAAAGCCTTTGAAAGACTAACCTCTCAATAGAATACAAAAGAATAACCTCTTGGAACGAAATATATGACTAACTTATTTGTTACACTAACCATTCTCTATAAGGGAAACCTTAACTAGTAGGCAACTCTCACAACACCGTCGTGTTTATAAATCGAACGCGGCGAATGTTGACACATATGCGGCATGAAACCGATTCTGACCGGTTCGCGGAGCGCCTAAAAACCTTATTAATGTTGGCCGCACATTAATCAGTTCTATTCTTTGAAGTAACCGAATCGTAACGCCTGATCAGTGATCACATATCTACACCAACAAAGGGGCAAATTGCAGCACTTCTTTGGGAAATGAGTTAGTTACGAGTTGGTAAACTATTTATCTGTAAGATCAAGCAGGGCCTCTATTCTACTGCGTTATATCATAACTTTATCGCGTTTGACGAGTTTTAGAATCGTTTATGTCACAGTCGCAATTGTTGAAAATGACATAGGAGTTATATTCTTCTTCTTCTTCTTTTTCCCCTATGGCGTTCCGAAGTGATTTCGCCAGTTTCAAGTTTGATGTGGGAGACTCTGCTTAAGGAACGGGGTACGTGAAAGAGCAAGTGAAAAGGAAATGGAATAACGTAAGAGTTATCAAAACATTGACAATACGGAAACACGTCAACTGGGCGTTGTCCAAAAAAAATGTACATCGTTAAGGACAAAATTAAAAAAAAAAAACTATTTCCATTTCGTCACGAAAATTAACGTATCGAAATGTATGGCTAATTTTCGTGACGTAATGGCAAAAGTTACATTTTCTTAATTTGGTCCTTAACGATGTATTTTTTTTTGGATATCGCCCTAATCATCATCATCATCATCAGCCAATGTTCGTCCACTGCTGGACATAGGCCTCTCCAAGAGCACGCCACAGAGTTTTATCCTCGGCCATCCTCATCCATCCGCTACCGGCGACTCGTTTCAGGTCGTCGGTCCAGCGGGCCGGCGGGCGTTCCACGCTGCGTCTGCCAGATCGTGGTCTCCACTCAAGAACCCTTCGGTTCTTCGGCACATGTGACCAGCCCGCTGCCACTTCAACTTGCCAATCCTGGTGGCTATGTCGGTCACCTTGGTTCTCTGACGAATGACTTCATTTCTGATGTGATCCATCAGAGAAAGTCCAAGCATAGCACGCTCCATGGCTCGCTGAGCAACTTTAAATCGGTGGACCAGTCCCGCCGTCAGTGTCCACGTTTCCGCACCATAGGTCATGACTGGCAGTACGCACTGATTAAAGACTTTTGTCTTTAAGCACTGAGGAATGGCCGAGGAGAATACTTGACGCAATTTCCCAAATGCTGCCCATTCCAGTTGGATCCTCCTTGATGCCTCTTTGTCGAAGTTGCCCCTGCCCAGCTGAATAGTCTGCCCGAGGTAGACATATTGTTGGACAACTTCTAGGGCCGCCCCCTCGACGTAGACTGGTCCCGGCACGATCTGGTTATTAAACATGACCTTGGTCTTGTCCAGATTCATGCCGAGACCCACGCTTCGGGAGGCGGTGCTGAGGTCTTGGAGCATCCCACTGAGATCCGCCACTCCGCCATTATAACTATATCGTCGGCAAATCGAAAGTGAGCGATGTACTCGCCGTTGATATTTATGCCTCGTCCAGCCCAGTCCAGCATTTTGAAGACGTCTTCCATTGCGCTGGTGAACAGTTTCGGATATAACATCCTCCTGTCTCACGCCACGTTGCAATTGGATAGGTTTCGTTTGCTAGTCCTGAACTTGGACGGTCATCGTTGCGGCATCATACAGACATCTCATCACCTCGATATATCTCCAATCGATATGGCACCTCTGCAAGGATTCCAGAACAGCCCAGGTTTCAACGGAGTCGAAGGCTTTCTCATAGTCCACAAACGCTAGACACAGTGGGCGATTATACTCTTCGGTCTTCCGTATTATCTGCCGCACTGTGTGTATGTGGTCTATGGTACTGTAGCCTTTTCGAAACCCAGCCTGTTCCGGAGGCTGAAACTCATCAAATCTTTGGGCGAGACGATTTGTGATCACCCTCGAGAACAGCTTATAGACGTAGCTCAGTAGTGATATTGGTCGGTAGTTCTTGAGGAGCGTTTTGTCTCCTTTCTCTAAAAACAGCACGACCACACTTCCTCCCCACGCCTTTGGTATTGAGCCATTGTGGAGAACGGTGTTGAAGAGCCTCTGTAGTCCCTTCAGACAGGTGTCCCTCCGGCTTTCAGAAGCTCTGATGTGATTCCGTCCTCACCTGGGGCTTTACCATTTCTAAGTTGTCTGAGGGCGATTTCAATCTCACCCAGATTGATGTCCGGGAAATCGTCAGTATAGTGGCGGGTTAGTGGGGCTCTAGAGTCAGTGTTACGGGTCGCAGGCATTCGAGCGTGTGAGGTGTAGAGTGTCCGTAGAATTTCTCGATCTCGCTGAGGAGCTCTGACTTCGAGGCAGTGACCCTACCATCTGCAGTCTTGAGCTTCGTTAGGTGGCTCCTCCCTAGCTGCTGAACGAACACCTTGGACCCCCGGTTTAGCTCAATCGCCTGCTCTATGAGGCGCGTATTGGAGCGACGGAGGTCGCGTCGTATCAGCTTCTTGATGCGCTTGTCCGAACGTTCCAAAGGCTCATGTGCATCGGTTTCTCGTCTCTGCCGCATGAGTTCCAGAGTCTCGCTTGAGAGTTTGGACCTCTTCCCTTCACGGATTGGCTTGAAATGCCTACGTCCCACATCACGGAGAGCTTCCACTAAACGTTGGTAGCCTCGTCAACATTCGTCGCGGTTTCCAGCAAATCGAATCGATTTTGAAGTTCAATTTGGAACTTTTCGCTCTCTTCTACGGCCTGAAGCAGTGTGGGACGAAGAGTTGACCCCATCAGACGTCTCCTTTCGAGCTTGAAGTCGATATCTAGAGAGCCTCGGACAAGTCGGTGATCACTGCCGGTACTAAACCGGTTGATCACTGAGACGTCTCTAAATATGTGCTGCTTGTCGGTCATGATGAAGTCAATTTCGTTCTTCGTCCTACCATCCGGGCTTCGCCATGTCCACTTCCTTTGGGGCCGTTTCTTAAAGAATGAGTTCATTAAGTACAACCCCTGTGACTCGAGGAAGTTAACTAGCATTTGCCCCCTACGGTTCCTGCTTCCGTAGCCGTATGGTCCGAGCTTCGATTCGTCGCGTTCTTGTACTCCCACCTTGGCGTTGACGTCCCCATAACAACGGTGTATTGGGTCTTAGCGATATCGTTGACAGCTCGAGAGATGTCTTCGTATACTGCTTCGACCTCAGTGTCGGTGTGCGTCGAGGTCGGTGCATATACCTGTATGACCTTAAGGCATGTACCAGGTATGCAACCCTGTTCGACACACTTCAGATCTCTACAACGTTGTTTACGAGGACTTTATTGACGAGGAAACCCACGCCACCCTGGGACAGATGTTCGCCCTCTCTGAAGTAGAGCAGGTTACCGGACTCCAAGGTCATCGTGTCCTCGCCCTCTCTTCGGACCTCCGATAGACCAAGGATATGCCAGTTGATCTTACCCAGCTCTACTTCGAGTTCTTCAAATTTTTCGTCCGTTCGCAGTGAACGTCCGTTATACGTCGCCAAGTCAAGTCGGTGGTGGCAGCCTCTCGTAACCCGGGGATTCTTAGCACCCCCCACCCTACCGCTACCGTGGCCGCTGCCGTGGCCAGGAATAGTAGGACTGCCGGGAACTGGGGGCCGTTTTATGGGTGTATCGCTCATGGAGGTATTTGCCCTAATCACCACGCTGGGCAGGCGGGTTGGTGATCGCAGAACTAGTCCCCTCGCTACGACGACGCTGCTGCCCGTCGCCGAATGTCGGTTTTTGGACCAGCCAGTTGGATGGTTATATACCGCCATCAGTCGGTCGCCATTGCCTCGTTCGTTATCGGCAGGGTGCACCACGTGCAGGTGAGGTTGGCATTTGGGCTCGCTCCGAGTTCTTCAGCTCACCCCTTACACCAACGAAACGATATCGTTATTAGAGCTTTTTCCAAAAAAATACCTATAGTTAAGGACAAAAATTAACAACGGTAATTTTGCCATTACGTCACGAATATTAGTCATATTTTCATGGCTGGAATTCTACAAGGTAATAACGATATCGTTTTTGACCTGTTTCCGTATTGTCAACGTTTTGATAACTCTTATGTCATTTACAATAATGGCGACTGTGACATAAACGATTCTGAAACGTGTCAAACACGATATCGTTTTAACGCACCTGAATAGAGGCCCAGATACTGCCCTCATAAGCCAACAGGCGGTATTTCAAGTTAAATAAGCATAGCAGATTCATAACCTCACCTGTTAGTAATATGGTTGAACTTGCTACAGGAGATATGTCTGAGATGCCTCTTTTTCTTAAAATAGTAATAGCTAATTGTCTTGACAGACAGACGGACAGACGGACGGACAGATGAACAGATGGACAGATGGACAACAAAATCATCTTAAAGGGTTTATTTTGTAAGTATTTGGTACGGAACCCTAGAAACTACATGTATTTAACTATTTTGCAAATATGGAAATTATATAACAAATTAGTCGATGCTTGCAAGGAAAGTAAAGTTAATAAATACCTATTAACCATAAATGAAAAGGTTAAAAAGAATCAATATATTTTACCGGTTACAATCGCGCCATGCGGGCAGGCGGCGACGCGTGTTACCTATGCTTGCAATTACTTCCAATCTAAACAATGACCATGTGAATTGAGTCATCTAACTCTTCATCTAAACATGTTTTCGCTATTGTGTATATTGATAAATTGATAAATCATTGAGTTTTATCAGAATTATCAATAAATACGTGTTTAAAGCAGTAAAGATCGATTGAGATATCACATGTAAGTACATACAAATATGTAAATATTATAGTTATTATATTAAGAACGGAGACTCTGTGCATTGAAGTAAGTATTGTGTGTAATAAATAGGTTTAAGGTTCACAGGGCCGAGAGTACACTGATTCCGTTAGACGAGCCAGACGCAGACGGATGTATGGCGCTTTGCGCGCGCAGCAATAGACAACCAGCGCCGTGCGCCAGAGCGCGCCATCACCAGGGACCGGAACCGCTTAGCATTAAAGGGGTTTTCGATAGGGTATTTGATAGACTTGTTTTAACAAACCCCAAGGATGAGCTAAGCCTATCGTTGACATAGTCCAATGAAAGGGCAACCAAGCGATACAATTAATTCGACTAAGCGCTAACCCAATCCCAATACCCTATCATCTATTACCCTTTTTAAACTTAATCGAACGGTTTTAAGCTTTTTTAATCTCTATGCGCAAGTGTTTCGGCTTATTATTGCACTACCTAACAATTGAATGGGTAGCGGCGGCAGGTGAGTAGCGCATGCGAGACGGCGAGGTGAGCGAGCCGAAATGTGCCGAAGGCGGCCGAGGCTTTGTCATAGAGTCGCACTGTTCGCTACGTCAAACAATAGTAAACCTAATTATCGTTCGCACAAAATGTACATTGTTTTGTTTGGGATTTGCTTTGAACTTGTTTTTTTTTTAAGGCTGTAGGTTCAACTGATTTTGGTGGATTTTGGCGTAAAGTGTTTGTTTACTTTCAGAAATGAGTGATCAGGGTCGATTAAATAAATTGTATACTACCTACGTAGTTAGCTAAGTTCTTAGTTCCATCTGAAATATTTGATATTTTTTTAAATAAAATCGTCAGTTAAAAAGTTTCGCTGACGAATTTACAAAGAAAACAAAATGGAAAGCTTACTTTGCGCAGGCAAATTACGATGGTATAGGTGGGCGCAATTAATATGGCGCGCGGATTATGCAATAATAGACTCTCTATCAACGGTGTAAGCGCTTCCATGCGCGCATTATTAATTGTGTCGTGCTATAACACGGTTAATATTGATAAATATTAAATATTTGTAAAATGAGAAGTAGCTTTTTAGGGTTCCGTAGTCAAACTAGGAACCCTTATAGTTTCGCCATGTCCGTCTGTCCGTCCGTCCGTCCGCAGCCTATCTCAGAGACTCTTTATACTAGAAAGCTGTAATTTGGCATGAATATACATATTAGTCACGCCAACAAAGTGGTAAAATAAAATCTTGAAATCATTTTTTTTTAGTGTAGGTGGGCTTTTTTTTTTCAAAGTTGTACCAGCAGATTTGTGATGATTTTTTTTCGAACTTATTAATTGTTGAACTTTAAGGACGTTGAAGCATTTTTAGTAGTCTTAGGTATCTTAATTTAGCAATGGTTTTGTAAAACATACGGAAATTAAATTTATACAGCGATTTCAAAGTGGCTAGGGCTCATATTTGTTTCCCTTCCGTTACCATATACATTTATTGATATAAACTGAAAGAAAGTAAAATGTGGATAAATAAATGCTTTACTTACTTTAAAATATAGTCAGTTATGAAAATAAGTTTTATTTTTAAAACATTGTGAACTAATTTGAAAGAAATTACGATTATTGTAATCATTTCGTTACCAGATGACCAAAACTACTTACAATTTTCTTTACCAGTTGGACGTTATGAGGTTTACCCGACAAATTTATTTATACGTGGATACTTTAGTAAAAAGTTTAATCCAAGTTTAAGTTTATCCATATAATATACAAATAGCAATGTTTATCAATTGGAGATTTAATAATAAAATAAAATGTTAATTATTTTCAAAGGACGGTAACGAAAAGAATGGTAACGAAATCATAAGGTTGCAGTTATACTAAGATCACAAATCCACAAAAGCTTTTTAACCCGACTGACCAAAGCAAAATGAGGGTTATGGTTATCGCATGTTTATATAGTGGTTACATTCTAGACTTTCCTGACCAATACCGATTATTGAGAGACAAATTATGAGCAACTGGTATTAGGTAGGTAGGTATTCTTTGGTGGATGCTTCATTTTTCGGGATAGTTTTTTTCATGATTAGGCGTCAAAATGAAAATTAAAATTAAAAGAAAATATTTTTTTTTTTTAATTTATTGTCACAAATGGAAAATGCCTCTCTAAAAAACACTGAAAAAAAGACATAATTAGTTGAAATTAAATTATAGGTTCCTTCTAAGAAACTTTTTTTTTGACACAACTAAAACACACATCATTTTTATCGTCGTTAACTTATTAATTGCCACTAAATTTTTAATAAAATAGGTAATTACCTACCTACCTAACTTACCTATAATAAATACTATAATTTATTCAAATGTGATCTCAGTGTAATCACAACTTTATCTTTCCATTCCGTTACTTTTTAGATTCCCCTTATACATGACTGCCGATATGGCAACGAAAGGGGAAGTAACGGGAGTAATGTTTTGCACTTTCAAATACAAATTAAATATGCATTCGATCTTGATTGTAAAGATATTTTAGTGAAATTGAGTTTGGAGATAAACAATTATTTAGGGAAATGTATCAAAACAACACAAAGATAAAGATTTTACCTTCAAATCTTGGTAACGGAGTGGTGGAACCCTTTTGGAACCAGGCAAAGCACGACACTTCACACACGATTTTTTCGTTTTACTGACCGTTTGAAGACAAATATTGTGTTGCTACGTAAATACAAATGTTGCTAGATGAAAATAAAGATATATTTGGTAGTAAAAATGACACCTTAAGCCTAATATACGGTAACGGATAGGGGGAATTCCCCTTATGTCGAATTTGGTGGACACGATTTTAACTAGTTTTTTGATAAATTTTAACCCTAAAGGAGACAAATTAAGGGCGTTTTTAATAAATTCACATATTAGACTTCCAGAAACAAGTGTTGTCATGTACGACAAAAGTCTCCAAACTAGTTTATTTGAAGTTCGAAAATGTAACACCAGGCCTGGACGCGGTAAAAACTGGGGGTCTTAGGGAACAAAAATAACAAAAAAACGGTAAATTTAATGTTATTGTATACTTCTAGTGGCATCATTTTAAACGTAAGAGTATTGTTTATTGGGTAATTTAGCTACAAGTCAATGTTTTTAACATAATCATATAATAAAGATTGAATGAACTTGTCGGACACGTGAAAAACGCAAGGTACACTAGAATTAAAAAATGCCCAGGTACCTCTCCTAAACGTCACGTGGGGATGATTTTTTTTTCTCGTCTACCCCATAGTGTGGAGTGTCGTTGGATAGGTCTTTCAAAAATATTGCGGGTTTGTAAAAACAGTTTTTCGATCAAGGGATCCGTTTATGAAATATTCAGCTTTAAAGCGCTAATTTTTGTTAGAGTCAAATGTTAACCATTATTTAGCCATTGTTCTTTTCGAGACTGTTGAGGAAATCAAAATGATTTACATACATTTTGTACGCTGTAAATCACTATTTATCTATTGTTACATTATACGAGTATAGGGTTAACTAAACCATCACTGCGATCTAAATAATTTACTTACATGTTTTTAAAGTGTAAGCAAGCCATTATTTACAAATTGTTCCATATATAAGGTCGATTATTTAATGAGACTGGTTTATAGTTACATATTTTTAGTGTAATTATGTACTAATTGTTCAATATAAGGTCAATTGTTTAATGAGACTGTTGATGATCAAAATGATTTATTTATTGTTCATATTTTTACAGTTTACCTATTGTTATATATACAGGGTGTTAGGTAATGAGTGGATAATCCTTGAACTACGGATAGAGGGCACTTAGGACGTTATGAAAAAGCTAAAATAGGTCTAGTAAAAGTCGCACGGTTTTCGAGATATTTGGACTTTTAATCGGATTTTTTGTAATTGTTCCGTTTCGTTTTTTTTAAGTTCATGTATTAATTCAATTTTTTTTCCGTTGTTTCATGCATGGTTAGAATTAGACATGTGCGCCGACGGTCAAAAGACCGGCAGCGGCGTCTGGTTAAAAAAAAATCGGCGGCGGCGGCGTCATCGGCGTGAAATCGGCGTGAGGTATAAAGTTAAAAAAAAAGGCAGGAATAAGGGAAATTTACGAGGGGTTTTTGGAAAATTCGCGGCCTAAGTATGAAATCAAATCAAAAGGTCTCGTTTTTATGAGTGGTGTCATCTTTCGACTTACGTCGTAACGCGGGTACATCTTGAAGAAAAAATATGTCGGTCAGGTAGTGTACCTAAGGTTTCAATTTCGCATTATTGCATCTCATGTACTAATAAGTTTTAAACAAACAACTGCAATATGAGGCCTGTGAGGTCAGAAAAAAGAAACATCAAATGAACATGGTACCTAGTGAGTTGAAGTACCTTAACTTAATATTTACTAAAGGGTCTTACGCTGAAATAATTGCAGCATCCGTATCAAACACAATAGGTACGTATTTCAATTACTAGTTTTTAGGGTTTCATAGTCAGCAAGCAACCCTTATAGATCGCCACGAACGTCTGTCCGGCTCTCCGCGGTTTAACTCAGATACTGTGGGTACTACAAAGATGTAAAATGTCATACTTAGTTGTAAAATTAAAACTTTCAAAATATTCCTCCCGTACCAGTAAAGTAAAATGTACATATCATTATCAAAAGAGATTTGGGGCACCGTTTAGGATAATTATATTGAAGTCGAAATTTGTAATGTTCGCTAGAGTTACGTGTCATAATAATTCTGAAAGTACAAGAAATAAAATTCTCATAATATCTCAAATGGAAGCATCCAAACTAAAAGGAAAACTATCACTACTAGGATGGTTTCCACCAAGCGGCTCGCATCGCATCGGGCCGGAATGATAGGGGCGAACGGCAGCAACAGCTCGATCGCTTTTTGGTTTGTTTTACTTAGATACTTTTTGTCAAGTTTAAATTTTCCAATTATCTATATCATTTGCAGAATACATATTGTCAAGGGATTGTGTAGTGATTATGATGTACTAATTTTTATTTTTGCATGACACTAATTCTATAATTTCGACCTGTAAGTATCATTAACCAAACGGAAAAAAAAATGCATTAAAACCAAAATGCATAATTTTTTAAAACATATTGATCAGTAGCCATTATTTTGGGTTGCATAATTAACGAATGTAAAATATACGGACCTTATAGAGAAAATTCCATTTATTTCAGAAATTATTAGGTTTAAGCCAATATCGTTGAATTAAAATATAACCCGTGTGGTTGCCGGGTTAGAATAGTGCCACTCCATGTCTTCCCGTGGAAGTCGTAAGAGGCGATTAAGGGAATAAGGGCTTGTACGCACGGAAATCAAACAAATGGTCAAATTTCCGCAAGTCAATTAGGTACCGAATGCAAAAACCTACATACAAAACAGACAACTACCTAAGCAGTCAAATATATTTAACTACTTAGTTACTCTAACGGAGTTGATGGTACATCTACCAGCTGCGCGGTCTGCAACGTGAAGCAGGTGAAGGCCAGGGACCGGAAAACCCCTTCATTTGATTAACCCTATCGATAGGGTAAGCCTATCATTTGGCTACCCAATCGATGTGGTTACCCTATGATTGTGTTACCTTAACGTTAGGGGAACCCCTTTGAACTAGTTAACCACTTCCATAGAGCTTACCAATTTCATTAGGGTTTCGGTAGTTTAATATTGAAGCGCTTAGCATTAACTGGGTTTTACCCCATTGATCGCCTCTCTCTTTTTTGCGCATTTGGGCGATTTCTGTCTAGCCTGACGTTACTTGCCTACTTTATTTAAGTTCGTGTCGGGACGGGATTGAGATGAAAATGTTGTTTAATAATTCTTAGTTCATGTTCCCGCCGGAATAATAAAGACGTTTGGCTGCGTGACGGATGGCTGCTTGTGCAAGTACCTACTGCAAAAAGTGCAAGATATTTTATTATTAGTGTACGCGAGTTCTGGTTGACTTTTAAATAATAAATTTTGTTTGATTTGAAAGTATTTTTAACATGGAAACGCATATAACGAATTTTTAAGGAAAACTATCACCACTAAGAAGACATGATTGGTTCTTGAGATACAGGCGACTAAAGTGTTTATTATACCTACGAAAATTTGCTAAGACGGCACCAAATAACTTTAAATAGTAAAATAGTTCATACTTGTGGTTTTTAGAGATAGTTTTAGGTGTTTGTAGTATAAGCGGCGTCGGAACCCTACCTGAGCATGGTCCGACATGCTCTTGCCCGGTTTTTTTAAAGCATTGGTTTAATAATGGACTGCTGAAAAGATGCACTTTAAAAAAATTTACTTAAGTAAATAATGATTTACACTGTATAAATATATAAGTAAATAAGTACCTACCTAAATAATTTTGATCTCAACAATAGTTTCATTAAATAATTAACCTTCTACATTAAAATATAATTTTGATCACAGCTAGTTTCATTTAATAATTAACCTTATACAGGGTGTTAGGTAATGAGTGGATAATCCTTGAACTACGGATAGAGGGCACTTAGGACGTTAGGAAAAAGCTAAAATAGGTCTAGTAAAAGTCGCACGGTTTTCGAGATATTTGGACTTTTTATCGGATTTTTTGTAATTTTTCCTTATGTCCATGTTACGAAAAACCCTTAATTTCATGTATTAATTGAAACGACACGCTAGCCTAGTTGGGAGTGACCCTGCCTTCGAAGCTAGGGGTCCTGGGTTCAAATCCCGGTAAGGGCAAATATTTGTGTGATGAGCACGAGTATTTGTTCCTGAGTCTTGGATGTTTTCTATGTATTTAAGTATATATTTCTCTATATAAGTAAGTTTATCGTTGTCTAGTACCCATAGCACAAGCCTATTTAGGGCTTAATTTGGGACTAGGTCAATTTGTGTGACATTGTCCCGTGATATTATTATTATTATTATTATTATTAATTCATATTTTTCTCTTCTTTTTCTTGCATGGTTAGAATCACTATGAACTAAGGAAGTTTTTAAAGCTGCATGCCAAGTATTTTTCATGACTTCAAGTGAGGTATCATATTGGATAGTTCTTAAAAAGTTAAAATGTTATTGTTAATTTTTCGATCTCGCAAAGTTTAACTTTCTCTAGAAGTAACTCTGGCCAAAACTACAAGTATTAATTTTTTTTTAAATATCTTAACGGTAAACACATAGTATAACGACATTAAAAGGAAAACTATCACGACTCAAAGTAGAGTTGACTGGTTCCTGAGATTTGGGCGGCTAAAGTGTTTGTACCTACTACTAAAATCATCTAGAGTGCACCAAATAACTTTCAATAGAGAAGCAGTTTATGTACTACATGTTGTACACGGCTATCCTCTGAACTTCACGGGGAATAGCGATAAACGAATTCTACGCGGACAAAGTCGCGGGCAACAGCTAGCAGACAATAAATATTGAATAAATTGTACATAATAAATTTCGGATAAGAATATTTTTTTATTTTATACTTTGTAGAGCCTTTTTTAGTAGGTACTTAGTCGGGTTTTATTTATGAACTGTTTTTTATGTGCTAGCGGCTGGTTTATTTCGTTTTATGCTGGGCTATCTCTGGTGCCACTGAGACGTGCCCTTTTTGAGGGTGAATTGAAAAAATATTGTACATAGTTAGGGACCTAATTGATGTCAGTGTTTAAATTGAAACAAATTGTTTTTCCTTTGTGTAACGAAGATGAACCATACGATTGTATGACTAATTTTCGGTACACAAAGGAAAAGTAATTTGTTTCAATTAAGCTTTGACATCAATTAGGTCCTTAACTATGTACAATATTTTAGCAATTCACCCTTAAGACACCTGTACGAGTAGATAAGTTTAGCAGGGGAAAAAATAACTAGGAGAGGCCACAGAAATTTAGCCTCAGAGAGGCATTAATCACCAGGCACTTTAGATTTTTTCGGATATAGCTTGATATCAGGCTACATGTCTTTTGTAAACAGCCATACAGCGTTATTTTGACGTATTTTGTTTTTTAATTGACCATATTTACCAATATCATACTAGAAGAAGAAGTATTTACCCTAAAAAGAGGTGGATTTTCTCACCAAAATATTACTACTATTTTTACGGTGAAAATGTATTGATTGATCGATACCAGCACAAAAACCAAAACTAAAATTAAAAAAAGTATTAGGGAAGGGAACATATAAATAATTAATGGAAAGTGACTAAGTATTTTTCTTTCCTAGATTATTACATGTACATGATTTATTTCGCTCGAGTAATGCCACTAATTGCAGATTAATATTTTATTTGTAATGATGGGACCACGGACGGAACATAAACAAGTGGATTTTATTTGTAAGTATATGAAAGCAAATAAATTTATCAATAATTATATTTTCAAAGTAAATATTTTTAGCAGTTTTGCACTATTTATATGAAACTAAAACAAGTGTTTTTTTTTTCGTCTCGGCATAAATTTTGATGGATTAATGAGGTATGTACCTATTTATTCACTTGCCCATCAAATTTATAGTCCTACAGCTAAATTCTAATACAACTAGAATGTAGCGCTTAGGAACGTTGTCGTGTCTAATCCGTAATTAGAGCTCATCTATTGCTATCCCTTTTGCTCACGATGTGTAACTAATTTGCAAAAAAGTGACGGAGCGATCCGAATTTCGAATTACTGATTTGAAAGTAGAGACGCAGGGTTCGGCAGCTCGCGCCGCACGCCACACGGCTCGCGCTGGGACCGGGATCTTTGACTGCCCCTGTCCGCAAAAAACACTGCCACTGGAAACACGTTAATTTTTCAAATTATCGCCATTATTTTATGACATCCAATGGATATACCCTTTTTACCTTAATACAAATATGTATGTAGATAATATTTTTTGTACTCGTCGATTAAAATGTGTGTATTAAGATTTCATAGAGAATACTGTAACGTCACTCTTTTCATCGTTGAATAGTCTACGTTACTTCCGAAACAACCGAAATAACTATTTCGGTTCGCTCTAGACAACCGAAAAAAAATTGAACATAGAACTTCGTATTTAAATAATATGTGCCCTTGTTTAAGGAGACTCGATGCGTTACAAAATTGCCAATGTATGGAGTTTTGGAATGTAGCAGCATCGCGTCATCTGTCAAAAATCTACTTAAACTTGCTGCTGTATCCAGGGCATAAAAAAACTACGCTTTGTGATTGGCTAATATTTTTAGCTTGGCACAGTACTGCAACATTACGGACGCCTATGGTGTGATAACTTTTCTTTTCAAAGCCAAAAAGTTTACGTTTTTTCTGTGGAAATAAAAATCAGACCTCGAGCTTAAAAAGTTAAAATATAAACTAAGAAAACGAGTAGTGACAGTGACGAAACATTTTTAACTCCTCAAGAAATAACTTTTACAATTATCTTGTATAAAAGAAGTCGGATATTAGAACTAGACAATATACTTAGTACTTACGATATTTAGTTTTCTTATATAGGTACTTGTATTCATGATTTAAATTATTAATTTTAATGAACTCGTACAAAAAGTATTGTTCACTATAGTGTCATAATTAAAATTTTTTAATCTCGTATTTTACTTAGGCCACTCAGCAAGCTTCGTGGCCTAAACACGGTACTCGACTAAAAAGCTCTCTATTATAACACGATTGTGAAAAATACTATCTATATTATAAGTGGTAATATCGGTTCATAAATAAAACCCGACTAAGTACCTACTAAAAAAGGCTCTACAAAGTATAAAATAAAAAAATATTGTTATCCGAAATTTATTATGTACATTTTATTCAATATTTATTGTCTGCTAGCTCGTTCCACGAATGCAAATCGGCCACATTTCCAAATCAGTTGGTGTTGCATTTAAAATTATATGATGTTGCTAGAAGATTTTCAATGCAAAAACAAATGATTTTGGAATGTGTCCGTTTTGCATTCAATGAGCGAGCTGTTGCCCGCGACTTTGTCCGCGTAGAATTCGTTTATCGCTATTCCCCGTGAAGTTCAGAGGATAGCCGTGTACAACATGTAGTAAATAAACTGCTTCTCTATTGAAAGTTATTTGGTGCACTCTAGATGATTTTAGTAGTAGGTACAAACACTTTAGCCGCCCAAATCTCAGGAACCAGTCAACTCTACTTTGAGTCGTGATACTTTTCCTTTTAATGTCGTTATACTATGTGTTTACCTTTAAGATATTTAAAAAAAAAAATACTTGTAATTTTGGCCAGAGTTACTTCTAGAGAAAGTTAAACTTTGCGAGATCGAAAAATTAACAATAACATTTTAACTTTTTAAGAACTATCCAATATGATACCTCACTTGAAGTCATAAGGTAAAAAAATATCTTTTGCTTTAAAAGTAAATACGAAAAAAAACATGTTGTAGAGTTTTTTTACAGCTTTGTCGGCGTGATTTATATGTACTTATAACTATGCCCGAATTAGAATTAAATTATGGCTCTTTAGGTCTTACTGAGCTCATTCCCATTATTCTATTTTTGTGATACGTGACAGTTTGTAACCTAAATAAATAAATAAATTACAGTTTCATAGTACCAATACATACATACCTACATTAAATCACGCCTGTTTCCCGGAGGGGCAGGCAGACACCACTTCTTTCCACCTGCTACGATCCTGACGTATCTCTTATCTCTTTAGTACCTACCAATAAAGGGTAATATTTTTTTTGTTGCAATTTATCTCTCTTTTAACTTCTCGAGTGGACACAAAGTCACACTAGAAATGATGACATGGGTTGTCATTGTTGTCAAGCTGGGCCTCTATTCAAATGCGTTATAACGATATCGTTTTTGATCTGTTTCCGTATTGTCAACGTTTTGATAACTGTTATGTCATTTACAATAATGGCGACTGTGACATAAACGATACTTAAACGTGTCAAACACGATATCGTTTTAACGCACCTGAATAAAGGCCCTGAATAGAGGCCCTGTACGTATGCGATGCGATACACTGTATTGATATTCGAAATTTGAAATTTCATGTACAGTTTATCAGACAACAAGCCCCTCTCCTACTGATATTCTAAATTTGACATTTCATTTATTAACTTACTTAACAACACTCCCTTCTCCTCGCACCCCTGCATTAGAGGGTCCATGAATATCGTTAAGTTAGTGGAATCATTGAATCGGCCATATCTCAATTTTTTTAAGCTAGAGTAAAAATAACACAACATGTGTTATTGATTAACAATAGCGAAGCAAATATTAAAATTTGTGCACCTATTAAAAAATTACCCTGTATATCAATAATATTCTCTGAATTAGACTGCGGACAGACGGACGTGGCGAAACTAGGGGTTCCTTGTTGACTAAGGAACACTAAAATACTTCCAAATATTGTGATTAGCGACTTGTTTTATACTATTTTTATTTATCACTTTTATTTCATCAGAGCCAAATAAATGAATAACGTAGTGTACAAATATTTAAATTTAGTTTTCATAGAAAAACAAAAAATTCAAAGTTCCAGTATTGTAAAGCAGCAATTTTAAAGCACCTAAAAACCGTACCCAAATAAAAATAGCAACGTAATATTTTAAATTGACGCTTGGAAGGACTAACCATAAGCACAACGGAGTATAAACCAACAAACCACAGCCAAGGGCGTCGCCCCTTATCTTATCAGTACGTTATACGGTGCGTGCACGGCTTAATCGATGGCTAAACCCGTAAGTTTGTGCGGATTTTTGTATCTGATCATTTAATACGTTTATTTTATTAAGTACTAGCGACCCGCCCTCGCTTCGCTCCGGATTAAAGTATTATACATATAAACCTTCCTCTTCAATCACTCTATCTATAAAACCGCATCAAAATCCGTTGCGTAGTTTTAAAGATTTAAGCATACATAGGGATATAGGGACAGAAAAAGCGACCTTGTTTTATACTATGTAGTGATAGGGACGTACTTTATTTTTTATGACTTGGAACGATGTTTTACATTATTAGGGACAAGTATTCAAACATGAAATACGTTTGAAATACGTTTGTTTTTCCAAGTCCCTTTACTATGTTACTTCCGGTCGTAAAACTTGGTATATGAATATGATTATCTGAAACAACTCTCTCTGAAGCTCGATTGCGTTTACCGGAGTTTAATTGTTCCCGCCTGAGCGTACAGATCTACAATGGACCTCTGAGGATCTCCATGGACCACGGGCCGTTCGACCAGAAGCTGTTTATAAGAGAATAATTAACACCTCTATTTGGTCTTTAACGTGTACGGGTTGGCGAACAAAATCAAAAACACATGTTAAGATTTCACTAACGAAATGGCAAATGCAAGACTAGTCATATTCCGAAGGCATGCATTTTTAGTTGGAGAAGGTGCCGAAATTCATCGTTGTTATTGTTATAGTTACTTTTACGTTGTTTTCTTAATTGATTAAAGACTAGATATTCGTACGGGTAGAACTCGTTTATCGCTATTCCCTCAGGAACCGTCCAATTGATCGGATTAAAAAGTACCCTATGTCCTTCTCCCGGGACTCAAACTATCTCCATACCAAATTTGATCTGAATCGGTTCAGCGGTTTTTTCGTGAAAGCTTAACAAACAGACAGATAGACAGACAGACAGAGTTACTTTCACAATTATAATACATATTAGTAAAGATAACATGGGTTCAAATGAAAACCAGCGCTGTGACTGTGAGTTCGGCTGCAGCACCGAGCCAGAGCAGCACCGGAGCAAGAGCCGAGCCTTTCTGACTTCACACTACAGTGCAATTTTTCTAAGTTTGTTCTACGAGTAATATTGCTTTCTTTTTGTGCGTACCTTATATGTCTGCTGTGTTGCAGTGCACCCATATTTGACAAATACTTAATGGATTATGATGTTTTTAGATTTGATTGAGAATTTCCGGCTTCACAGTGCTCTAAAGTGTTAGAATTAATTACAAATTATAGAAGTTTTAGCCAAGGGAGGCAAAGTGTACCCCGCACGTAGTGCATGGTATCGTTATTTACCAGTACCATCACTACCATTATAACCATAATAACGCTTAACCTAATTAACGTAGGTATTAGAAAGATAAAACTATATACTGGGACAGCAAGGATGAGGTTTCTTTATACAGTAATAATACGAGTAACTTTAAAGTCTGGGAATACAGAAATATCTTAGCAGTTATTCACGTATTACGAAGAAACTTTTCTTTTGCTTGCCAAATGTAGTTTCACACTCCTATAAGGGATGGTACTAACATACCAAAAATGCAGCTTTACGAGTACATCGCTTTTTGTGTTTGTTGACTGTGGCAGCAATTTCCCCAAGTTAATGGATATATAAAAATATTATTTGTTCTGAAATTAATGACCTTTTTCTCAAGCAACGAAAATACAAACTATACTGTAACCCACCTTCAATTTACCATTTTAAAACTAGAAGGCAATCAAAGCCGCGTAGCCGTTTTGTATAGCTATATCATACTTATAACCGCCTTTTAATTAGGTTTTCCACTACTAGCATATTTAAAACATGCTTAAACCGCCATTCAGCTATGTAATTTATTTCATAAAATTCAACTGATTCATACTTAAAAAGGAAAATTGAAGATTTCACTTATATATAACTGCAACAGTTTTAAGAGACGTAGGTAGTTTGAAAGGTTTTTCGGCCATAACTACTTGTACCATTATCTTTTCTGTGCCATAACTCAAAATGACCCTGTTGCATTTCACCGTCTGTTAGTTTGAGGACGGCAGCATTTCTGACGTGACAAAAATCTTGATATAATTTTAAAACACAGTGCCCTACGAGTTCGCTTTTCATTTACATTTAATGGTGCACAAATAATAGTGCTTAAATCATTTACATTTAATGCAAAGTTAATACAAAAGAGTTAAATCGAATTCAATTTCTATTTAAAAAAATTATGGCGAAGGGATTATTCTGTAGAAATTACTCTGTGATTTTAGTGATTTTACTTCGTATTTTTCGACGTAACTATCCAATTACCAAGATTCATGAAAATTCCTTCACGATGTTTAAAAACTAATAGGAAATCAAAAATACATCTAACTACTTCACAGAACCTAAAAAACTAATCGAAACGTAATATAAATCAATAGTTGTGGTCATGGGTCATGGCCCTTTATTAGAAGCTCCGAATGATGCTGTACATAAATGTATAACCAAAGTAGATATTTTATTTGATGATTTGATACAGTATCTCTCTACGTATAAGTAAAAAGGGGTGTATCATTGCTGGTCCTTTAAAATTATATCTAGTTGCGGGTATTATAGGTAGGTACTTAAGTACCTACGTTGTTTGATATCTTTTTGGTAAGGATCCGTAAAAAAAAAATTACCAACATCTTAAATTTTAACAAAATACTTAGGTGGGTGATACCATAGCAAAGAAAGTTTCTTGATTTTATTGTAACTTCCGAATCTACCTTAAATAGCAAAACATCCTCCAATATTAGGTCTTAGGGCACTTCCTGAAGTCCTGCAAAGCTGAAATTTGGTTTGTAAGCTAGTATTAGTACATAAACTTTTTTTTTCGTTAACTTACACTAAAAATATATTTTTTATAAAATATACTCAGGAGCAATGAAAACGGGTCACTTTCTATGGAAATAGAGAACATGATGAAAATCAGAATTGTGTTTCGTTGATACGATTTAGGGGAAAATGTAAAAAAGCAAATAAAACGCAATACATTAAGTTTTGACCCGTTTATAAAGATTTTATATAGAATCAAAACTTGTTAAAATTTTAAAACTTCTTTTAGGTACTTTTTAGATTGTTTTTTTCGGCATCTTCATCTCATATACGTAATATTTTAATTCAACGATATTGGCTTAACCATAGTATTTTACGAAATAAATGCAAATTTCTTTATAAAGTCCTTGTATTTTAAACATGGATCAACAGCTGTGACGTCATTCCTGTCGTCGACTTTGTATGGAGTGTTTTTGCAGAAAAGTCTTCAAATCTTATGATAAAAATGCTAGCGGCTGGTTTATTTCGTTTTATGCTGGGCTATCTCTGGTGCCACTGAGACGTGCCCTTTTTGAGGGTGAATTGAAAAAATATTGTACATAGTTAGGGACCTAATTGATGTCAGTGTTTAAATTGAAACAAATTGTTTTTCCTTTGTGTAACGAAGATGAACCATACGATTGTATGACTAATTTTCGGTACACAAAGGAAAAGTAATTTGTTTCAATTAAGCTTTGACATCAATTAGGTCCTTAACTATGTACAATATTTTAGCAATTCACCCTTAAGACACCTGTACGAGTAGATAAGTTTAGCAGGGGAAAAAATAACTAGGAGAGGCCACAGAAATTTAGCCTCAGAGAGGCATTAATCACCAGGCACTTTAGATTTTTTCGGATATAGCTTGATATCAGGCTACATGTCTTTTGTAAACAGCCATACAGCGTTATTTTGACGTATTTTGTTTTTTAATTGACCATATTTACCAATATCATACTAGAAGAAGAAGTATTTACCCTAAAAAGAGGTGGATTTTCTCACCAAAATATTACTACTATTTTTACGGTGAAAATGTATTGATTGATCGATACCAGCACAAAAACCAAAACTAAAATTAAAAAAAGTATTAGGGAAGGGAACATATAAATAATTAATGGAAAGTGACTAAGTATTTTTCTTTCCTAGATTATTACATGTACATGATTTATTTCGCTCGAGTAATGCCACTAATTGCAGATTAATATTTTATTTGTAATGATGGGACCACGGACGGAACATAAACAAGTGGATTTTATTTGTAAGTATATGAAAGCAAATAAATTTATCAATAATTATATTTTCAAAGTAAATATTTTTAGCAGTTTTGCACTATTTATATGAAACTAAAACAAGTGTTTTTTTTTTCGTCTCGGCATAAATTTTGATGGATTAATGAGGTATGTACCTATTTATTCACTTGCCCATCAAATTTATAGTCCTACAGCTAAATTCTAATACAACTAGAATGTAGCGCTTAGGAACGTTGTCGTGTCTAATCCGTAATTAGAGCTCATCTATTGCTATCCCTTTTGCTCACGATGTGTAACTAATTTGCAAAAAAGTGACGGAGCGATCCGAATTTCGAATTACTGATTTGAAAGTAGAGACGCAGGGTTCGGCAGCTCGCGCCGCACGCCACACGGCTCGCGCTGGGACCGGGATCTTTGACTGCCCCTGTCCGCAAAAAACACTGCCACTGGAAACACGTTAATTTTTCAAATTATCGCCATTATTTTATGACATCCAATGGATATACCCTTTTTACCTTAATACAAATATGTATGTAGATAATATTTTTTGTACTCGTCGATTAAAATGTGTGTATTAAGATTTCATAGAGAATACTGTAACGTCACTCTTTTCATCGTTGAATAGTCTACGTTACTTCCGAAACAACCGAAATAACTATTTCGGTTCGCTCTAGACAACCGAAAAAAAATTGAACATAGAACTTCGTATTTAAATAATATGTGCCCTTGTTTAAGGAGACTCGATGCGTTACAAAATTGCCAATGTATGGAGTTTTGGAATGTAGCAGCATCGCGTCATCTGTCAAAAATCTACTTAAACTTGCTGCTGTATCCAGGGCATAAAAAAACTACGCTTTGTGATTGGCTAATATTTTTAGCTTGGCACAGTACTGCAACATTACGGACGCCTATGGTGTGATAACTTTTCTTTTCAAAGCCAAAAAGTTTACGTTTTTTCTGTGGAAATAAAAATCAGACCTCGAGCTTAAAAAGTTAAAATATAAACTAAGAAAACGAGTAGTGACAGTGACGAAACATTTTTAACTCCTCAAGAAATAACTTTTACAATTATCTTGTATAAAAGAAGTCGGATATTAGAACTAGACAATATACTTAGTACTTACGATATTTAGTTTTCTTATATAGGTACTTGTATTCATGATTTAAATTATTAATTTTAATGAACTCGTACAAAAAGTATTGTTCACTATAGTGTCATAATTAAAATTTTTTAATCTCGTATTTTACTTAGGCCACTCAGCAAGCTTCGTGGCCTAAACACGGTACTCGACTAAAAAGCTCTCTATTATAACACGATTGTGAAAAATACTATCTATATTATAAGTGGTAATATCGGTTCATAAATAAAACCCGACTAAGTACCTACTAAAAAAGGCTCTACAAAGTATAAAATAAAAAAATATTGTTATCCGAAATTTATTATGTACATTTTATTCAATATTTATTGTCTGCTAGCTCGTTCCACGAATGCAAATCGGCCACATTTCCAAATCAGTTGGTGTTGCATTTAAAATTATATGATGTTGCTAGAAGATTTTCAATGCAAAAACAAATGATTTTGGAATGTGTCCGTTTTGCATTCAATGAGCGAGCTGTTGCCCGCGACTTTGTCCGCGTAGAATTCGTTTATCGCTATTCCCCGTGAAGTTCAGAGGATAGCCGTGTACAACATGTAGTAAATAAACTGCTTCTCTATTGAAAGTTATTTGGTGCACTCTAGATGATTTTAGTAGTAGGTACAAACACTTTAGCCGCCCAAATCTCAGGAACCAGTCAACTCTACTTTGAGTCGTGATACTTTTCCTTTTAATGTCGTTATACTATGTGTTTACCTTTAAGATATTTAAAAAAAAAAATACTTGTAATTTTGGCCAGAGTTACTTCTAGAGAAAGTTAAACTTTGCGAGATCGAAAAATTAACAATAACATTTTAACTTTTTAAGAACTATCCAATATGATACCTCACTTGAAGTCATAAGGTAAAAAAATATCTTTTGCTTTAAAAGTAAATACGAAAAAAAACATGTTGTAGAGTTTTTTTACAGCTTTGTCGGCGTGATTTATATGTACTTATAACTATGCCCGAATTAGAATTAAATTATGGCTCTTTAGGTCTTACTGAGCTCATTCCCATTATTCTATTTTTGTGATACGTGACAGTTTGTAACCTAAATAAATAAATAAATTACAGTTTCATAGTACCAATACATACATACCTACATTAAATCACGCCTGTTTCCCGGAGGGGCAGGCAGACACCACTTCTTTCCACCTGCTACGATCCTGACGTATCTCTTATCTCTTTAGTACCTACCAATAAAGGGTAATATTTTTTTTGTTGCAATTTATCTCTCTTTTAACTTCTCGAGTGGACACAAAGTCACACTAGAAATGATGACATGGGTTGTCATTGTTGTCAAGCTGGGCCTCTATTCAAATGCGTTATAACGATATCGTTTTTGATCTGTTTCCGTATTGTCAACGTTTTGATAACTGTTATGTCATTTACAATAATGGCGACTGTGACATAAACGATACTTAAACGTGTCAAACACGATATCGTTTTAACGCACCTGAATAAAGGCCCTGAATAGAGGCCCTGTACGTATGCGATGCGATACACTGTATTGATATTCGAAATTTGAAATTTCATGTACAGTTTATCAGACAACAAGCCCCTCTCCTACTGATATTCTAAATTTGACATTTCATTTATTAACTTACTTAACAACACTCCCTTCTCCTCGCACCCCTGCATTAGAGGGTCCATGAATATCGTTAAGTTAGTGGAATCATTGAATCGGCCATATCTCAATTTTTTTAAGCTAGAGTAAAAATAACACAACATGTGTTATTGATTAACAATAGCGAAGCAAATATTAAAATTTGTGCACCTATTAAAAAATTACCCTGTATATCAATAATATTCTCTGAATTAGACTGCGGACAGACGGACGTGGCGAAACTAGGGGTTCCTTGTTGACTAAGGAACACTAAAATACTTCCAAATATTGTGATTAGCGACTTGTTTTATACTATTTTTATTTATCACTTTTATTTCATCAGAGCCAAATAAATGAATAACGTAGTGTACAAATATTTAAATTTAGTTTTCATAGAAAAACAAAAAATTCAAAGTTCCAGTATTGTAAAGCAGCAATTTTAAAGCACCTAAAAACCGTACCCAAATAAAAATAGCAACGTAATATTTTAAATTGACGCTTGGAAGGACTAACCATAAGCACAACGGAGTATAAACCAACAAACCACAGCCAAGGGCGTCGCCCCTTATCTTATCAGTACGTTATACGGTGCGTGCACGGCTTAATCGATGGCTAAACCCGTAAGTTTGTGCGGATTTTTGTATCTGATCATTTAATACGTTTATTTTATTAAGTACTAGCGACCCGCCCTCGCTTCGCTCCGGATTAAAGTATTATACATATAAACCTTCCTCTTCAATCACTCTATCTATAAAACCGCATCAAAATCCGTTGCGTAGTTTTAAAGATTTAAGCATACATAGGGATATAGGGACAGAAAAAGCGACCTTGTTTTATACTATGTAGTGATAGGGACGTACTTTATTTTTTATGACTTGGAACGATGTTTTACATTATTAGGGACAAGTATTCAAACATGAAATACGTTTGAAATACGTTTGTTTTTCCAAGTCCCTTTACTATGTTACTTCCGGTCGTAAAACTTGGTATATGAATATGATTATCTGAAACAACTCTCTCTGAAGCTCGATTGCGTTTACCGGAGTTTAATTGTT
Source organism: Acleris holmiana (assembly GCA_949316455.1). Taxonomy (NCBI): domain Eukaryota; kingdom Metazoa; phylum Arthropoda; class Insecta; order Lepidoptera; family Tortricidae; genus Acleris; species Acleris holmiana. The sequence goes on from OX438762.1 coordinate 56,382,493, forward strand.
CCCGCCTGAGCGTACAGATCTACAATGGACCTCTGAGGATCTCCATGGACCACGGGCCGTTCGACCAGAAGCTGTTTATAAGAGAATAATTAACACCTCTATTTGGTCTTTAACGTGTACGGGTTGGCGAACAAAATCAAAAACACATGTTAAGATTTCACTAACGAAATGGCAAATGCAAGACTAGTCATATTCCGAAGGCATGCATTTTTAGTTGGAGAAGGTGCCGAAATTCATCGTTGTTATTGTTATAGTTACTTTTACGTTGTTTTCTTAATTGATTAAAGACTAGATATTCGTACGGGTAGAACTCGTTTATCGCTATTCCCTCAGGAACCGTCCAATTGATCGGATTAAAAAGTACCCTATGTCCTTCTCCCGGGACTCAAACTATCTCCATACCAAATTTGATCTGAATCGGTTCAGCGGTTTTTTCGTGAAAGCTTAACAAACAGACAGATAGACAGACAGACAGAGTTACTTTCACAATTATAATACATATTAGTAAAGATAACATGGGTTCAAATGAAAACCAGCGCTGTGACTGTGAGTTCGGCTGCAGCACCGAGCCAGAGCAGCACCGGAGCAAGAGCCGAGCCTTTCTGACTTCACACTACAGTGCAATTTTTCTAAGTTTGTTCTACGAGTAATATTGCTTTCTTTTTGTGCGTACCTTATATGTCTGCTGTGTTGCAGTGCACCCATATTTGACAAATACTTAATGGATTATGATGTTTTTAGATTTGATTGAGAATTTCCGGCTTCACAGTGCTCTAAAGTGTTAGAATTAATTACAAATTATAGAAGTTTTAGCCAAGGGAGGCAAAGTGTACCCCGCACGTAGTGCATGGTATCGTTATTTACCAGTACCATCACTACCATTATAACCATAATAACGCTTAACCTAATTAACGTAGGTATTAGAAAGATAAAACTATATACTGGGACAGCAAGGATGAGGTTTCTTTATACAGTAATAATACGAGTAACTTTAAAGTCTGGGAATACAGAAATATCTTAGCAGTTATTCACGTATTACGAAGAAACTTTTCTTTTGCTTGCCAAATGTAGTTTCACACTCCTATAAGGGATGGTACTAACATACCAAAAATGCAGCTTTACGAGTACATCGCTTTTTGTGTTTGTTGACTGTGGCAGCAATTTCCCCAAGTTAATGGATATATAAAAATATTATTTGTTCTGAAATTAATGACCTTTTTCTCAAGCAACGAAAATACAAACTATACTGTAACCCACCTTCAATTTACCATTTTAAAACTAGAAGGCAATCAAAGCCGCGTAGCCGTTTTGTATAGCTATATCATACTTATAACCGCCTTTTAATTAGGTTTTCCACTACTAGCATATTTAAAACATGCTTAAACCGCCATTCAGCTATGTAATTTATTTCATAAAATTCAACTGATTCATACTTAAAAAGGAAAATTGAAGATTTCACTTATATATAACTGCAACAGTTTTAAGAGACGTAGGTAGTTTGAAAGGTTTTTCGGCCATAACTACTTGTACCATTATCTTTTCTGTGCCATAACTCAAAATGACCCTGTTGCATTTCACCGTCTGTTAGTTTGAGGACGGCAGCATTTCTGACGTGACAAAAATCTTGATATAATTTTAAAACACAGTGCCCTACGAGTTCGCTTTTCATTTACATTTAATGGTGCACAAATAATAGTGCTTAAATCATTTACATTTAATGCAAAGTTAATACAAAAGAGTTAAATCGAATTCAATTTCTATTTAAAAAAATTATGGCGAAGGGATTATTCTGTAGAAATTACTCTGTGATTTTAGTGATTTTACTTCGTATTTTTCGACGTAACTATCCAATTACCAAGATTCATGAAAATTCCTTCACGATGTTTAAAAACTAATAGGAAATCAAAAATACATCTAACTACTTCACAGAACCTAAAAAACTAATCGAAACGTAATATAAATCAATAGTTGTGGTCATGGGTCATGGCCCTTTATTAGAAGCTCCGAATGATGCTGTACATAAATGTATAACCAAAGTAGATATTTTATTTGATGATTTGATACAGTATCTCTCTACGTATAAGTAAAAAGGGGTGTATCATTGCTGGTCCTTTAAAATTATATCTAGTTGCGGGTATTATAGGTAGGTACTTAAGTACCTACGTTGTTTGATATCTTTTTGGTAAGGATCCGTAAAAAAAAAATTACCAACATCTTAAATTTTAACAAAATACTTAGGTGGGTGATACCATAGCAAAGAAAGTTTCTTGATTTTATTGTAACTTCCGAATCTACCTTAAATAGCAAAACATCCTCCAATATTAGGTCTTAGGGCACTTCCTGAAGTCCTGCAAAGCTGAAATTTGGTTTGTAAGCTAGTATTAGTACATAAACTTTTTTTTTCGTTAACTTACACTAAAAATATATTTTTTATAAAATATACTCAGGAGCAATGAAAACGGGTCACTTTCTATGGAAATAGAGAACATGATGAAAATCAGAATTGTGTTTCGTTGATACGATTTAGGGGAAAATGTAAAAAAGCAAATAAAACGCAATACATTAAGTTTTGACCCGTTTATAAAGATTTTATATAGAATCAAAACTTGTTAAAATTTTAAAACTTCTTTTAGGTACTTTTTAGATTGTTTTTTTCGGCATCTTCATCTCATATACGTAATATTTTAATTCAACGATATTGGCTTAACCATAGTATTTTACGAAATAAATGCAAATTTCTTTATAAAGTCCTTGTATTTTAAACATGGATCAACAGCTGTGACGTCATTCCTGTCGTCGACTTTGTATGGAGTGTTTTTGCAGAAAAGTCTTCAAATCTTATGATAAAATTACACGACAATTATTTCGCGTGTAATTTTATTCCTCTCTTTCATAGCACTTTCCAGAGAGCGTAAGAAAAAAGGTATGGATGTTCCCTATTTTATGCTAAAGTGACCCGTTTTTATTTGTTTTGACTAGGTATATAACTTACAAAAAGACGTGAAATCCCACCAAAAACATGTTCATGTGAAATGTTTCCAAGACGAGACCATATGGCTCAAACTGTCACAAAGTTAAAAGATCTCGTGTAGAGCCAAGCTACTCTTCCCTAATTAACTCTACAAGCCCCAACTTCACAAACTTTATTACTTTACTGTTATACAATAGTTCTTGTAGTAACGAGACGGCCATGCCACTTATTTTGACTAAGGTGTAGAGTTTGTGAAGTTAGGCCTTGTAGAGTAGGGCGTGTAGATTTAGAAACTTGGCTCTACATGAGATCTAATAACTTCGTTAGTGTGAGCCATATGGTCTCGTTTTGGCAACATTTTACATGAAAATGTTTTTGGTCGGATACATACACGTTGTTTTTTTGGTCAGCAACTTCCACAATAGGGGTTACTATATTCATGTATATGAGTTTTTTTTTTTTCTTTAAATGTCGAAAGAATGTCCTCGCTACTTTATAAATCATGGTCTCTCGTTTCTGTAGCTACGAAGGGGGTAGGCCGCTTATCGTCACGATGTTATTGTTTGATACTACCCTCACAAAACTATGCGCAAGCGACGTCAGTTCTGTGTTTGTTTCGAAGCGAGTGCTTATTAAGTAGTGTTACATCATTTAATTGATTAAAAAAATGGCTCAGCGAGAAAATTTACTTCTGGACAACCGTGATGTTGTGAACATTTACTTTGTGAGTGGTCAAAACATTGCTGACACCTTTAGGATTTGGACTGAACGGTTTCCTAATCGGCAGGCCATTACGCGCTACACTGTAAGGTCTATCGTTAGCAACCTTTACGAGTAGGGTACTTTTGAAACGCCACGCCATGCTCAAGGAAAAGGCCAAAGTGGGCTTGCAGTGGATGTTAAGCAGGCTATTCTCGATTACTTCGAAGAACATCCACGGGCGAGTACTCGCGACGCAGGGCGACGTTTTGATCTCGCACATTCAAGTTTGGAATTTGTTACGAAGTGAAAGAATGCACCCATTCTATTTTCAAAGGGTTCAAGACTTCGGATTACGCTAGTCGTGTAGTATTTTGTGAATGGTTGCTACTGAATCTAAATCAAAACATTTGTGGACCGACAAAACTTTGTTTACTAGGGTCATTTAATGTACGCAATAAGCACTAGTGGAACATATGTAGTAACGTAGCTAGTGAAAACAAGACAGTTAAAGATTCGTTCCAAGTGCGGTTTTCGCTAAATGTGTATTTTATCGAGGGAAGATTGACTGGAGTGTCTTGTTTAGACATTCTTCGCGAAGGTGTAGTAGGCGAAATGTTGGAAGATATTCCCCTCGCTCTCCTATCGGGAACTTTCTACCAACAGGATGGAGCTCCCCCGCATTACGCGCGTGTCGTACGTGAGTACTTGACGAGTGTGTTTGGGGATCGTTGGATAGGGAGAGCCGGGCCAGTACCATGGCCCCCAATGTCACCAAACCTCACGCCGTTAGATTCTTACCTGTGGGATGACGTAAAACAACTAGTTTACGATAAACCAAACGAATTCCAAAACGTTACAGAGTTGCAAAATGCGATAGTGGAGGCATTCGACAAAATCCGCAATAATGTTCTCGTCTTACTCGTAAGCAGTTTAAACACAAATTAGCGACGACGAGCTACATTGTGCATCTTGATAGGCGGCTGTCACTTCGAACATTTATTAAAAGTCACCTAATGTAAAAATGTAAATTTTGTACATTTTTAACAATCGTTGTACAAAGCTGATTCAACTTTTTAAATACGCTAAAAAAAAAACTCTTACGGTTTTGTAATCCAAACCGCTATCAGTAGTTAAATGCCATTTCAGAACGATTTTTAACAACAATAATGAACAATTTTTTAACCTAAACCGTGTTTGTAATCTTTGACGGTCCTAAGCCCGCAACAAGTATGAAGGGAAAGATGAATCATAACATTGTGCTCGGTGATTACGTCATTAAAGTAATTGTACTATTTCTCCTGTTTTGGAAGTTGTCGACCAAAAAAACACCCTGTATCATATATAAGTACTTATTCTAATGTCATGATTGAAATCATGATATTCGTGAATTACTTATAGATGTAACATGTTTGTTAGTATGAGAAATTCTATTTGGCCCTTTTCTATGCAGTATTATGGTACATTTTAATCTATATTGCCTATGTGAAATTTAAATTTTAACTTCAACTTCTATCATCTGTTATAGATGCATGAAAAACAACCACCTCCACCTCTAAAACATCGTTACAAACATTTTTAGAAATATTTATACTCTCGTGGTCAAAAAATACGGGTCTGAAAGCGTTTTTCATACTAAGGAGGCTATTTCGAATCCTTGGTTCCTCGCCAGGGGATGCTTATAGTGAAATCTGATGATGGGCACCCCGAGCATCGATACAGTACTTCCAGAGTGCCTAAGATACCTAACTGATTGAATCTGTGGTTAACTCCAAAATTGTACAAGTTCAGAAAAACATCTAAAATAGCAATAAAATGTAAGGAAATCCAAATGTTGACCCAAACTCTCTCGCTGTGGTGTTAACTGATTGTGCGATCAGTTAGGTATCTTCGAAACTTTTGACCTCCTTTAATGAACCTCGGAGTATCCACCATTAAACCTCACTCAAAACAACCCCTGGCTAGGAACCAAGGCTTCGAAATAGCCTCATTTGTATGAAAAACGCACTCAGACCCGTATTATTTGACCGCGAGTGTAGTTACGTTACCAATGAATCATGGTCTTACTGAATACTTGTGTAGTAGAAAACCGTTTAAATGATTTGTTAACAAGAAGCAAGTATGCTTAGCTTGGAGTCGACCGTAACCGTCCTGGAAACAGGGCCTCTATTTGTTGACAAGAAGCAAGTATGCTTAGCTTGAAGTCGACCGTGGCAGTCCTGCACACTGGGTCTCTATTTGTTGACAAGAAGTAAGTATGCTTAGCTTGGAGTTGACCGTGGCCGTCCTGGACACTGGGCCTCTATTTGTTGACAAGACGCAAGTATGCTTAGCTTGGAGTCGACCGTAGCCGTCCTGGATACTGGGCCTCTATTTGTTGACAAGAAGCAAGTATGCTTAGCTTCGAGTCGACCGTGGCCGTCCTGGACACTAGGCCTCTATTCTACAGGGTAAAGCCGATATTGCCTTTGACGTGTTATCGTATATCGTAACGTAAACGTTACGACAGCTCATATTTTCCTAACAATAATGGCGGCCGAGTTAAAAACAATTTGATAGACAATATGGTTTCACCCTGTAGAATAGAGGCCCTAATTATTTGATTCGGGCGTAGGACCCAAGAGGAGAACAGCCAAGTCTCTCTCTAACTTCTTACCTAATTGTTTAAGTGTTCACCGAACATCAAGGGACGGCGCATATTCTCGGAACATCGCGCTTGCCGCTGTCATTAGTATTTCAAGTACGTCGGTAACAATGGGCGAGAAAGCCACGGTGCAGGCACAGTCGCGCAGGTAAGCGCCCCTCCCACACCGCCTGCCTACGCGCATTAAACAACAATTATTTCCTTGCAAATTTTTAAGACGCATATTAATGGGTGCCGCTCATTTTGCTTAAAAATATTTAGCATAATTTCATTCATATTCATTTGAAAAACATAACTAACGTTTAGCATAAAATGTGTATAATTTTATCAGGCATACGGTCAAATTATATAACACTCATTTATCGTAACATAACAAATAATTTTCTTATTGTTATCTATTTTAAATCAATTTCTTCTTACTAGGTTAGGTTAGGTTAGATCTGTAACCAAATTATACTTCGTTTTATAATAAGTGCCCGTATTTTGCACACGTCACATTTTCCCTTTAGCGAAGTAAAATTTAGAAGTTAAAAACAACTGTCCCTAAATTTGACCGTTATTATTCTCATCTTAAAAAGTAACTACTTATAGTAGAAGTCAAAGACGTTAGAATTGTCTTCGTTTTTAACCTTCAGCTTATGTTTTAAGATTAGGTATTGTTATATAATTAGTTTATTATACAGATCGAAATTATGCAAAACGTTTTATGCAAATTGAAAATTGGTACATCCGTTTTTATGCAAAACATTACATACCCATATTAATGCATAATGACTTGTTTTTTACTTTTGTAAATATTAGGTAAACGTCAAACCATCTGAGTTTGCAGGGTTCCGTATACAGGGTTATTGGGAAGTCGACCTATTCCCGTCTAGGAGTAATGGGGGAAGTCATTTGCAATTATTTTGGTCCCATAATACCCTATGCAAAAGTGAAACATTTCTGAGATAATCTAAATTTAAAATCTTTATAAAAAAAACGAGGGAGCATCTTCAAAATATTTTTTTTTACAAATGCAATTTTAAATAACTATTTTTTTATTTGCTTTTGTACAAGGTAAAATTTCTATTCTTATGCAATATTAAAAGTAGAATTATCTGTGCACTTTTAAGGATGCGAGACCAAAAAGTGAAAATAAACATGTTTTGTTGTCAGTTAGTCTAACATAAATGACTCAAAAACAGAAAAAAATACTAATAAATTTGGCGTGCCGATTATACTTACATTAAACATTCAAATTTTCCAGATTTCTAACGATCTATTGAACTATGATTTTGGTAATAGATTGCTGGAAAAAAATTGAGTACAAAGGAAATAGGAAGAAAGTCACGTCCGAACATAACTTAAAAATCTATCAACAATAACACTGGCACTATCTGAACTGACACGTCGGGGGACCACGAAGTAAATTAAATAATATAAAAACCCCAGCTACTTAGCGGTCCCGACGTGTTTTTTTTTTTTTTTATGTTAAGGAGAAGGCACCCGAGCACTCAGGCCACCTGATGGTAAGTGGAATCTGAGACCCATAGACATTTGAATTCTCAAGACTATAATCCTAAGACCTCAAATTCGTTGCCGACCCTGAGGACTAAGATGGAATGCCTCTATGCTAGTAATTTCACCGGTGTCAGTTCCGTAAGCGTCAGTGTTCCTTCAACTACCTACTTATCAATCAATCAGCCCTTACTCCTACGCAACGACGCTTGGATCAAAATATTAATGCCTACTTATAATTAAACTTTAGGGCCAATACTTATTGTTTTACATTTTAGAGGTCCTTTTACAGACTGTTTTGAGTCGGTATTTTTTTAAATTTTCAATAAAAATAATCATTTGAAGTCTACAAAAGGTTTAAGATGCGTATATTATACCTACTAGTAAGCTTTTTAAAGGGTATTGGTTAGCGCTTAGTAAAATGGGGTATCGTTTGAAAATAGCGCTTTAAAAGCATAATTGGGTTATCCCAAAAAAAAATACCACTAGTTTTTAATTTTTTTTTCGATAAAATAGACTAATTGAAGACACTAATTTCACGGTTTTTGCATTTAAATCAATATATTAATTTATTTAAAGAATGTTTTTATGACGTCACTACAAGCTGGTTTGTTTGAGAAATGCTTTAAAACTATTGAATTCGTTTGAGAGTACGCGTTTCTGTCAGATCACGTAAAATGTGAATGTCAAGTCATGTCAATATAGGTAAACTAAAGTATTAATGGTATTGTGAACGTTATATTCTTATACCTAAATCATACTTACATTAGAGCTTTAGCTCCACGTATTTCAGCTACGTTGTAATTGGAGCTGTCTCCCAAGTATGTCAATATCCTGACTATATCCACTTTGGGTAGATTAGTGGAATCAGCCCTTACAAAGTTTAATAAATGTACAGCGTTGGTCGTCATTATAAGCAAGAATATCGGTATCCAAGATCTGGCGATGGTCAATATTTTTTTTTTTTTTTTTTAATTTATTTAGAACACATACAGTCATATACGAATGCGATATAGAAGTACTTTGTACTAAACAATATAAGTATCAAAAAGACCTGGAGGTTCATTAATGAATACACATAATAAAAAATATATAGCAGTATATATTGTGTAGCAGGATAGTCAGATTCCGTAGAATTTGAAGCAATGTTGTTAAAATGCAGAAAATCAGAAAACGAGTAGTTATATGTTGCACACCAAATAAACCGAAATTTTATTTTTAGTTTGTTGAGTTTGACAATTTCACCCACAGACTAGCCTACGGGCGGAGGTTCCAAAACGGACTTGTATTTTAATCATACCATTTTTTTAAAGATCTGACCTTGTCACGTTTATATACAGTTAAAAATTGTCTTAATTTTAATAAGCGTTAAAATAAAACAGAAATAAATAAGACAAATTTCGATATACATTATTTATTCATTACTGCATTCCGGACTCATATTATATGCAGTAATATGGTTGATCACAGATTAGACACAACTTACCAATGAAGATCGTGACGTCATTAAATTACAGGTCAAATAATGTCAAATGATAAATTAGAAATAACTATTTAATACTAATTTTGTAAAATAATCTGATAACAGGGAATGGTTCTACAACCCTTTTTCTCGAAATGGTTTTTGAATCACTATACATTACAAAATTATGGGATAACCCAATTATTTTAAAAGTTTTGACGGTCAGAGGGCTTGGTAAGTTAAGCCTTACGAACAACCCACATAAGAAAGGCTCGCGGCCCCTTCCCTATCCCATTGAAAGGGATAGCGAGCCGGTCTCACCGGTATTAAGTTAATATCTTTTGAAAAGCAAAGGCCTTTCATGTCCCTATAAGTGAAATCCTATTTGGACTGCCAGTGATATTAATTAACAAAAATAAGAAGTAGTATACCTGCCTGTGGTTGTCTTTAGATAGAAAATGAAGTAGCGATGGATGGTTTTTTTTTTAAATAGGTAGTTAATTTAAAAGGTTAAATATCATCATCATCATCATCATCATCGTATTATGTGTCTGAAGAGTAGGTAATTTTGAAGGTGCTTTTCCACCGGAGAAACGAACACAAGATTGGATTGGAGTGAATTTAATTGCATTTCTTTTTAAGAATCTCGGGGTACTAATTGTCTGCTTTAGCGTTGTGTAGCGAGATCAAATAACACATACGTTTGAAATAATGGTCTAACTACACTAATAACGTCGTAATAAAAGCTTCAAAAACCACCACTATATACTGAAGAGACCTCTCGATTATTTTTTACTATTTATTTTCAGTCCCAAGTCTGATCAGGCGGCTTGCCGTTCAAAATATATGAAACTTCTAGCTTGACAAAGAATCCCAGCACTGAAATAGTGTCGCAACAAACAACTTACATAAGGCAATAATGTGCGTACGTCATGTATAGTCGGTACAGTGTGTACTAGTTTTGAGTTAATAGTTGTAGAATGTTAAAACTTCGTTTTCAGAGAATCGAAGTTAACATGATTAGCTTTATAATAATTAATTACCTAATTATCAAAATCTGATCCCAAATATTCAATATTAAAATATTCGTCAGATTCGGACTCCGATGACGCTTGATTTTCATCAGTTGATATGTCGCTTTAAGGACCACTGGCCTCGATATTCCATGAATTTTATGCCTTATGGCACATTTATATACGGACCCTGGTAAAGCAGCTTATAAATAGGAATAAAATATATAGTCAGTACACTGAGTATTGGCACAAAATAAATAATTATTTATGCAACAAGAGAGCAAAGTTGTTTTTTGCTGCGAGTGTTAATTTTGAATCCCGAGCAAGCGAAGGATTCTAGGTTAGAATACTGAGTGCAGCGAGGGATTAAAAGACACGAGACGCAATAACTTTGGTCTTGTGTTGCACATACAATTTTTCACTTTAGCAGCGAGAACATATGACCTTTATCTACACACATTATTATCATAAACCCTCTATGATGTGTTCAAAAACCGCAAATTACAGTAGCATAATGATAAACTGTTTTGTTAGGACAGATTTCTTATTTGTGAAAATGTAATTATTGCTTAATAATGAATGACATCAAATTCGATATCAATATTACATTCAAATTTCGAACATCTTTGAAAAACAAAGCAATAGGCTAAGTAAAGTTTTTGGAAGAGATTTAAATTTTTTTTTTCGATAGTCGTCATCCTAAAGATCAAGGAACAACCGCTCTTTTATTTTTATTTCCCCTAATATTTAAGAAAAAAAAATTTTTAGTTATGGAGTTGACCCTTTTAAATTTTAATGGCCGACAAATTTGTTGCTTTCGTACTTAATAAAAAAGAAAAAAAACTGTCACTTCTATATCTGTCATTGTCAAGTCAAATCAAAGTAAACAAACGATTCAATTCAAGGATGGCCAATTGAAAGATGTCCGGCTTTTGATTTTGATTTATTCTGTTTACTGATTTACTCTATTCACTTGACATTGGCGAAATCACTGTGTGGACCGCCATTAATTAAAAAAGAAGAAGAAGAAGATTCAATTCAAGGATTCCGGTAACCTTCGGGGAGGGAAGATGGCCGATTGAAAAATGCCCGGCTTTTACTTTTGATTTATTCTGTTTACTGATTTACTCTATTCACTTGACATTGGCGAAATCAGCGTGTGGACCGCCATTTAATAAAAAAAGAAGAAGAAGAAGATTCAATTCAACGGCTCTTTTCTGTTTGCTTGCGTTTCATGTGATCAGTGTTTTTAGAAATATTTTTAACGACCTCAGAACTAACTCCGGTCTTTCAATTTTGCCGCTTTACTCTACGACCTTTGCACGATATTTGGACTACGATTTATTTTCGACCCCTTTGGCACTGCTTCTTGGACACCGATTTTTGATAGCGACGAGAGCACGTTTGAATGGTACAATCTACGCAATGATTTACGGAATTTTAAGGCAAGATTCTATTTGTCTTGTCGCAAAAATTGTTTTGTTTTTTTTTATAATAATATATGTATGTAGATTGTAACTGTTACATACACTGCTTAAACTACATACATACATAATATTATTATAAAAAACAAAACAAACCAAACTATTTTTTGCGACAAGACAAATGGAACGTCAAATATGGCGGCATCCGTAGTTTTTTTAATTCAGAGACAAACTAGAGTCGGCCTCCACTATCATATCATTCGATATCAAGTAACAAGCGAGATTTGTCAAAATTGTATGCAATTAACATTTCATTTCGAATAAAATGACAACTCGAGTGATATTAGAATCGAGGTCAAGTAAAATTATTTTGTTTTTCAAAGATGTTCGATATTTGAATGTAATAATGATGTCGAATTTGATGTTATTATTAAGCGATAATAACATTTTCACAAATAAGAAATTGATTCTAATTAAATAGTTTATCTTAATGCTAGTCGTAAGTAATTTGCGGTTTTTGAACGCATCATAGAAGGTTTATGATATGTGTGTAGTATAAAGGTTATATTTTCTCGCTGCTAAGGTGAAAAATTGTATGTGCAACACGAGTAAAGTTATTTGCATCTCGTGTCTTTGAATCCCTCGCTGCACTCAGGATTCTAAACAAGAATCACTCGCTACGCTCGTGATTCAATTCTAGAATCCTTCGCTTGCTCGGGATTCAAAATCAACACTCGCAGCAAAAACCAACATGTTCTCTTGTTGCACAAATAACTATTTAATATCCGCGTGGTAAGATTTCAACGCAGTGCAAAAAAGAGTGTTGAAAAGCAACGTCAGGACGCGAACATTTTGGCGAAAACGAACTGATATCCAGTTTAGCTGTGCACGGAAGCGGGAGACATGATCATACTGTGGTATTGTATGTGGCTTATTTTGGTATTTTAAGTGCGTCATAATGGTGTCTTTTTTAAATATTTGTAGATTCAGATACTAACTAGAGTCGGCCTCTACTGTCATATCGTTCGATATCAAGTAACATGCGAGATTTGTCAAAATTACATGCAATTGTCATTTTATTTCGTATAAAAAGTCATCTAGAGTGATATTAGAATTGAGGGCAAATAAAAAAGCTTTGTTTTTCGAAGATGTTCGAAATTTGAACGTAATACCTAATGATATCGAATTTGATTTATTAAGAGGCCGTATACGACATTTTGCCGGTTTTGTTTCTTTTCGTGATTCTACAGTTAAAATACTGCTTTTCTTTAAGTTGTACCTAATGCACATCTTGAAATATAATTTCAGTTATGATCGAATAAATGGGTTACGAATGAATGAGCTACTTTTTTATTTTGGTCGAGTCGTTTATAATGCGAGATTTAGGTTGTTTTGAAACGTTATAGGTATATTGCTATTTTTCTTTTTAATTATTTGGATGTTTTTAAGGTCGTGGATTGATTTTGAACTGAAGTGTATTACTGTTGTTTTAATTTTATGAACGAGAGTTTTAAAAAGCCGAAATCAAAAACAACTTTTGCCCATATTGTATAAAATTTTATTAAGTTAAATGTTAAGGAGAAGGCACACGAGCACTCAGGCCACCTGATAGTAAGTGAAATATGAGACCCATAGACATTTGAATTCTCAAGATTATAATCCTAAGGCCTCAAATGCGCCGCCAACCCTGAGGACTAAGATGGAATGCCTCTATGCTAGTAATTTCACCGGTTGTCTTATCCCCACACCGGAACACAACAATGCGAACACTGTTGCTTGGCAGATAGTTAATGGATAAGATGGTGGTAGCGATCCGGATGGACCCTGCACAGGGTCCTACCACCACTAAAAAAATTATAAATGTGGTAAAATTTATTCACACATTTTACACGAGTTTTACAGCAATAAATTGTATTTTTTTTTTCATACCTTTTACACGTCAAAACGATTCGCAAATATAAAACTCTTACAGCAAAATTTACAAAACAGTCGTCGGTTTCAGGTCGATTAATCAAAATTAAATAAGTACTTAAATAAGAACAAAAAGTAGCTCGTACATTCGTTGAAAATTGAAATTATCTTTCGTGTTGCGCATTATAATTTGTGGAAGTAAAGTAGGTATTTCAACTGTAAAATCACGTAAGTAAATCAGCGAAATTGGCAAAGTTTTGTAGGTATACGGCTTCTTAAGCAATAATAACATTTTCACAGATAAGAAATTTGTTTATGCTAAATGTAAATGTAATATGCGGTTTTTGAACGCATCATAGAGCATTTATGATATGTGTGTAGATAAAATAAATTCTGCTGGAGTTTGTTGTGGCGCTTCTTCTCCTCAATGATGGTCTTGTCCGAAGCGCTAGTAGATTCACTGCATATTACCGACGTGTAAAAGAGCCCTCATGTGGCCAATTTACTGAATAAATGATTGAATTGAATTACCTACCTAGGTACTTATCTGCTACTAAAAATGCGTTGACGTTTTATATTATTCTACTTAGAAGTAACTATACTATATAGGTAGCTACCTAAGTATTATTAACTTTAATTTTCTCACATAATTAAACTCCAAAGCAATTATGTAGGTAAGTAAAGTTTGTACTTAGGTACTTACTCGTAATGCCCGTGTCTGAGCGTAGTTCGGAGTTTTCGGAAACAGCACAAGGCATTGATAATTGTGATAAACTTAACGTAACAATTCGTGGAATAAAGCCAATGTTTACCTACTAATTACTTATAACAATTTACACATTAACCAAGTAGCTACCTATATCAATGTACAAATTGTTTATTTATTTTTGTTGAACAAAATTTACCAGTAAAGCATTTTAAAAAACTGTAGGTTGGTAGTCAGATTACGTTTAGGTCAAAAACTAAAGTCAATTTTACAAAAGTTTAACGCACTAATAAATAGCCTAACAGGGACTTCTCTACTGCGTTAAAACGATATTATGTTTGACGTGTTTTAGTATCGTTTAACTCGGCCATCAATACTATCAAGTAGGTAGGTACCTAGGTACATAAGAGTTATCAATACGTCGACAATGCGGAAACACGTCAAAGACGTTATCGTTATTACCGTGTAGAATCTCAACCTAGGGCACATTTGAGTAGGTATTTAATCGCTTTTAAATGTTAAGTTGCGCACTAATATTCAAAAAATAAATGAACTTGGTAGGTTTTAACCTACTCAAGTTTATTATTTCGAATTCCTGTCGGCTGAACGGGTCAAAGTTACAGTAAGAGCGATCCCTTCTTTGAGAGGAACCTGGTTGTTTTGAATAATACCTAACCCCGCGGCGCGGGCGGAGGGACAAGAACGGTATTCAGCAGCGGGGCGCGGGGGGATGCGGCGCCTGCGCCGCCGACCCCAACGTTGTGGAAATTTCCGTTCGCCAAGCGCGGGCCCGAATAAACCGCGTACTTGCATTGCTAAACCGGTTCATTAACACGGGGCTTCGCGATTCCACGAATCTCGCCCATGATTTTGGCAAAGAATAATACCTAATTGTAGGTAGGACTATGCGTTATGGTTACACTAATAATTAAGTGACAGGTAGGTACACTCATTAGGTAGGTACACTTGTACACTTGCATTATGCAAGAATAGGGAACATGCATATTTTTTTCTTACGCTAACTGGAAAGGGCTATAAAAGAGAGGAATAACTGTAAACGCGAAATAAATTGTCGTGCATTTTTTTCATAATATTTGAAGCTTTAAAAAGTCATAGTTCAGACCCTCTGCAAAAACACTATAGGTACAAAATCGTCGACAGGAATGACGTCGCAGCTATTGATCCATGTTTAAAAAATAGGGACTTTATATAAAGATACTAGCGACCCGCCCTCGTTTCGCTCCGGATTAAAGTATTATACATATAAACCTTCCTCTTCAATCACTCTATTAAAAACGCATCAAAATCCGTTGCGTAGTTTTAAAGATTTAAGCATACATAGGGATATAGGGACAGAAAAAGCGACTTTGTTTTATACTAGGTATGTAGTGATTTGAATTTATTTCGTAAATTACTACGTTTAAGCCAAAATCGTTAAATTAAAATATTACGTAAAAAAAAATACGATGCCGAAATAAACAATCTAAACAATTATTATTTGTCTAGTTAAATAAACTTTCTGAATTTAAACATTAAAAGAAGTTTTAAAATGTTTTAATTCTTGATAAAGTCTTAATAAACGGGTCAAAACTTAGTGTAAGTATTACATTTTATGTTAATTTTACATTTTCTCCTAAATCGTATCAATGAAACTCAATTCTGATTTTCATGCATCATCAATTCGGTCAGTATGTACTTATCTACCTAGGTCAGTACCCTATTTTCTATACAATCAAGCTAACTTTCAGGCAGTTTAATTAAAGTCTTTTGTGAAGACAACGTTTTAATTAGGTAGGTACCTCAACTAGGTACCTTTCTTGACTGATCAATAAATAAAAATATACGTAATGACATGGTTTGTTCAATACAAAACCAACTTTAAAGAGGATGAGTTAGGGAGCTGGCGAGCAACCTTTCGACGTCATCAGCACACGCGGCAGACTTTATAATAGCGATAATTATACCCCAAGACACATCAAGGACCTCGGCCGCCACCATGGTGGCACTGCGTTGTCAATTGACAGCGTTTCAAAAATAAAAAAAAGTGTGCTATATTATGCGCATTCTGGGGCTGATGATCACAGTTGTAACGAGGTTGTTACAAACCTCCTTTTTTACGTTCCTGGCCACTTTTTCTTTACCATCTAAATCTTTCCAAATTCAAATTTTTTTTTTTTTTGTAATTTTCGATCCATTAGTTCAGTTCGCTATTAATTTCGATAGGCACCAGACACGAGATCTCGTGACGGTGCCCTTCTGCTTATTTTTCTGTATTTTTAAAATTTTTGATCATATTAAACATCTTCATTTCTTAAAAAGTGTCTAATTTTTTTATCTTCAATTTCGAGACGGGACAGGATACTTCTACTATACCGCTAGAAATGGCTCTCCGGCGGGGAATCGAACCCCGGTCTCCCGCGTGACAGGCGGGGATACTTACCACTATACTACCGAAGATCCCATCCTGTAAACACAAAAAATCGAAGAAGCAGACATCCGGGACTGACTTATGTAGTATTCAATGTTTCAAGTTATTTTTATGATTAAAAAAACTGTATATGAAGTGCACACTTGGCGGACTTAAATTATCCGATTAAAAACAATGGAAGGACCACGGCAAAATAGTCTGCCAGCATGTTGCCTCTGCGTTGTCTATTGACAGCGCTTCAAAAATGTAAAAAAAAGCTGTGCTATATGTATTAAAGGGGATATCAGACGGTTCACTCGAGTGAATGTTCTTTCGAGCTAATGATTCATTTTTCTTTCATTCAATGTTCACACGGTTTAGCTGGAATGACGTAAAAAAGAACATTCATCCGTAGTTTTCTTCAATATGGCGTCAACGAAGTCGTGCGTCTTTGAATTCGAGTGAACGTTCTCTTTGTGTTCAGACTGTTCATTTTTCGTTCATTCGGAGTGGGAATGAATGATGCCGAATGAAAACAACTAAAGGGGATATCAGACGGTTCACTGGAGTGAATGTTCTTTAGAGTGAATGCTTCATTTTTCTTTCAATCAATGTTCACACGGTTTAGATGGAATGACGTACAAAAAAACATTCATCCGTAGTTTTCTTCAATATGGCGTCGAATGAAGTCGTGCGTCTTCTTGGTTCCGGACATAATAGCCGAATTCGAGTGAACGTTCTCGTTGTGTTCAGACTTCATTTTTCGTTCATTCGGAGTGGGAATGAATGATGCCAAAAACATCCAACATCGGTTGATCAATTCACTAATGAATTCATTCCGCACTTTTCTTTCACTTAGCGTTTAGACGTGTCACTTTAAGTGAAAGATGCAAAATGAAATAAGAAAATAAACAAAAACTGAACTGTCTGATATCACCTTTATGCGCAGGGTCTGGTATCTCTAGTACTAGCAAATTAATTCATATGAAAATGCGCATGTGCGAGTTCTATACCACGATTCTATACCAGCCTTCAACAAAGTACTGAATTAGAAGGAAAATATTTAAAAAACAGTTCAACCGTAGATTTGGTTACGATACGGATAGATATAAAGAAATCGTATACCATTTGCGTTATATTTTATAATAATTTTCTTTAGTATTTTAAGATGTTAAAACAAAACGAGAAGGCTGTTTTGTATAAGTACTATTAAATAAAACACTAAATATTAAATATTGGGTGATGATTAAATGGTGTGCGGTAACACTGGTTACATTAGTACATTACCTATATTCTCTTTCCTTTTTTATCTGTATTTATTCTGTAACGTAAGTTCAACTTCAAAAAAACGTAGGTAAGTACACAAATAAATTTCCTGCTAGATATTAAAACGAAATACGTGTAATATGATTACCGAGCCATAAAGATAAATAATTTAATGATTAAACGAACTTACCTTAAGTGAAGTTCTATCATTATTTCACGTAAGTACGTTGTCAGAGATTTATTATTACGGTGTTTTGTGATGACGTTTAGTTGCAATCAACGTAAACTACACTGTAAATCTCTGACAACGAACTGGAGCAAAATTAAGCGTTAATGGTGTTAACATACCTACTCACATAAGAAATTGTGTTAATAAATGTAAAGCAAAGGCTACTGTCACGAACGATGTCTTCGATTGGTTTCCAAAACCTGGAGCAACTCATATTTTGGGGTGAACCGGCCTAGCTGCTAAAGAAGACCTTTTTCCGAAGCAGAAACTTGCACCTAGGTATGTGTACGGATTCGATATTCGCAGCCTGTGGTCATAGCAAATAACATCAAAATCTGGAACTCGCCGACATTTCACATAGGTACCTATTTCAAAGTATGTATTGGAATAAACCAAAGCTTGAATTATAGAAGTGTTTTTTGTTGCAAATAGAGTACCTATAAAGCTGGGTACGAATCTGAGCGGCTCAGCCTGAGGCATGCTCGCCCCGCGCGGCGAGCTGCTCGCGAGTCAAATGTTTTCACATAAACATGCGAGGGTGAGGCAGCGTGCTTGACGCGAGCTGACATTTCAAAATGGCGTCGGACACGTTGACAGCCGCGGCTGCGTTTATCATAAATCATAATTCACCGAATTATTAACAAAAAGAAAAAGAAATCGCCTTGGTGGTGGAACGGCTCAGCAACTGTATCAAAATTGTACGCGCCTCATCCACAAACAAGTTAGAACTTGTCGTTCTTCCCGCGGCACGCTCGGACACCTACACGTCAAAATTACGCGAGGCATGCACACCGAGGCGCCTTTGAGCACGGTCAAAAGACCGAAATCTGGGCGGCTCGCCGCGCGCCGCTCGCCCGCTGCTCGCGCACAGCGCATGAGCGCGTACGTATTTGAACAAAATGGGTGAGCCGTGCGTGCGTGCCTCAACCCGAGGCTGCTCTAATTCGTACCAACCTTAAGACATTACTACATACATACATACATAACATCACGCCTTCATTCCCAGAGTGGGGTAGGCAGAGCTACAGAAATACCAACAACTCTAAAAAGACATGTTAATAATTCTGTAACCACATTTTGCACAAGTAGGCTGACATTACTACTTATACCTTAAAATGTTCTTTGAATCATAAATAATAAATGATTTCTTTATGTATCATGTAGGCATTCATTTAATACCCGACTTATATGAAGAAGTAGGTATAAAGCTAAATAGTTTTGCTAACTTGTCCTTCAGGTTTGTACTGGCTTTTTCATATAAAAATAAAAGTTGTCAATTTTGATTTGACATGCCGGGTGCCATTTGAAAAGCCCGCCCTTTATTAGTTCTTTTACAGCTCACGGTGTCGCTAGTAGCATACGTGAAAGTGTCGTTTTTGCAGTATGGAGGTTCCGTTCTTCTCTACATGAATAATTATATTCTTTGATTATGCGCACATGTCTGCCTCTCGGACTAATGTTTGGATTTCTTATGAAAACCAAGAAAATCTATGAGGCAGACGTTCAGGCCTCTGATATACCAAGGCAGACCATTTGAATGTATTTTTTTTTCAAACCTATCTCTTCGATTTTCTTCGTTTCCAATGATTGGGACCATGAACCCCAGAGGCATACATGTGCAATTAATTTATTACCCCCTTTTTTAAGCAACTTCAATCCGCTGTAACGCGAAAACGCAGCGACATCGGACCTTAATTGACTGAACCAAATCAATTCGTACTGATCTGAACTGCAATCCACCTCGATGTGGAACCCATAAAAATCATATACCGAAATGCTCGCCAGCTCCCCAACTATGTATTCCTACCTACCTAGAGTTCGCAATAGCGCAACGATAAGTAGGGAGGTAGGCACCTAGGTAAGCGCGCGTTTCGCGGTCGCGACCGCTTGCTCCGCACTTCAGGGTGATTCTCTTAACACAGCGCTGCGTCGAACGCAAAGGTGAACGTAAAGCTTCGCTGGGCGACCGAGCTCTGCTCCCTAACTGAGAAGCGTGCGCTGAAATGTGTTCGGTACGCTCCAACGGGGGACTACTTAAACTTGCCGAATAAAACGTCCACCTTTGCGTTCGACGCAGTGCTGTGTTAAGAGAATCAGCCCCAGAGGCCGCGCGGTCGCACCACTTTAGTTAGACGCGCTTCAGTCCGGCCTGATGAAGTGTTTGGAAGTAATTATTTAAATAATAGTGAAAACCGCATCACAGTCCTCTGCGCAGGTAGGTACTTACAAAGAAGTAGGCGGCCAGACAGACATCAGACGCGGATTGCGTTTGTTTAGTACCTATAAGTCATATATATACCTAATTCATATAGATTTGCGCCCGCATCACGTTTGAATCGACGAAACCAATTTTCCTGGGGTTAAAAAATTGCGTTTCGTCACGTATAGGCCACTTCCTAAAACGACCACATCGCAGAAAGACCACTTCCCATAATGACCATTCTTATAAAGACCGGTTCTCAAAGTGACCACTTCCCAGAAAGGCCATTTCCCAAAACGACCATTTCTCAAGTCACCCACTTCCCAAATTGACCATATTCCCATAATGGCGGTTTCCCAAAATGACTACTTTTCTAAACGACCACATATCTCAAAGACCACTTCCTATAATGCCCATTCCTATAAAGACCGGTTCTCAAATTGACCACTTCCCAGAAGAACCATTTTTCCAAAATACCTAGTCAATTGTCAAGTCTCCCACTTCCCAAATTGACCACAACCAAAACCAACCCCTCGTCTACCGGCCAGCAGCCAATACGATAAGAAAATCGAAAGAATGCACTCATTTTTACGTGACTACGGCAAAGCAAAGGAATGGGAATTTTAACACCTATGTGTGTATATATTACCGAGAAATGAGTAGGTACTAGTAGGGCTAATACGATCAGCGATCACATACATATTCGGCCACGTTTTATGGCGAAGGTCGACGTAAAAGTAATTATTTATGAACAGCGATTGTTGAGCGTATATTATGTTTGTAACTTAGCCGTAAAGAGTAAAGAAAAGGAGACAGATTTAATATATCATGCGATTTATTTTAACATAAACAAAACTGTAACAATAACATAACAATAACAAAACTTTAGTGAGTAAAACTTGTAGCAAATTTAATTAGCTTTCATCAGTAGAATGAGTACAGTGGTCTCTAAAACTTAAAGCTTTCGACCAACACCTAACTAGTCCCTGAAAAGTTTTGGTGCTTTTGTCTAGTGTCCACATAAACACCTAAAGCTACCGTACTGTAACGTGAGGACTGCAGATAGTTACCAGTAGGCATAGGGACTGCTCTTGATAGATGTAGTCGTTCTAAGAAGTGGGCAATATGAAAGTAGTCGTTTTGGGAAATGGTCAATTTGGGAACCGGTCTTTATAGGAATGGTCATTATGGGAAGTGGTCTTTCAGATATGTGGTCGTTTTGGGAAGTGGTCAGTGCATGTTCTGGACGTTACGAGACTGGTCATTCTAAGAAGTAGGCAATATGAAAGTAGTCGTTTTGGGAAATGGCCTTTCTGGGAAGTGGTCAATTTGGAAACCGGTCATTATAAGAATGGTCATTATGGGAAGTGGTCTTTCAGCGATGTGGTCGTTTTAGGAAGTGGCCTATACGTGACGAAACGCAAATTCGCTGCCTGTCTGTCTGTTCTCTGCTTCTCCTGGCATAAATCGATACACTTTCAACGATGACTAAAACAATAGCATCGAATAAGTAATATACTCGTACTTCGTAGCGTAAAAGTATTGCTTGCAAGCAATAGGTAAAACTTGGATTCACCATTGACGATTTTTTTACAAACTTTTTATCTGCATTCTGCTGTTGTTCGTTACTTAAAGCTTTAAATAATGAAATGATCATAAGTATTTATTCAGGCAACACCAGATCTTGATAGGTATTATACTGCGAGTATTTGGCTTGTAAAACGTCAAGGGAGATCTTCAAAAATTAAATTTAAAGTGCCCAGTAATTACGTAGGTACCTATTCAGGCAATTTTTCTTTAACGTCCCTAATAATATGTTAAGAACAACAATATCTTAGTGTAGGTATTTAGTAGGTACGAGTATACCTATATTTTGTTCGCTAATAGATTTTCCTCTGGCGTAATTGTATGCCAATACTAGGTACTTACTGAACTACCTGAACAATAACATATTGTTGAGACGTGTCGCGTGAACAATGCGCCACCCGAGGCGGCGCGAGCGGGCACACGTGAAACTTAACATACCGTCCGTCCCCGTCACAAGGTTGTGTGAGTGACCAGGGCCTCTATTCAGGTGCGTTAAAACGATATCGTGTTTGACACGTTTAAGAATCGTTTATGTCACAGTCGCCATTATTGTACATGACATAAGAGTTATCAAAGTTGACAATACGGAAACAGGTCAAAAACGATATCGTTATAACGCAGTTGAATAGAGGCCCAGGCCATTATATCACTGCTGCCATAATACAGTTACAAGCACACCCCGTTATCAGTGGTGAAAAAACATTGAAAATGCTAGGGCTGACACTACACATTAACATTACATTCATATTTTTACCGGTAGGTATAATTTGATATACCTATTTGAGGAAATCAATATAACTACTTGTTTTATTCATAGGTATTATATATACTGTGAAGAAATTTCACTTCAAAAAAGTTTAATTTGGTTGTTGAACACTTTAATAATACTTAGCTGTCAATTTGACATTTAATTTTATCAAAATATGTTTGATGTCATATTTCGTTTTATGTTCAGTAAAAATATGAATTTCATGGATAATCGTGCTGAATTTATTCTGTTTAAAATGGAGCTAATGGCAAAACTGGAAATAAGCTGAATGCGACGCGGAAAAAATGGTTCGCAATTTTAGTAAAACTGTTCTGTGTATTTTCTTCCAATATCTATTGATTATTTTTTCCTAAATAAATTTCATTTTTTTTTATCCTACAGATATGATAAAATTATGCAAATGCATTATAAATTTTAAGGAAAGATGCCTAAGATTCCTGTTAAAACATGTTAATACGTATAAATATGACGATTGCTGGGATAATGTTTGCGGGGTATTCAGAAAATTTATGATGAGTGAAAATGAATGGCTAAAAGATGGATTTTGCACATGCAATAACCCAACATCAGAGTTACGGAAAATGTTAATGAAAGTACTATCTCATCAAATGGAACCTTTTTGGTGTGAAGTGGTCAATGTAATTGAAAGGTATTAACTGTATTTATAGTCGGACGGTTTAGGTATTTAAATAAAGGTAAACAAAATTTACCCTCAAATTGCTCCTCAAGCATTACACGACCAAATAATGTAGGTTAAAGTCAGGTTGTCCAGTGACAGATCTGAGCGGTTTTGTATTTGGTTGGGTAATCATAACTACCCGACAATATTCAACTTGTTTGTTTACGTGCGGTGTATTGTATTAAAATTAAAATATTCCGTGTTTTCTTATTGCTCATCACAAAAAATGGACAAATATCTGGATGATCACCTCGAGTTCGTAAACACTGGCCCGAATATTTTTTGTACTGTATGTAATAAAAATATTAAACCGAAGAAATTTATCTTGGTTAGTCATCTAAGAAGTACAAGCCACAATGAAAAAGTTGGTAACTGTTCAACTCACTTTGACTTGCATTTAGAAGGAGAAAATTTAGAAATGAAAGGTTCTACAGTTTATTGCAAATCTTGTGATGTTTCTTTACAAGCCTCTAAGTATATTGTACAAAAGCATTGTACTACACTGAAACACAAAAATGTAATAAATGTTCAACCGGAGTTTAATAAAGACTTGACAGAATTTTTAGTTCAAACTAATACGCCCTGGAGCCAATTGGATAACCCCAAATTCAGAGTTTTTATTGAAAATTGCTTAATTCAAAAATATGAAAATAAAATCTGCCTTCCGTGTGAGTCTACCTTAAGGCTAAATTACTTGCCAAACATTTATGAGGAGCAAAAAGAAACAATAAGAAAAGAATTAAAGGATTCCTATCTTTAATTGAGTATTGATGAAACTGAAAACCACGGTAAGAGCATTGCGAATGTGGTTCTAGGGAAGTTAGACAATTGTGTCTCGAAACCCCGTATATTCGCAAGTAAAATCTTAGAGAAAACAAATCACAGCACTGAGTCGGATCTAGTAGTTGAAACTCTAAAAGACCTATGGGGAAGCGATTATGAAAATAATGTCGGTAAATTACTGATTTTAACAACAGACGCTGCCGCTTACATGAAAAAGGCTGCAAAGACTCTAAAACATATTTTTCCGAACAAGTCTCATATAACTTGTGTGGCCCATGCTTTTAACAGAGTAGCTGACAAAATAAGAAGTCTGTATCCAAACGTCAACAACTATCTAATTGACTGTTTAAAAAAAGTATTTTGTAAATCACCAAGTCGACTTCGCAAACTCAAAAACGAGTTTCCTTTGATCCCGAAACCCCCTCGTCCAGTGATCACAACATGGGGAACATGGCTGGATGCGGTTGTCTATTATAAAAAATATTTTAATGAAATTATACACATAATAAATGAATTTAACAGTCAAGATGCCGCTGCAATAGCAAAAGCGAAACGGTTGTTTCAAATTCCGAATATAAAACATGATATTGATTTTATAGCTGACACATTTAGTTGCATATCAATAGCAATTGATCAATTACAGAATTCCAAACTAAGCTTAGGAGAATCATTGAGCATCGTTAATGGTGTAATTAGAAAAATGTCCATCTTGAAACTCCATCCCATTGGAAAAAATGTGTATATGAAGTTAAACACAGTTTTGAAAAATAATCCTGACTACAGCACAGTGAAAATAATTTTAAAATTACTTAATAATAGAGAAGGTGAAGTTACAAAAAATATTAACAAGAGCACATTAGAACACTATAAAAAACTGACATATTTACCGATAACATCTGTTGAAGTAGAGCGATCGTTTTCGTATCTTAAGTGGATCTACAATAATAGGCGACAAAGTTTGACACCAAACATTTTAGAAAAACTTTTAATAATATATTCAGAAAAGTAAATGGAAGTATTATAAGTTATAACTTACAGGTCTGTTGTTTTATTTACAAGGTTACCATCCACATATCAGATGATTAACGATATTAACAAAATGTTTCTATAATTCAGCCACAGATGTAACAAAATATAATAATAAACCAAAGTAATGTTTCATTTTAAAAAAAATTAGCGTCATTTATACCGGTATGTCAAATGTACTAGACTTAAATGAATATAGTGTGACAACCCTATGATTCGATTTCAATGAATTTTCACCGTTGATAACGGGGTGTGGTTACAAGTATTGGGTCTTCCGTGGACATTGTCTGTCTACCTCTTTTATTAACCGCCAATGTCAATAACCGTTTGTATTTTCCGCCTGCGCATTTCATACCGAAAATAAACTCACGATAAATAAGTAAATTACGTAAAGACTGTACCTACACGATAAAATCCGGCCATGCATGCACTGGTGTATTTTTTTTATTACGAGTTAAGTTGACTTATACCCTTTTTCACTAGGTCCCTAGAATGAAAGTGTTGCTGTCACCCCTCTTAATCGAGTTACCTTAAACGCAAGATGCCAATGAAGGCGTTATACCTAAACATGAGATTTGCCTAAAAAACTGTTTGCCCTAAACGAAGGATGCCTATGAAGCAGCATGCCTGAAATGTAAAATTGACCAAGAAGCAGATTGCCTACAGTCGATGCCTACTAAGCAGGATGCCTAAATGGTAAAATGCGTACAAAGCAAAATGTCTAAATGGTTAAACGCCTACACTTCAAAATGCCTACATAGCAAATAACACCAAAACTACCCTCGTCTTCCTGCAACGCCCAAAAGGGTTGAACCAAAAACTGTTGCCATCATTGTCCACTACATCGCGGCAATGATACCTGTCTTCTTCGCCGTTATTCTCTTCTTCGGTAACAATTTTCCAGTCTATGCGCATATTAAACATACCGATCTCAGTCAACTTGTATTTCAGACAATCTGCTTCTTAGTTTTCTTGCCCCGTGTGGTTTCCGGGTTAGAATAGTGCCACTCCATGTCTTCCCGTGGATGTCGTAAGAGGCGACTAAGGGAATAAAGGCTTGTGGCACTGTTAGGCGATGGGCTTGCAACCTGTCACTAATACACTAGTAAACATCTCAGCTTACTTGTGCAAAATGTGGTTACAGAATTATTAACATGTCTTTTTAGAGTTGTTGGTATTTCTGTAGCTCTGCCTACCCCACTCTGGGAATGAAGGCGTGATGTTATGTATGTATGCTTCTTAGTCAATTCAAATTTCACTCATGCTGCTTCTTCGGTATCTCTCGTTTAGGGCAATTAGAGTTTTAAGTCATCTTGTATTTTGGGCAACCTGCTTTACAGGTAAATTAAATTTAGGCAATCTGCTTCTTAGTCAATTTTAAATTTCAAGCATGCTGCTTTATAGGCGTCCCTAGTTTAGGGCAAACAGCTTTTTCGGCAATTTCATGTTTAGGTATAACGCCTTTATTGGCATCTTGCGTTTAAGGTAACTCGATCAAGAGAGGCTGTCACTACCTACTTACTCGTTCCACCACACGTCACAAAGGTCACACCTTGTCACAAAAGGTAAAAAGCTTAATTTTTGTAGCTTCAATAACCTACATTAACCGAGTTTATGTGCAAAAGTGTACTCCTATAATAATATTTATTTCCGTATCTCAGTAAGTATGCTTCATACCCCTCGCTGAAATTTCAGTCTGTGCCAACGACGTTGGCTTTCCCGATTTATGCGAATGCGGTGTTTACTGTACTGTTTTTTGATTAGCACATTTAAACTCGGTAACAATTTAATATTAAGATGTCCAAGTGCTAATCTAATGATGAGCTTGATGGAAGTTAAGGTCTCAGATATAGGTAACAGCGCAGCGACAATGGTTAAGAATCATTCTTCACGACGGTCATTGTATCAACAGCAAGAAAAATACGTTTTGTTCTAAAAATGTTTTTTGAGAGAACATTCGCTTCTCGACTGTACTTTCGTTAATTGCTCACCAAGACCAATTAATAAGATACATTAATTGTAAAAAAAAAATATAGACACAAGTACTACTGCTTCCTTAAAAAAATGTCTGTTTGTTAGAAATTGTAAAATTATATAACAATTGAGTTTATTGAATATAGCAACCAAGCTTTTCTTAAATTTAAAGCAAAGTGTTTATAATACAAATAGATTACAATTCCCTGTCGTCGAAGAATTGAGAATCTTACTCGAGCTAGCTTCAGAGCCACTTATCATTTGATAAGCTTTTGCGCTGAAATCCAACTTAGAACCTCTAAAAGAACTAGTTGAACTACGGAACCAATATGGAAGAGAGCAGTAAGAAACCGCTATCGTGGGATTCGTAATGAGGTACTTACAGTCGCCAGACCTTAGTCGAATACCTATCGAGGTGGTCGTAGCTTTAGTTTGACAAGCGCGAGGTTTATGCGTGATGTAAGTACAATTTCTTTTTTTGGAGCAAGTGTACTTATTTAAAGTAGAATTTTAGGCGTTTTATAGAAAACTACTAGAACTCCAAACCAATATGAAACTAAGTAACACAGAGGGACACGAGTAGCTGCACTACTACCATTTTAATTGATAGATGAATGGATTCAGAACAGAATGCACATAGGTATAACATTTATAGATTAGAAATGCTTTTTATAACAATTTACCACAGCTCGTTAGGTTTTGCTCAAAACAACAATGTTTTGACAATGTTGGCCCTTGCCCGTGCACCGTTAGCACCCCGCGCCGGCTCCTACACGAGTGACTACGATGGAAAACCTAATGCCGTAAGGTAGGTACGAAATAACAGGAAGAAATTGGTTTTGTTTTCGAGTAATTGCGCCGCGTCTCGTCGTGCTAAGCGCTATTTATAATGACATCGCGTTGTGTATCCACGGCTCGTAACGAACGTATCTAACTCTCATCGCACGTCGCATGATTGATCATCGAAATCATCTATTATTAACCGTGCATTATTAACATTAGGTACAGTATTCACTTCACCTCTGTAAATTGCGACAAATATCGTAGTTTTACAATAAATATTTTTCATCACCTCGCTCTGTATAGAGCCGTTATAGCAGATTTACCTCCCACGCGAGTTATGAATTTGTATAACTCCCCCTGGAGTTATGAGTTCAGTTTTAAAATGTACAAGGTGTCCGGGAGATAGAGGCTTACATTACAGGGCTGGATACAGTGTCCAAAATATGATAAGTCATTTTCAGTAAAAGTCGTACCAAAAACGAGATATCTCAACTCGACTCTATTAACGAAATCATTATTTTATAATTAGCATTTTTTAAATTTTTCAACTCAAATTTTAAGTAAAGGAATCTGATATTTTTTTCCGGCAAGTCTGACATTGATTGGTGTAAAAAAAACTATGGATGCTTATAGAACTGGTTTCTTAAAAATTTGCTAATAGAGATTCTAAAATGATATAACTATTGAGTTTATTGATTATAACAGAAAAGTTATTATTAAGTTTATCCAACAAAGACTGAACACTATAAAAGTATCGAATTTTTAAAACGACCTTTGTTTCCGTTAAAAAAAAAGTTAATTGATTTTAAATATTTTAAAAGACAGTTTACGTGAATTTTAAATACAATGACTCTACGATGGAAGGTCATTTTCTTCAGTTTAAAACAAGTTTTGAAATTGCTTGCCGCCGGCCACAATGCGGGCTCGGCAGCGTTTCATAATCGATCATAGCTTCAGTACGGAGGCATATCGCCCACTCACCAATTTGTGGGCTAGCTTTTGCGATGCGACTCCACAGCTTTCCAAATAGGCATGTTCACTCCACTCCATTCTTATAACTCAAGTATGAATAATGGCCACCAAACTTTCAAATGCAGATTGAATTAATTAGACAATTACATCATTAGTTTTCTGTTTAAAAGAAAGATTGTACGTCTAACTTTCCTCTTTGGAAGAGCTGCGTATTTGCGTCGAAAA
Source organism: Acleris holmiana (assembly GCA_949316455.1). Lineage (NCBI taxonomy): Eukaryota > Metazoa > Arthropoda > Insecta > Lepidoptera > Tortricidae > Acleris > Acleris holmiana. Next base: position 56,411,720 of record OX438762.1, read on the forward strand.
ACTAGCCGACATTGGTGAGCGACGATATGCTTCGATCCGTACACAGGGCGTTTATAAAACGCGGCCGAGCCTGCGTTAGGGCTGACTTGCTTTAAATCTAAGAAAATGTTGGTTATTACCTTTATCGTAGTGCCATTGTATTTCACATTCACGGTAACTGTATTTTAAAATATTTAAAAGCAGAAAACTTGTTTTAAAACGGAAATATAAGTCGGTTGTTAAATTCGATAGTTTGATAGAATCCATGCTTTGTTGGACAAACTTAATAATAACTTCGTTGCTATTAAACTTAATTATTATATCATTCAAGAATACCATTAAACAGGCAAATTTTAATGAAGCAGCACTACAGGTGTCTACATTTTTTTAACCCATACGATGTCAAACTTGCAAAACTGAGATTCCTAAACTTCAAACATGAGTTGAAAAATTTAAAAACTGCAATTATAATATACTGATTTTGTTAATAGTCTTAAAGCAATTTTAATCAGCTTTCTCTGACAGGAAACAAAACTGAAAAACTCTAATAACTGTGGTCGTGGCATCAAAAATGGTGAACCAGACTATCGCATTTCCAAAATTTTTAAAAGTTGAGATATCTCGTTTTTAGTGCGACATTTACTCAACATGATTTATCAAATTTTGGACACTCCCGAGCTGAGCTATCTCTGTAAGGTTGGCCAATATCTCTCGGACACCCTGTAGAAACCACTCGTACGTCAGACGTTCAGGCTAAGGTTTTAAAACAGCTACCTATGTTGTTTTTTTCCTACATTCAAAACTTGGCTACAAACCAATTTGCGGTATATACAACTTATACGGTCCATTATCTGCATTATACTGGGCTGTCCCAAAAGTAAAGAAATTTGATTAAAAAGTAAAGGATTATTTATTTATTATAAATGCTGTAATAATATTAAATAAACTAGGCGCCTACTACAACTATATTAACATTTTTTTTATAGTAAATTGCTGCCTGTCTCATCTCAGCTTTTCAAGATCTCGAAGCTACAGTGTTGGCCAATCTGGTCCACCAATAATTAAATACAGTGAAAGATTTGGCGTTTTCCGCTTGCATTTTTACATTACGACCATATCTATCTTCCTCGACAAAAAGCAAGAAAATATCGCTTGCCAGTAATGCAATTTTTATCGACAGGAATCAGGCTCGACATTAATAATGTCAACTTTCTATGTTTTTTGTAAACTTTTCCGTAGCCGATTTGAGCGTGCCCCTTTTGATCTTTAATATATGTTCGCCTAAACAATATTCCAAAATCTTAAATTCCTGGTTGCTTTGCCCTTATCCTGGTTATACCAGATTACAAGATCTTGATATCTTAGATTTTACTGCTGTAACAATAACAGGTGTCAATTATATTTGCTCAAATGTCTTGTTTATCTTATTTATGTTTTGAGCGGTCGCAACTGTACGTGGTCCTCCTGTTATGTACTTAAAATTTTGTTTTTCTGTTTCTATAAAACATTATATAATTCTGTTAATACTTGTTTTTTTAGATTCCTCTTCAATAAAATGATATATCGTATGCGTTTTCCCGTGACATTCATAGTATACAACAAGTCTGTTCTCATCTAGTTCTTGTTCCACTTGGTTTATTGTTGAAAACAACCGAAATAGTACGTGACTCCCGGCCTATTTAAAAGATTAGACATTCACTGTACATTTGAGAGTTGGTTTAACCTTTTTTAGATGTTTTCTCTTTGACCAATTTTGTATATGAAAATTGTCTCTTTACTTCTGGGACAGCCTTTATTTTACTATTATGTTATATACCTATGACCTGTCAAGTTTTAAAACTAAACGCAAGACTAACTAAACTAAATGGAAGACTAACTAAACTAAATAGAAGACTAACTAAACTAAATGGAAGACTAACTAAACTAAATGGAAGACAACGTTGAAAAAAGTAGCCGATTTCTTTTAGTGAATCGAGTGCCATTAATTTGTTAAAAAAATTTCTGTTCCTTATTTCCTCGCAAATGTGATGAAAACAGTGGGCAGTGAAGGGGTTACAAACTCTAGTCATTAAAAGCCTCTCGTTAGGAATCCCCTACGTACGGCCCTTGGTATGCAATGTACTATTATAGTGGAAAACACCAAGCAAAATTTATAATACAAAGAACCTACTTTCTTCCTAACCATAACCAAATACTATAATATCGAGAGAGCGAGAATTTTGGGAGTTTGTGTATAAGTGGAGGGAAGGCAATCTCAGGAACCACTGCCTAGTACAGGCTATATATTTTTATATATAGGCAGTGGTACAGGCTATATATAAAAAACCAGGCAATACCATGTTTGACCATGCTCAGCGTAGCGTTCCGAAGCCGTTAAGTACCTACTACGAGTACAAACATAAAAAACAACAAGTAATACCTAACTAATTTTCTATTGAAAGTCATTTGGTGCCGTCTTAGATGATTTTAGTAGGTAGGTATAAAAACTTTATTCGCCTGTATCTCAAGAACCAATGATGTCTTCTTACCCCCTTACTTATGAACGTGAAATAAGCTTGGAATAGTTTATGCCATGCTTTGTCACTTTCTGTCAGATGCAAATGTCACAATTACAGATAAGGACAAAGCATGGCATAAACTATTCCAAGCTTATTCCACGTTCATAAGTAAGGGGGTTAGTCGTGATAGTTTGCCTTTAAAATTCGTTAAGTATATGCTCTGTCATTTAAGTTTTTTTTCAGATTTTTAGTATTTGTATTTTGGCAGTAGGGGGAGGGGGGACACTTGACTCTAACAAAAATTAGCGCTTTAAAGCTTAATATTTCATAAACGGATCATTTTATCGAAAAATTGATCCCAAAAACCCGAATTATTTTTAAAAGTCCTATCCAATGACACCCCACACTATGGGGAAGACGAGAAAAAAACATCCCTACATTAAGTGTGGGAGAGGTACCCTAAAAATTTTTTTTCTTCAATATTACGGGTTTGTTAAAACACATTTTCGTTTTAGTGATACGTTTATGAAATATTAAGCTTTAAAGCGCTAATTTTTGTTAGAGTCAAGAGTCCCCCCTCCCTACAGCCAAAACTACAAACAAAAAAATCTGGAAAAAAAAAGACGTGTGGCACTCGGGGACTGCCGCGGTAAAGCTATTGCATAGCATTTTGTATCAACTTATGCAATTATAATTTTATTTATTTATTTTATTCATGCAGTATTTCTTTTTCTTTGATATTAATTCAAGTTACACTTTTTGAGCGTGGTGACCGATAAGAAAACAATTTTTTCTATTATTAAATAAATATTCTCTCGATACGTGCATGGTCCGACATGCTCTTGCCCGGTTTTTTTTTTCTATTTCCACCTAACCTTTTTGTCTTTTCTAATGTTTGTTTTGTCTATTTTCTAAATCTTTTCCTTCACTATGCTAAGTACTTCCGGATTCCTTTGATATTCAACCCAGCTAATTCTCTCCAACCGTCTCCAGCACCACTTTTCTTTCTCGGTCTCGCTCGCCATATGTACACACCTTAATAAGCCTTTTGTGTACTTATTTTGCTTGGTATTCTAGCTTTAAATAAATATTTCAAGGCAAAGGGAGCTTTCTTTGCCATATTTATTCTGGAAATTATGTCATCAGATCATCAAGAGTCATTGGTGATAAAGACTATAGGTACCTAGCCAATATTGAAATTGCTTTACTTATTCTATTTTTTCTGTATTTAATGCCCTAAATTGAAATTCCTAAAAACATTAATTTGTTGCCCGTTCGTCCGTCCATCTGTCTGTCAAGAGTCAAGACCCTTTATATTGCGAACACGTAGAGGTCTCGAGTAGAAATTGTAATCATACTCAGGTGTACAGACCCTTGAAGCTGCAAAAAAATCAAACTTGTAGGTTCAAAACCAGATACGGCCTTGTGTGCCGCAAAAACGTATATTTCGACATTCTCAAGGGAATCTAAATTTATAGGGTAGGTAGGTAAATACTTCCCATAGACCAACGATCCTGAAATTTGGCAAGAAGGAAGACCTTACAAATAGGAAGTAAAGGATAAAATAAAATAAATCGTTAATAAATAAAAAATGCGACCTCAATCTTATTTCCAGTTGTTAATCTAATCGCGACCTCTGTCGAAGTACGGAGACAACAGTTTTTCAACGACAAGGTCAAGTTTGTCCTTCAATACAATTTTACATTCTTATAAGTTTGTACGCCACCCTCGGTGCGCAAGTCCGACTCGCACTTAACCGGCTTTTTTATTTGATTATTCTAATTTTGCTTCAGCATTGTTTTTAATATGTTACCTGCATGCCTACCTACTAGTCCTTATAAAACAAGCTATACTACCGAAGACGTTAGCATTTAACCCTTTGAACGCCAACGACCACTAAAGTGGTCATAAGCTGTCGTGCCCACAACGCCACCGACCATTATATAGGTCACAGGTACAGTTTAAAAGAGACGTTATTTCGTATGGATTAAGTTAAACTTTGCAATTACTTTTAATACATGTTTGGCGTGTGAGTGACGCATTTGTATTTGACGTAAGGCGTTCAAAAGGTTAAAAAAGTGATAATGGATTTTGTTTTACTTCTATCTCTGAAATCTACCTAGTCCAGCTTGTTTCAAAATAATCATCATGTTTATCCAATTAACCTTATCAAAAGCTTTTTCTAAAACTACAAAAATGTTACCTAAGTGTCTATTTGAATCCTAATCTACCTAAATAATTCTTCTATCAATTAGGTAACATTCTCGTGTCTCGTCAGTGTTGCTTAGGTCCATATTGGTTTGGAGTTCTAGTTGTTTTCTGTTAGGCTAAAACGCCTAAAATACCTACAACTTACTTTAAAAAAATACGCTTGCTCCAAAGAAATAAGTACAGTACTTATTATACCTACTACCTATTACCTACGCATAAACCTTGTGGTTGTTAAAGGAAAGCTACGACCACCTCTATACCTATTCGACAAAGGTCACTTGTCAGTTCATGTCAGACTTTTCAGACTGTTATCTTATCTAAGTACCTACCTACCTAGGTACCTCATGTTAGCCGTTTTTTCAAATAGGTACGATTGAAACGTAAGTAGGCACATTATCACAATTGCAGCCTAAGGGGTACCTACCTACCTATCGCAAGATAGCGTTATTAAACAGTATCATCAAAACCTTAATAATTCTTTAACTAAAAAACGCATTGCAAAGTTAATAAGTACCTAGATATATCCCGGCGGTAAAGGGTCTTTTTTTTGCTGTGATATTTACGTCTCTTTCTGGGACATCTGTATTTCCACCAAACTAGGTAGGTAGGTATGATGTCACTAACGGGAATAGTGTCACCAAGTTTCGTGTCATTGCTGCTTTTATCAGTTGCGTTGTTAGTCAATATTACAGTTTCAGTCACGGTGAATATTGGCTAATGAAATAACCTTTTATTAAAGTGTTTGCGCTGTGATTGCCATTTGATCATTCATGGCATGAGTCTGGAAAAGTGTATTGAATCGAGACCATATTTTCATCATTTTATACCTAATATCCAACCAACTAAAGTTGGTGAATGTAACCGTTTTAGATGTCAAAGTCTAAGGAAAAATTGAGCAACAAACGAATGTTCGCCGCCACCGATGACTAAGCATTGTCACGAACACAATATTACACATTTTCCGTCTGCTCAAAACTGTAATTTCCAGCGAGTGACGCTCAAGGAAACAATTTGCGCTGCGCTGCACAGATTAAATGAATACGGTCGTTACTAGTAGATATTATGTACCTACCTTTCTACAGGTCTCCTCCATTTTAGACGCTGAAATTATTAAGGTACCTAGTTTTTAGAAATTTAATGTATACATATCGGTAGATATACAGCAGACCACTTTAGCACCTAGGTACCTAACCTATGCATTAAACATGTACCTATGATGAATGATGATGAAACAAATTGAACACTTACCTACTAGGTGCCTACTTCGTTTGTGTTTATTGCTTACGAAGGTTAATATTTCGAGGTTAACCAATTGTTAACTACATCAAGAATAAAAGCAGATACAGCTACCGTACAAAAAAACAAATAGGTAAGTAGGTATACGTAGAAGGTAAGAAGTACCTACCTAGGGTATACCTACCTACTACCCTAACTGTAAATATGAGGTAGAACGCCATAAAATGTTGATTATCTAATAGTAGGTACCTACCTACGGCCAATAATAAAGGTACTTAAGTTCTTTTATCGCAGCCAATATTTAAATACTTACTAGGTATAAGTTTTATAATCCTAGCGACCAGTATGTACATACTTACCTATGACGTATCCTTATAATTTATATACCTAGGTACCTAGGTAGCCCACAACTGTAACAAGCAGACATAGAAGTTTTTGTGGCATGAATAAAATTGTCCTAGGGAGTTTCAAACGATGTTAATGTATAATATGAACATGAAATTTTCATACACCGTAGGTAACTAAAAACTTAAAAGTGGCATAAACGTAACGATAAAAATAAGTGATTATCTATCTATAATATTTATTTAAGTTTGAGGCCTTTCCATACATTTTCCAAAAACTGAGGTAAGGATTATATAGAGAGTATACCTACTATTATGCTACGTAATGTCATACAATTTTCCTAAATACGTAGGTCTTTTTTGTTTGGTTTCAGTTAATTTTGTATGGAAGTCGATTGAATAGCATTAAAATAAGTTTTTGTGTAAGAAACCCATCGATGGGTAGTGATCAGCATTTTAGTTAAGTACTTACTCTCTATTTTATCCGGTGAACGATACCTCTCTACTATGAAATGTCACATTGAAATAAGTATTTGAAACACTTATCGATAATTTTAATATCGGAAGGAAGTCCCCAGTTAATTGACGTTCCTGCCACAAAACTTCTATGTCTGGTAACAAGTTATTGAAGAGTCATTCATATTATATAAAAACCGGGCAAGAGCATGTCGGACCATGCTCAGTGTAGGGTTCCGAAGCCGTTAAGTACTACAAACATAAAAATGAACAAGTAATAACTAATTTTCTATGTCAAATTGGTGCCGTCTTAGATGATTTTAGTAGGTGTAAACACTTTAATCGCCTGTATCTCAAGAACCAATGATCTCTACCTATTCGTGATAGTTTTCCTTTAAAATTGGTTATATTTTTTATTTATTTATTTATTTATTTATTACATTACATTTAGTACAAAAGATACTTATTCCTAAGTACAACCCAGTAAGGGTATTGTAATGTTACGGTACAACATAAATAAAATTAAACCATAGTAATTCTAACAACACAAATAGAATTTCTGTAACATTCATAACAGTTAAACATTATCTATTCTTTAAACAATCTATTTATATTATTTAATAATGTCATTATCTTATCACTTATAACTATAATAGAAATAAAGTCTGTTTAGTAGGTATTATTAGTTACTTTAGTTATTTTAAATTGCCCGTCATGAATTCTTCTATAGAGTAGTAACATTTTTTGATGAGAAAATCTTTTAGGTTTTTTATGAATAAATTAGTTTTTCCTTCTATTTTTATTTTATCAGGTATTTTATTGTATATATTTATGGAACGGTAGTATGGGCTATTCTTGTAAATACTAAGTTTTGGTTCCGGTAGGGCCAGTTTATTGTTGCGACGTGTGCTTTTATTGAAAGTGTAAAGATGTATATGTTTTCTAACGAATGTTGCCGTTTCTAGTATGTATATTGATGGGAGAGTTAGCATTTTATTTTTAATAAAATGGGGTCGGCAGCTATTTCTTTGTTGGATGTTAACAATAATACGCAAGCACTTCTTTTGTACAACAAATAAGTGTTGCGCATCCGTACTCTCCCCCCACAGTAGTATTCCGTACCTGAGCCAGGCATATGCGTAGGCGTAATACGCCGACCATGCGCATTTAAGGTGAGTATTGGTTTTAAGGATGCTAAGTGCATAAATGAACTGAGATAATTTTGATTTAATTTTAGCTATATGTTCTTTCCAGTTTGTGTATTTATCTATTGTTAGCCCAAGTAATGTATATTTGTCAACTTCTTCTACATTTAATGAATTTATTATATTGTTTAGATTTAATGGTTGTCTCTGATGTGGTCTAAATTGTATTATTTTTGTTTTACTAGTATTAATTTCAAGATTATGTTTAGCTAGCCAGGTAACAACGTTGTTAAATGTTTCTTTAATGCAATTAAGATTATTGTTATTAGAACATTTAAATAGTAGGGACTTTCATTTAAGTTTTTTTTTAGGACACTTGAGTCAAACAAAAATTGGCGCTAAATTTTTGAAAGACCTATCCAACGATACCCCACTATAGGGTAGACGACAAAAAAAGCATCCCCACGTTACGTTTAGGGGAGGTACTTACCCTAAAAATTTTATTTTTTTATTTTTATTGTACTACTTTGTTAACGTAACTTATATGCATATTCATGTCAAATTGCAGCTTTCTAGTACTAATAGTCTTCGCGCTAGGCTGCGGACGGACGGACGGACGGACATGGCGAAACTATAAGGGTTCCTAGTTTGACTGCGGAACCCTAAAAAATATATACTTACCTAGTAGGTATCTAAACTGTTAATCAAGGGGCTAAAATAGGACATAATGACACGAGGTGGTTAGCCACCCGAACAAAGCAAGTTCAGAGTTAAACCAAATTCTTTTCACTTCGATGACGCGAAAATACTTACCTAAAGACACCAGTACTCGACAAAGGACCAGTGTTCGACACTGATTCTTACTCAAAGAAGATAAGAGTTATTCATTTGTTTTGCAACAATCAATTTATAACCCTATGATCTTAGAATTAAAAGCTTCTGTCGATTATTGGTGCATGTCAGCTAAAAGTGTCGAACATTGGTGTTGTTACCTTACCTTAAAACACAGACTTAATAAAAACTTACATCTTAGGTACCTACCTAGGTACCCGGATAGGTACCTATACTTATAGTGCTATATTTTTTGCTCTCAACTAAAACGCAGTTTTTTTTGTACTCGAAGTTACGCAGGGAACCTTACAAATAGTACATCGACAATATTTCGAAAAAGGTGGCGGAGGCGGTGGAGGTGGAGGTGCAGGTGGGTCGTGTAGGCTCAACGTGCACCTCCAAGGCGCTCTAAATCCGTTCGTCTACTTATTCCCTTGACCTTGAGACAAAAAAAGTATAAATTTAGTCCAATTTTTAAATCTTTTAGAGGATGAGAAGTGGAAATTTTTAGGTAGGTAGGTAGTTAAATTAGAGTGAAACATACCAATTTAGGGCGCATTTCGAAGTAATATTGTTTTATGTTAATCCACACTAGCCTATTTTTACGGATGGGTAAGGTAAGGTCTAGACTTGGGCACGCTAACTCACGCAATTACTCTCACCTACCTACATTTTCTATGAAACTTTTCGTAGCACAACGGAACTTTCTTCACCTTCGTTATTTGTATTATTAACTACGCTCAACTACATATTATTATGGTGCAACTTTTTGGTCCTCACCCGGTTAAACAAGGTCTCTGGACAAGTACCTACGTCCTACGTACCTATGCCCTCGTTCATATAAAATAACAGCTTATATTATAAGCGGAAATCTCTTTCCAACAGTATGTATTAAAAAGAGACTTCCACTTGTATTATAAGTTACCTTCAAGCTTTTATGAAACGGGCCCTAGGGCCTGTAGCCCTGTACATAATAGACACCCTTTTAAATCAGGTGCAGGTAACTCCTAGACGATCAAACTACAATGACGTTTTGTATCGCCTACCTATGCACGTATGAACGACAGCGTTATGGTCGAAATGGCATCGACACGGACAGTGTAGGTAAGTACCTATAATACCTACAAAGTTAGTTCAGTCTTCTGCCGCTGACCTAAGCCGACACTATGATGACTTTACAAATTAGTTAGGCTCGTAACGATCTAGTATTTTTTCACACATATTTTTCCTAACATTGGTAACTACTTACGCACATTGTTCGACTATAATTTAAGAAATTAAGTGTACTCATAACTAGGTATGTATCGCAAAGCGTTTAATTACAACATAAATGAAATATTTCCTGTTACAAAACATTAAGGAATTAAAGAATGATAATAATAACTAGGTAGGTAGGTACTTAGTCAATTCGCAGCAACTTTAATGAGTAGGTAAGTATAAAACTAAATAAATTATCTTACCTTAAACACCGCAGGAGCTAACGGTATCGCTGCTTGGTTATGGAGATGTTTTTTTGACATTTTCGGATTCTTCCAGTCGACTTTTATTTGAAATATGCGGCCAAATCTTCACAGTTTAACAATAAATTACTACGTTTGAAGAATTTTACTTAACGGCTGGCAAGCCGTGTTTATCAAGTCGCGCGTGTCAAGTACCGAGATTTCAGTATTGTTAAAGTGAGGATAATAATTTTGTCGCCAAGTTTAAATTTTTATACCGTACTCAAATTTTCAAAAGGAATATTCGAGTTTTTCACTTTTATTATAATGAAAGAATAAGTTTGCTGGAAATTAAAAAGTTACAGAAAAGCGCGGCGGCGACGACGTAGTGCCACTGTAGCGATCAGATCGGCAATGAATGATCGGTGGGGCGCGCCTCACGTCTGAGCGCGCCGAGCGGAGTGAGGCCCTCGCGGCGCGAGCCAGCGAGCGGGCGGAGCGCCGCCACAGAATAAGTAATAGTACAAGTACAGAAGCGACACTCCGTGACAGCAAACATGCGAATTTAAACCTAAACAGAACGCGTTAACGATAATAAAACAAGTGCACGGCCGGAAGTGACCTTGGTTACATTTCTGCGATCGATAGTGGGGGCGCCCCTAACGAGGCAAAATGCAGCTTAAATCTGCGCCGCGAAAGTATGTATTATTTCGCCCGCCATGAGCTTTACTGACTCCGCTCACTCCGCAGGGCTGGCAGTTACTTGTACTAATTAATACGTTAATACTTATTCCGTGGCAGTTGTAAGAAAACAAATTGCATTAAACTTATTATTAATTGTAGTTTTCTTATGTAGTTTTAGTTTTATTCATCCCTAACTGTGCTAATACTGTTGCATTTGGTACACAAACAGGACTATTTTCTTTGTACCTATCTTTTATATTTGTATTTGTTTGTGCAACTGTTAGTGTGTCTAATTGAATAAATAAATGAAATAAATAAATCTAGTTTGTAACTAGAGACGCACTAAGCGAGACAAGTGAGAAAATACAACTTGTGCTACCCGTACTGGAATAGGTAGGTTAATGTTAGTCTAGGAGCTGACGTACGTTTTCGATAAACAATCATTTATTTTAAGGACTTTAAAGGTTCATTTTGTAATACATAGTTGTATTACTAAATATTTGTTGTTAACATACTAGCATAGCATAGCTTCGATATAGACCTTATAACATTTTGTTTATCTATAACAAGATGAAATAGGTATATAGAATACAGATAGATAAGAAAGGGGATAGCACAAAAATCGCAAAATACCTGCATGCTTAGTATGGTGGCGTTTATTGCAAGACAAAATATGGATTAAGCTTCCGTCACTCTCGTACTTATACACGTGTCAAAAAGTGAAGGATGTTTTATCCACATGTTGTCACGCGACAAACGCAGCCATATTAGGCCCCCTGTATTGTGTTGATGCACCACAGATGTTAACATTACATCGTTAGTACATGAAAAAACGTTAAAAAAAAGTCGGATTGGTGAAATTTCAAAAAAACATTTAATATATTTTTGGTTTAAAAACAATAATTATTAATATCTTATAACAATATTTATGTTTCATCAATAACATTTAATCACCATTTGCAACCCGCGATGGAAAGCCTATTAGTCTTATTGCCTGTTTCACAATCGACAAGTAAAGCATATGTGAGACATAAATTTACTCTTTCTTACACTTAAAAATATACAAGGAGAGAGCCAATTTTTAATGGCAGATAAATTTGTCCTTGCAATACTTAATAATAAAATTTACATTATAATTATTTGTAACTGTGACCGATTGATTACAATTACAAATGTTTAATTTTTACATATTTTTTAACTCCTTTTTCATATATTTGATATTTATTATTTATTTATTTATAGTTAAGTAAAAGGTAAAATAAAAATTACAGTTTTTTAACAAAAGTTAATTATAATTTTAATTTTATTGAAAATAGTCACAAAGCGGACCTCATTAATTTTTTCTTTTATATTATATAGGTAAATCATTACTAGGGTCATGTTTTAGCGAAAATATCCATCTAAATATTGTTATAATAATTACAAGTCTTAAACAAAAAATAAACCCGACTTCAATTTCCGTCAACCTCGGGAGTAGGTATACCCTAACAGGGCTAACAAATCAAAAAAAAGTTCAAAATCAGAAACTAAAAGAAAAGAAAGAAAGAAAGACAAACCTAATTTAAACGTTAGTACTTATATATCAAATTAAAAACTAATCTTACATCAGGCTCTTGGACTATGCAACTCGTATAACACGACAAAATTATAAACTCGAGCACTATTATTACCTATTCCGTTACTCAAGTAAGAAGGTAGGTAACCAGTATATGCTGACCTTGCTTTAGTAGGTAGTCACTATTACTGGGAGATCTACTTACGCGGAACGCCTTAATTAAAAGGTAGGTAATAGATTTTTGATGCGAATAAGTCGAAAACTGCGAAACTGAGGTAGGTAGTTAATAAAATAAATAATATTATTCCGCTCTTTTTGTGTCGAGGATTCAAAACTGTAATCATTGTGACAGTAATTAAGTACAGCTACTCGTAACTACCTACGTCGATCGAAGTTATAATTTATAAAATAATAATAATATTAATCTTACCTTTCGATATCTTTTGGCAGTGTAAATAATGATAGATCGCCATTCCTGTCATTATTTAAGCACCCGTATGCTCTACAGTACTTTTTGGCTTTTCGAGGAGCCATAGGTACATTTATTTAAACAAAAACTCGAATTATTTTCACAGCGGCGTACGGGCGGCGCGCTTCAAGACGAGCGCTCGCGTGACACTCAACTGATTAGCCTTGTGTAAAAGGCCGCACATTGAGTAGGCAATAGCGCGGAGTGTCACCGGCCTGGCGCCGCGCCGATCGCCGCCGCCGCCGCAACCCGCCGCGCAACGCTGTTGCCTACCTGCCTACGACACCGCGCCGCAACACGCGCCATACGTGGCTAACACCTAGTCTTTACCTTTACCTACATTCATTCAGCACCTACCAAATCGAAAGCACGTACCGAATTCATGCGACCGTGTCTTGCAATTGAGTGAGACACACTATCCAATGTACTCAGCATGCAAAACACTATGTGAGATAGGGGCGGAGGTGGAGATGTCCCCGTGGTGCCATTAAGCTGTCGTACTTTTATACGAGTGGAACTTTACTCACTTTTACCTTTTTGATTTAGCTACAAATTTAAAAACAAGCTTTTTTCACTACTGCTTCTGTCGCGTTTAAACGTATGTAGTTATTTAAAAATCTCATTATAAAAATGAAAGATTCCGTCTCCATCCGATTAGTTAACCCTGGGTTCTTATATTAAAAACGTCTCGTTTAAATTTGACTCGTTTTGAATGTAGCAAATGTAAAATTTTAACGAGATGTCACATTTTAACGAAACGTTTTGAATATAGGAACCCAGAAGAGAAGTATAGGTACCGGCTGTGGCCTGTAATAGGAGCAATAAATTGAGGGGTCGTTTCCACACCACAAACGTACCTAACAACATTAAATTTATTCTACAACTTTTGTAAATAACTTATTGTTAACTAAATATTATTGAATTTAGATTTTCAAACTAGACCATTACATTGAAAATGCTACTTAGGTAGTTTGTTCGAAAAAACCCAAATAATAAATTACACACACACACATAAAACATCAAGCCTTCATTCCCAGAGTGGGGTAGGCAATAAATAATAAAGACTGTACACGATGAAATCCGGCCGTTTTGTTTCTTGTCTAACCTTTTAAATTAATGTCATATATACTGGGAAATATTGTTTTATGTTGCTATGGAAACTAATGCAAATATTTCCATTACTGCTACGGATTATAAAACAATAATTTTAAATATGTCCTCAAAAGAAGAAAGATTCCGTAAAAGAATTGTTCCGAGCACTTTCTCTGTCCGCACTTGTCGCATCGGAAACTAGCAAAAAAAATAGTGTCGGTAAGTCAACCGATCTGATGTATTGAAACGTTTTCAAGAGAGGATGACGACTACTAGGAAACCTGAAAGCGGGAAAAAAAATGGACCGGTCGATGCAAATAAGGCACGAAAGGTCATAAAGATATTCGAGCAAAATCCCAACCTGTCGGTACGAGCTGTTGCTAAAAAAATTAAAATGTCTGCATCGTATGTGCAAAATGTCAAAACTAGAACCGGCATGAAGACTTTTAAGGTACAAGTAGCCCCAAATCGCCGCGAAAAACAGAACCAGTCCACTAAAACCAGAGCTCGCAAATTATATGAGCAAATTTTTACGAAAAACGATTGTAAAGTGCAAGTTCCAAAAAAAGTTTTTAGTTTGGCAAGCCTTGTGCACTTGCGGTCGGAAAAGCCAAAGTTTCATTATAACGGGGACTATAAACCAAGACATTTACGTAAAAGAATGTCTCCAAAAACGTCTCTTGCGGTTTATACGAAGCCTGTTGCATTTTGGCCTGACCTTGCTTCCTGTCACTATGCAAAAACATCAATGACATGGTTAAAAGCAACAAGTGGTATTAGTGCCTAAAATGATGAACCCACTAAACTGCCCGGAACTCAGGCCGATCGAGACATATTGGGCTCTAGTTAAGCGGCATCTAAAAAAAAGCAACAAGGAAGCGAAAGATATGACCGAATTTAAAAAACAGTGGCGTTCGGCGGCCAAATTTGTATCTTGTACCACTGTGCAAAAACTGATGATGAGAGTGAAACAAAAAGTCAGGCAATTCAGTAGATCTCAATTGGAAGTCTAAGAAAGCTTGTGTTTATTATACGATGTAGCTTACCTATATCTCCTAAATAAATAACTCAACATTTACCTTCTCGTTTTAATATTTTAGGGACATTTGAATACGGACGGATTTCATCGTGTACAGTCTTTACATTACATATTTTTTAAAGTTGTAGAACAAATGTTGCTACGTTTTTAAAGTATAAACCAAACTCTCAATTTATTGCTCCTATTACATTACAGGCCACACGCGGTATAGGCTTAAGAAGAGAGATATTTTTTGCTTTAAAATTAAATATGTACATAATTTCAGCTAAATTATAGCCTTTTCACTATGTAAACAAAGTATTTGAGCTTTTTGAAGACCAGTTAAGTATTAATAAATACTTGGGGTTCTCTTCTACCCGGTAAGAGCATGTTACTTTTGCCTTGCTGCCGTATTGTCAACGTTATGACAGCTCTTACTTCTTGACAGTAATAGCGGTCGAGTTCAAAACAAAAAGATAGCATGTGACAAGCAATACGGTTTTGCTTTTGACATGTTATGGTATATATTTAACTCTGCTGCCATCAACTAAATAAGGGCTGTCTATTGATAGTACTGTGGGGGTGGTGGGAAACTCTTCTATTAAATTTTAAAAACATCTTAACATTTATATTTATTTATAACCATATGGTTGCTTATTTATATTAAAATATTCCTATCAAATCTTGAAGTTCGATCCAAGTCTATCTTATGACAGCCATGTCACCTCTATAGGAATACTGTGTTCCTATTTTAAAGATCGGGCTATGGCCCGTGGCGACGTGGAGTTTTTCAACCTTCACAGTACAATAAAATCTTAAAAGCTATATGATTTTAACATATTTAAGAGTGGCTTACTATGTCCTTAAATACTAATGAGAACGGGGCAATTACCATTCTAGAACCTATTCATATTAAATTAATCATTTAAAAAAAAAGCGGCCAAGTGCGAGTCGGACTCGCCCATTAAGGGTTCCGTAGCAGCAAGTAACATAATATAAAAGTTCGTTGTAGCTTTGATCAATGTTTTTATGACGTATTAAAAAAAAACTACTTACTAGATCTCGTTCAAACCAATTTTCGGTGGAAGTTTGCATGGTAATGTACATCATATTTTTTTTTAGTTCTATCATTCTCTTATTTTAGAAGTTACAGGGGGGGGGGACACACATTTCAACACTTTGGAAGTGTCTCTCGCGCAAACTGTTCAGTTTAGAAAAAAATGATGTTAGTACCTCAATATCATTTTTGAAGACCTATCCATAGATCACGTATGGGTTTGATGAAAAAAAAAATTGGAGTCTCAGTTCTAAGTATGGGGAACCCCCAAAATATATGTTTTTTTTTCTATTTTTGTGTGAAAATCTTTATGCGGTTCACAGAATACATCTACTTACCAAGTTTCAACAGTGTAGTTCTTATAGTTTCGGAAAAAAGTTACTGTGACATACGGACGGACAGACAGACAGACATGACGAATCTATAAGGGTTCCGTTTTTTGCCATTTGGCTACGGAACCCTATAAACCCCCGACTAAGTAGTCTGTAAAAAAACCGTTTAGGTTCACTTCGTCCATATTCTCATATTGTCAACTTCCTAGTTCGTCAACAGACCCATTTCGTCCACAATCAATTCCCAACTCCTCCACTTCCTATTTTGTCAACATTCCCATCTCGACCATTTTCCCATTTCGTTCACATTCCCACTTCATCAACATTCCCACTTAGTCAACATTCCGATTTCATCCATATCGTACCATAGAGCTGGTCTGATGGTGGTGTCGCGAGACATTAATGATGGCTTAAACAAGTATAGTCAGCAAAAAACGTATTTATTTTACTACTTATTCATGGTAACTTACATTATGCCAACAGGAATATACAGAGTGGGCCCTGCAACTGTAGCAAACTTTAAAAAATAGTCAATTCGGTTGAATTTTTTTCGTGTACATGGACGACTGGGAAATGTGGACGAAATGAGAATGCGGATCATTAGGGAATGTGGACGAAATGAGAATGTGGACGCAATGGGAATTTGGACGAAGTGGGAAAAGGACAAAATGGGAATATGGATGAAATGGGAATGTTGACGAAGTGGGATTGTGGACGAAGTAGGAATGTGAACGAAATGGGAATGTGGACAAAATGAACCTAAACGAAAAAAACTTCCAAAAATTAAAAAATAATAAGTAGTGGCCCTAAGGGCTGATTGTTTGATAAGTAGATAGTTAAATGAACACTGACACTAACTGAACTCAACTGAATGAAACTTGTCTAGCCCCACTGTAAGTACGGTTAGCACAAGTTGTATTTTCTCGCTTGTCGCTCAGTGCGTCTCTATTGTTACAGACTAGATAGAAAGGGAAATCCGTCCGACAAACAAGTCACGGACCACTTGTGCTAGCCCTCCTGGTAACTGTGAATTGTCTTCCTACCTAACCTAACTTAGCAGATGCGCATGTGTTCAAAGTATTTACAGCCTACCGTAAAATGGGGCTAATAAAGAACTGCGAGGATATTTGGAATAAATAAAAATATAAGTTTTGAGTCCATTTATTTTTTGTCATGGCAATGGTAGAAACGTAGATCTTCGTCTGGCAATCCTAAGTCTAATGTAAAATTGGTTAGTGGTTGCAGTAACGCCGAGGGCTTCGCACGCGTGCTAAAAAAAATCTTGATTGCGTCGGTGGAAAATCAGTGCATTTAAACACCACCGTCCTACTTCTATTCAAATGTTGGCTGGCTGTGATGTGAGGTAAGCTTTTTTAAAGTATACATACCTAAAAGTAAATATTCTCGGGAGTTTTTTAAGTTTTTTATATCACATAATTTTAGCCGTTTATTTTGCATTAGATTTTAACGGTTTTTTTTTTTAAATGAGGCTATTTGAGACGGCTTTTGGGGTTATTTGGTTGCTAGTACCAAATATCCCCCTTACTGTAAAGGTAGGTTGACCATCTTTTTTTTTTCAACAGGAAAATGGTGTGAAAGGACAACCGTACGTACCGTACTTAATTGTCGGAAGAGAAAAAAAAATCAACCCTACACGTCATATACCCAAGAAGCATTGGCTAATGCTATGGCCGACGTGTCAGCTGGCTTGTCTTTGGCAGAAGCTGGCAACTCTTGTTGACACTGCTAATTATGACTGTTGTTATTTAAGTAATATGTAGATTTACCAAATACAGTTTAGTAATATTTCTATTAACATTTTATAGGTAAATAAAACAAAGAAACATATTCTATCTAACGTTGACTTAGAAGTTATATTTTTTTATATATTTTTATAGTTGATTTACTGTTGTTAATGACGTTTATTTTATGTCTATATAAAAGAGCAAATTTTGGGTTAATATAAATGTAACTACGGTTTCTTAAAAGCGTGTTACAGGTAGAAAAAGATTTGAATAAAGCTTTACTTTGATAGTAGGTAACAACTTTGTGATTTTTTTTGTCCAGTTTTTTTTTTTAAAAGTATGGTTACTCTGCTTTTAATACCTTCGGCGGTCGTTCCTCAAGCGTCCCAAATAGCACTTGTTATGCTTTAAATAACACAAGCTTCAAAATTCAGCCAAAACCAGTTCGAAACCCGTCGATTTCCATAAAGCCCCAAACACGAGGTTATTTGGAACACCTCTTTAAAAAAATAATACTCATCCTGTTTCAAAATTAAGACACGTGCAATATGTAGAATGATGGAGCATTATGCGTTTTATCTATTAAAAATATTATACGTTTGATAAACTCATAAAACATGGATTTATGGATATTTTAGTCAAAAAACTGGGCCAAATAGCCCCACTTTACGGTATATAATTTGTCTTGATTTTTAATTATTATTTTTACGTCTATAGGTACCTACCATCAAAACAGTACGTTTAATCGTCCGTTTTATTGCACGGCAATCATTATTTTGATGATTAAAGACCGGTACGCCTTTTGTTTCGGCAACATCGTTTTACTGTCGTTGCGCTGAAGGATTTGATGGAGTCTCCGCTGCCTGTGGAAGTTTCCGTGTTATTATTGTAGCACTTCATTTTACAGACTTCGACGCCTATCAAAATGTTATTGCGACGTATGGGCTCCTCCGCTAATAAACTATTTATAGGTAGGTGATGTTTAGGTGTTTAGGTGACATCAATACATGTATAATAAGATTAATAAGTCTATAGAAAAGTCGTGTTTAAGTGCATAATATTTAAAAAAACCCAAGTAAATCAACGATACTGACTGAAACCTAATCAATGATTTTTAGAATTGTTGTTGTTATTGAAACTTTGTGAAAATACCTACTCTAAAGAAGTAATAAAACTATAGGTAATTCAGGATTTTTTGACTTAATTTCATTTGTTTAAAATTATCGAGTTAGTTTCATTAAAGGTAAGGTCAACCGGGGTAAAGGCTAGGATCGTGGATCGTTTTTTTTTTTGCAAATTCGGGAATGTAATAGTAATAAAAAGTTGCATTTTTAAATGAACAATAAGATTTAGTTCTACACTATAACCATCAGAATAGGTTAAATGCCTCCGCAAGGTACTTGAAGTATCTTAGAATCATATTTTACGACCCTAAGTTACGCATCTTCAACCACGTATAAATAATAAACAAATTAAGTTTATTACAACAATTCTAATTGCATGTATAGCCAATGATCAGAAAAATACATAAAATCATGTTTATATGCCGTCGCGAAACATACGAGAGGACGGTAGCATATCAATTTACGCGAGTTGAGTGTATATTTCACTTGAAATTATAAGTCACGCAAGAATTGTTTATTTAGTGTCATTGTGTGTTATCGTCTTGTTAGTGTTTTAAAATAATGGAAAAAACTCTTAGTGCTATGTGTTCTCCTTTGTTTGGTACTAATGGTTTGTTTGGTGCAAGATTCTAATGGATAAATGTTATGACAAATACATTACATCAGTCCAAGACTCCATCAAAAAGGACATTAAACACTTTTGGAGATACATTAATAATAAAAAAGGTGCCAGCTCTATACCGCTTACAATGAAATTTAATGACTCGGTATCATCTAACGCAAAAAGTGTTTCTGAGATGTTTTCTAAGTATTTCAGTTCCGTCTTTGAAATGCCAGGCAATACGCATACTTCGAACCTAAGTCTCTCCAATTTGTCTCACAGCCAGTGCTTACACAATATTACGGTGACTACATTAGACATACAAACTAAAATAAAGGGTCTTAACAGTAACAAAGGGGCTGGTCCCGACGGCATTCCTCCATTATTCATTAAAAATTGCTGTAACGAGATTAGCTTACCTCTGAGTATTATTTTTAATAAATCAGTTCGATCTGATATTTTTCCAACACGTTGGAAAATTGCCCATGTTATCCCAATCCATAAATCTGGCAATAAAAATCAATGTAGGAATTATAGACCAATTAGTATCTTATGCGGTTTTGCTAAGCTCTTGGAATCCGTGCTTTATAGTACCTTTTATTCTCATCTTGAATTGTTTATATCACCTAGTCAACACGGCTTTGTCTCTAACAGATCAACGGTGAGCAATCTGCTGGAATATAAAAACTATCTCTGCGGTGCTTTCGCTAAAAGAAGTCAAGTTGACTCCATATATACAGATCTTTCTAAGGCTTTTGACAAAGTTGATCATGAGATTTTGTGCAAGAAACTAGAAGGCTATGGTATTCACGGAAACCTGTTGAGATGGCTAAAGTCGTACCTAGATAATAGAAGCCAATTGGTCAGCATTAAGGGTCATCTCTCGGCGCCAGTTACTATCACCTCTGGAGTTCCACAAGGCTCTCATCTCGGACCCCTTCTCTTTGTAGTTTTTATAAACGACCTTGTACAGCTACTCAGTTGTCCCTGCTTACTGTACGCTGATGACCTCAAGATATACACCACCATAAATAACATCAATGACTGCTTAAACTTACAACAAAATCTATCTAGAATGGTGGAGTGGTGTGCATCCAACAGATTGTTTTAAAATGTTCAGAAGTGTTTTGTTATATCTTTTGGGTCTATTAAGCAGAAAATAAGTTTCAGTTATTCTTTGGTTGGAGGCACACTGCAACGAAAATCAGTGGTCAAAGATCTTGGTGTATATTTTAATGAAAAATTAACTTTTCACTATCATTATGATCATATTATATCTAAATGCAACCAGTTGCTTGGCTTTATTACTCGATCCACAAAGGGCTTCAAAAATCAAGTTACTTATATCCATGTATACTGTTCACTTATTAGAAGCATTCTTGAGTATGGGTCAGTTATATGGTCGCCGTACTATGAAGTGCACAGTAACAGAATTGAAGGGGTCCAGAAAAGGTTCCTTAGCATTCTTTGTTATAGACTTCATCTTGGTCGAAAGTTCAAGTCAACTGAAAGTAGACTCAAAAAGTTTGGTCTGCCATCCCTAGCATCCCGCCGAAAGTGCATTGAACTATTGTATCTCTATAAAATTCTGCACTCACATATTGATAGTCCCACCCTTCTATCCCTTCTGAACTTCCGCACTAGATTTAACCCTCGCAATACCTCGCCTAAAATATTCATACTTCAAACGTACATTAACAATACTTCCTTCTATAACCCAATCACTAGAATGTGCCGCTCATATAATGACACTGTTGCGCTCCATTCATCTTTGGATATTTTCAGAAGTAAGTTACCTACATTTAAGAAAGACATCCATGCATATTTGTACAAATAGAAAAAAGAAAAAAAAAATACTAACTACATTAACTTAGTCAAGTAATTACAATTAAGGCCCTATTATTTGGTTATGATTTCTTACAATTAGTTTTACTAACTTTCACTAAACAGTTTCTCATGATTTACTAACAGAGCTAACCCTCAAATCTTATTATTCCATTATATAATTAGCCATTATGTGCACACATAGTTAGGAGTTACAATCTAGATCTAAACTATACCACTGTATCGATACTCTGTTCCAATGTCGACTGTGACTTGTTTTGTGAGCCAAATAAATAAATAAATAAATGGCAAAATTAAAGAAAATTTTCTTCCTACTTACGAAGACGTTATGAAGTTCTACGAATGGACGAGATATGACCTTAAAAGGCAAATGCAAAATCCGAAGGAGCCTGGGTTTTCGGATATTGCTGAAACCATATCACAGAAAATTGAAAATATATGGTTAAAAGCCTCACTACCGATTGTGTCACATACAAGAATAATACAAATGATAAAAGCATATCATCTTAAGTGTAAGAACGTCTTAAAGTCTGTCACCCGTTTTACAGAAGAGAAAAAGCAAGGCTTCTTGACGCAAAGCAAAGTTTTATTCGATATTTCATCATGCAAGTGCAAGAATATCGAGCAATGCACTTGTCCCAAAGATAGAAAAGTTCCAAAAACCGAACAAGCTTTTTAATCGATCAGAGAACAACACGAAAAATGGTCATAGGTAGATTAGACGTTAAGACTACGAAAGTTCTTCAAAATCGATTAAAAAGGCGATTGACTTTAAATAAGAATCAACACCAGGCACATAATAATGATGAGGAAAAACAGACCACGAAAAAACGACGTTTAGAAAAACAACGTTCTCAATGTAATGTTCCTTCAACTATTACAACTTCTTCCACTAAAAAGATTTTTTTCTCTACTTTAGCCCAGACTTGTGACCGATACGGGGTTTCGGATAGAGCTGCCGCTGCTATTGCTTCTTCAGTATTACACGATATTAATTCCGAAGTTGAAGTTATTGATCGTAATAAATTGCGAAGAGGAAAGCTAAAAACTCGTACAACTATAAGCCTTGTAAAACTCGTATGCACCGGTATGGTTTGCTATAAAATTGGCTCCAACTTGTCAACACGCGGCACGACATTTTTTTCAAGAGATTATGCTGTCTAGATATTTGCCTAACGACCTTAAAAAGGTAATTGATCCAGTTATACGTAGAAACAGCTATGCCGCTCATCCAGATAATGTTTTTTTCCCATACTAGAGCGATCCACCCTAGTAAAGGCGTTACTTTTTTTTACATTTTTTACGACCTATATCCGTTCTGTTATTTTTACAGCTCTTTGGGAATTTAATTCGTGTGTTAAATTTTTCGCTGCACTATAACTTAAAGATATAAAGGCATTTTTTTATAAAACGATATTTTAGACGCTTTTGCCCCAGGTTGGGAAAATGCATCTTTTTAAAATAATTTTTAGGAGATTGCAATTACTTCGGCCTTTAAAACTTCATGACACGTTTCTGCAATACACTTTTCTAGAAGGTTTTAGAATGAGAAGGACCCAAAAACAGCTATTAACAAGTCTTCAATTTGTAGACGCATTTATCCAAACCTTAATACCAGATGATGTTTGATTTTTAATAAAAACGGTTAATATTTAATGTTTTCCTTCTTTCTATTCTGTTTCATTTCTATCACTCCTGGGTGTATTTTTAGAGCGAATTTTTAGACGTCCCAAGCTCATTATAAGAAAAGCGAATAAAATTAACACTACAGTTATTTTTTTACACATTGAACACACTGAAATACATTCAGGCATTTAATTTTTGACATTGTTTTAATACAAAAAAGTCCAAAAAAAAATATACAAAAAATCAGGTTTCATAATGCACTAAGTCTGTGAGCATTGTCCCACTTGCGGTTTACTTCAAACAATTTAGCATAACTGCATGTCTAAGAAACGTATTAATAAGTATTACACATAATTAGAAACTAGAATAAAAGACGCATTTCACAGTGTTTCGTTTATTAGAAATGCATTTTGATATTATAATATATTGGCTAATGTAATCTTGTCCCACGCTTAGCAACTAAAATCATAACGCTCAAACACCCGCGAATAACTCTTTACTCGACAGTTGTACCGTCATGTTTGCATTACTTTAGGTAAGTACGTTAGTTTTGCTTCGGTATTCAAGTGGAGTAGACGCGTTACAACGGATTATTAAGTGTCTGGAGAGGTAAGTCTTTTACGGAACGTAGTTTGGTTCACTTTAACGTCATTTCCGTGGGATACTATTTGAGGGCCAAAAAAAAATTGATCCCAGTTTATCTTTTGACACTTAAAATCATATTTAGTTATTATGTCTAGTTAAAGTCTGTATATTCATAGCATGATTGGTTTAGCAGTAATCGTCAAAAAACTCGATTGTCATCATTTCGCTGGCGTCATTTCCATGGTGATTTACCCACCGAAATGACGCAGTGACAGCGAAATGACTAACACAGTTTTATTTGATACAATAAGTACAGAAAATATTGATTAAATGTAACTTTAACACGTTCAAAATGTGTTATTACTAAGACATAAACGAATTGCGGTAAAATTACTCAATATGAATACTAAGTACTTATACGAAACTATATCAAAAGGGTCCTATATTCAATACCCGAACAAACTGTGGTATACAGCTAGCAAAAGCCGTTAAAATTATGTGTAATTTGTTAGCATACAATTAGATAATTAACAGTTGCTTTACATTGAAATATTTCTAAGGGCAATTGAAAAACATAAGATCAAAATGAAATAATCTATACATATACAATTAACGAACTCAAAAAGCTTTATAACTACTTCTTTTTTTTCAAGTTAAAACATGAACAATGGCCAAAACAAAATAAGATAAAAAAGAGCAGTTAGAGAAAAATAAACTTGCTGAGAGAATAAGGAGAAATAAAATAAAAAGTGATCCTGTTCAGTATGAGTTATTAAAAAAGAAGGATAGGGAAAGATATTATGTAAACAAATCAAGAAAAAAGATTCTCAATATCACAACTTACTTGTTTTAATAAATAATGCCGAATGAATATACTTACTTTGTTTTTTTTGAAATACGTGCCCCAGTAGATATCGAATTGATATGATTTTTACACTAGTTATTAATGATTCGTCATTTCGGTGTTGCCCACGTCATTTCGGTGGTACATTTTTTTTCAAAATTTTTTACTGCTAAATTATTAGCTTCTGTGAAGTGCCCTAAAAAGCATAGCAACCCTTATGTTAATCTTCATCCAAACCAGTGACTTTAGTTGCTAAAATCTTGAAAAATAAAAACCCCACCGAAATGACGTGAAAATATTGTTTTAAAAATTCACCCTCCTATGTATGCAAGTACTTATTCTGATATTAAACATTTTTGTGACATTATAAAATGTGTGTTTTGCCACGGCCATGTAAGATTATTATTAATATAATTATAAAAATCCATTTTGGTCAGATACTTATCAATATCCATATGTTATCAAAAACTTCCATTGCAGTTAATTTTAGTCTGTTTAGTACCTGAAATACAAGATTTTTTTTCAAGATGAGGTACCGATTGTGTATTTAAGTATAATCTAAATATGCTTAAGTATTTATCTAATACACAAGCAGCTAGAAAAAATAAATCAGAAATTTATTTGAAAATAACAATAATGCCGGTTCCTTAGAAAAACTATTTGGTTTTTAACAAATTATTGAAACTCATTGAAAGCGGATGAATATTCAGCCTTAACTTTATCTGTCCAGCAAATAAACTAAAAAAAAAAACGCTAAATATATACTTACCTACTTAAGTAATTACAGCGTTTTTTTTTAAAAAAATACGTGATTGAAAAACGTTTACTTACGTAAGAAAAGGCATAAAAATGTGATATTAACTGTTAAAATTACGTATCAAGGAAAAGGTTCTTTACCACTGATATTGGGGCAAAAGCTTTACACTAACGCAATTACCCCAAAGGTACTGACGCATTTAGCCAAATTTGAAAAATAACCTCCAAACACTTTATATGGAATTAACTTTAAAAATTAAGAATTTTTTATACAAATTCGAGTTTGTACGTGTGAATTAACTAAAACTGGTCATGTTTTAATAAAAATTAATACCGAAACCTAAAGAAAAAAAAGGATGTACATGGATTTTGAACACTTACCTCACGCTCCGCGTTGGTCTGGATTGACACTAAATTTCAAAATGGTCGACGACTCGAATACTATCTGTTAAAACGCCCTTTATGTTACGCGTTTTCCTCCAAGTAAGTACTTCAAGTGTCTAGCACTAGATGACGGGAGCAGTTGTAACTCACGTTGTTTAAAAAATAATTCGAATAAACGCAATAACCCCATAGTGGCTTTTACCCCGGTTGACCTTACCTATTTGTTCAAGACGCTTTCAGAGGTCATTCAGTAGCCATATGATCAAAAATGACGCAATTTGGTTAATAATTTCTTATAATTTCAATGTTTATCAATTCAAACCCAAATAAATGTATGAAAACGGGCCGTTTGTTATAACAATGTACTATAAGTAATGTAAAACTTTAAACTTAGTAGACGTGTTGTACCTACCACTAAAACGCATATTAATTTACTTACCTTATTCGAAGCTTATTAATTGAGATAGGCTTATCGTTTCCCGCCTAATATTGCTATCTCTTTCTATCTTATTTACCTATTCTGCTCTTTTCTCCCACCACCTGGGAGTAGGAAAGTATATCATCGTTGATGAACTTCCAATTTTGATTCGGGTAAGGACCAAATAGTTGGACCATAGTTAAGCGTAGTTAACCATACAAACAACAAAAGTGAAAAACGTCCCTACAAATGTATGGCTAATTTTCGTGTCAGAACGGAAGAGTTTCACGAGCTTCACCTCTTAGTGATACAAATAAATTATTAACTTTAGCTAAATTTCGCCTATCTTATAATAAAGTAATTAGGTGCTTAACCCAGAACACAGGATTAAAGTTTTGACAGGCAACATTATCTAACAACCTTTGGAGGTTGTTAGATAATGCTATGTATGTTGATTACCGGCAATCAGGTACAAAAAGTGTCTTTAACATTAAGACTGAAAGTAAGGCCAAGTGAACGGCACGTAAAAGATACTTAATTAAGTTAGTATTAAGTAAATTTGATAATGGTCTCAGAGTTGACAAATAAATTCCATTTATAATATCTTAAATTAGTTAAGATAAGCTAAGGCTTTTGTATTTTTTTTTAAATACATTACTTTGGAATTTCTATCTTGAAAAAACGATAAGTAGTAATTAACTTAAATTTATTTTCAAATTCCCAATTTCTGTAACGTAAGTCAATAAATGCCACTTTTTACTCAAAGTCTATTATTAAAGCGACATGTTGAAAAAAAAAAAGCATCGTCAATTGCTGTTCTGAAGCCTCAGGAACTGCCAGTTCCTTTAATTTTGTTTCTAGACCTAGACTGAATGGTTTCGACGGACCCGGCTGCTGTTCGTTATACCATTTTCTACTTAGGTACATTGTCCGAAACTACGGAACATTTATCTCAATCTGTATTACAATAGTTATTGGGACCTACTAATCGTGCGCGTAGCTCGTTTACCTCCTTTGTTAATTTATGCAGTATGCGAGTCTGACTGAGAGGATTTCTTGTTGCCTGACCTTTTGTTAGCCCGGCGCCAGTGTTTGCGCGTTGAGCCCGAACTTAAGGCCTGCGACAGTGAGGAACTGCTGCTTCTGTTGCTGCTAGACTCACTAGACTTTCGTTTGGACTTCCGGGTCTTGCTTTCTTGGAATCCCAGGCAGAGGGATTGCACTGGGCGTGTCGCGCCACCTTAGTAACCTATTCTATTCTGAAAATGAATATCAGTCCGGGGCCGGCACCGAGCGAGCGAGCACGCGTGCGCCACGATCTGCCTGCCGCTGCTTGAACGATCGATCTCGGAGCGTGCCGTAATTACGTAGTGAAATTAGTTTTGTCACCTTCCTTCCTGACCCGGCCAATGGAAGCACGTCGCAAATACTTAAAGTTCATAAAATTTACAAAAGTAATGTCCGGCGTGACCCTTGGGTAAAAGTGGCACTGATCTTATGGAGCTAAAGGAAACCAGTTAGTAAGTTGAACATAATCTTTATTCCTACTCTTTTTAGGGTTCCTTAGTCAAAATAGGAACCCTTATAGTTTCGCCATGTTCGTCCGTCCGCAGCCTAGTGCAGAGACTCTTAGTAATAGAAAGCTGTAATTTGGCATTGGCATTTTGACATATACTAAGTCACGCCAAACTAAGTGGTAAAATGTTTTTTTTTATAGATATCTCCCCTACTCGTAATAAAACGATGGACGTAAATCGGCTACTGGATCGAGTATAATGCAATACTCGCCGGTCAAAACGGTAAAAACGACGGTCGTCCACCAACAAGAAACCATGCAGCGGTACTCACCAAACGTTCAGCTTCTTGATTGGCGTCTTCGCGAACGGTTCTTCTACCCTTATGATGCAGGCCGGCCGGCCTTAGACGATGGGCACTATTGTTAAACTAGACATCTTGGCAAATAGCGATTAGATCAAAGCGAGGGTTGAGTCGATACTTGTCCGTTCGATCATGACATACACTAGAGGAGGTAGAGGAGGTCGGTTGTCATCCTTAATAAGCACGACTGAGTTTCCTCCTAACGAAGTTGAGTCTTTATTCCATTTCGCTCGTTGAGTTAGAGAAGTTAAATATTCATTCTTCCAGCGTCTCCAGAAATGCTGTTGAAATGCTTGTATCAGTTGCCAACGATTAAGACGCGTGAAGTTAACCTTTGTGTAATCAGAATCAGGCACAGCAGTCAGAGGTTCCAACGTTAAGAAATGGCCGGGTGTTAGAACGGTCATGTCGAACTTAACGGACATAAAGGTCTCGAATTTAAAATCGATTCGATTTGACTAAAAAGTGTGGTAAGCTCCTCAAAAGTTAGGACTTGGTCGCCGATGATACGATATAAAAGTGATTTTAATTTGTATTTCCCACACTCCTCCGAAGTGTGGAGCCGAAGGTGGATTAAATTTAAAACTTATTCGTTCTGCGTGTGAAGCTTGTTCCACATAATGCCAGTTGTGAATCAGCTCCAACAAAATTTGTGCCGCAATCAGAATGAATAACGTTACATCGACCGCGACGGGAGACGAAACGACTTAACGCCGCGATAAAACCGTCGCTCGATAAATTCGACACTACCTCGAGATGCACTGCCTTTGTAAATGCGATAGCGGGAAGATTTGATTGTCCAATCCTATCTTTTTGGATTGGACAAATCAAGGGCGTAGCCCAATTTATTATTTAAAATTGTTTAGTCTACTAACTTAGTTTTAAGTCAATTGTTACTAACATACTATGGATCTCGGTCTGAAATAAAGAATTTTTATTTTATTTTATTTTATTTTATTTTATTATTTGTGGTCAGGCACACGAACAAGCATAAGTACGCTTTATCTTTTTTCGCTCAGCGGTGGCGTCCTAACTTGATTCGAAAGGACCCTCCAAAATCTACACCTACTTCGGAGAATGGTTTAGCCTGATTGACCCGGAAAGCCGGAAGGTCGCTCATACCTAAATGGTTGTAACGGTTGCGGATGAAGGCGATAGCATCGAATAAGTACATTGCGAGAGATAGTGTCTTATAGCACGCGTATGCAAAAACTGTTGCAAGATCAAGTAGTGAGTAGTATTCAGACTGGGATGGAAATGTTGCCGATGGAATGACTCTATTAAGGCAGTCGTAAGCGCGCATTTCTTGGGATATGGAATAATATGGGATGCTTGTGCTCAAATTCTAAACCAGAGCGAGAGAGCCGTCCGCCCACCCTGAGAACACCCTGCTCATCCATGAACGGATTCAATTTACGGAGACTACGTGAAAGTTGTTGACGCAACTCTAACTTTGAAATAGCATCGGAAAAGTGTCGATTTTGGAATTGTTTGACGATCATCAATAGAGCGCTATGGTGCTCAACATTCGTTATAAAAAGGCTTTTAAGTCGCGAGCTAGTGCTTCACCCAAGCAGCTTGCACATAGCTCATGCGCCTGCGGCAAGAAGGTGAGTGAGCTGGGACGACGTGGCCTTTCTTGTTTTAGTAGCGCCGGCCGTTTGTACCGCCACGGCACGATTGATGGCCTGATCCGTCGTTCGCTTGTCACCGCCTCTGTACCAGCTGTCCTGCAACCCGCAAGTATGCTTAGGGACGACTGCAAGCGACCAGACGGAGCTACATTGGTGCCATGGAATCTGGGTTGGACACTGGTGTGGGACGTGACGTGACCTGTGTCGTCGCATTCGCAGTTTCCCACTTCCAGTCGACCCGTAACCAGGCCGGTGCAGCAGCGAACCAGGCCCAAATTCTCAAGCGCTGCAAACATCTTTATCAATTGATGACGAATTTATAGCACTTGCAGTGGAGACTCCCATAGTCTCTCCCTAGTCTGCAGATATGAAAAGCTTCATTAAAGCCCTAAGCTGTCATCCCGGCTCATAGACGCCTCCGGAGACCTGGAGCTAGTGCTTGCCCCTCTCAAAGGATTGGGCAAGCTATCCTGAGAGGTAATGCAGCCAGTCTTATAGGGACCATGCCGCGGGCGGACCTGCGAGAAGGGGTCTCTCTTTATAGATGATCTTTATTTTTATTTTTAAGTAGCTTTTTATTAGATAGTCCTAGTTAAGATTTAAAAGTGTATGTTATATACTAAACTTGTATCTGTTGTATAATAAATTCATACCTTTCGAAAAAACAACTCATTGTCCCCTGATATTTATTTATTTTATTATTCTCAGCTTACTCGCTTTACCCGTCGAGCCAGCGAGCTCGTGTGAATTCGTTCACTCGATCGACCGTTCGACAGAGAGCCGTTTTTAGGAGAGTATCACCGTAGGAGGCTGACAGTCTCGATTTATGCTGGTTAAGGCGCGGGAGAATCTTGACAAGTGAACGATAATAACTGCCGTGGAAAGATATATGTTGGTATTGCTTTATGGCGTGTAGAAGGCGAACAAGCATGTGTGCAATCTGATGGTAAGTGGGAACAGTGACCCATAGACATTTGTATTCTCAAAGCAACAATCTAAAGATTGCAATCCTAAGACCGCCAACGTGTTGCCAAACCTGAAGATTAAGATGGAGTGCCTCTGCTGGTAATTTCACCGATTGTCTAAATGATAAGATGGTGGTAGCGATCCGGACAAACCTTGCACAAGGTCCACGCTAAAATATTCGACAATGTAAATAGTTTTAAATCTAGAGACTCGCGGTCCCCACGCGGCATTATGAATAGAAATTAGAAATTCTTAATTTATTCAGCGAAAAAGAAAAGCTCGTAAGATACATGGGATGATAATATTGTTTTTAGATTTTTGCAGAAGCCGGGTGTGTGGTAAGTAGATTGTATTGTATTCTTTTTGAATATAAACGAACTGTTTCATGAATATTTTCATAAAACTTCGCAGAAAAATATAGTTTGTGATATAACTGCTTACCTGCTGCCGTGATTTTCCTACGCCGTGGTCGTTTATCAGGTATTATCACTGTGTCAATATTAAGTATTTCGGTCCCGTATAAATAGCTTCCCTCTAGAGTACGCGTGGCTTCGTCACCCATGGACTGGTTACTCGAAAGCGCACTTAAGCACCCAGACATGTAACGAACATTATTTTGTCACCAACATATACCTAAGTAGGTAATCTAACTGTGAGTGACACACAACTGTAATTGTAACTGTCAGATTTTAAAGCCAACCAGGTTGGCAAGGCATTTGAGGTCTTAGGATTGGTCTTGAGATTATATTCTTAAGAATTAAAATGTCTATGGGTCTCAGATTCCACTTTCCATCAGGTGGCCTGAGGCCGTAGCCAAGATGCGTTCGCTAACTAGCGTTTCTATTCGTTTTGTTTTTGAACCAATCGCGTCACTGGTAGATCGCGTCGTACGAAAAGTCACGTGATCTACTAGTGACGCGATTGGTTTAAAAACCAAACGAATAGAATCGCTAGTTAGCGAACGCATCTTGGCTAGAGCCTCTGAGTGCTCGGGTTTTGTCAAGTTTTTTTTCTATTGACAAGGAGTATTCTTGAATTGTCAGTGGCAGTTCAATTTTATTACAATTTTATGCTTACTCATTCTTTAGGAACTCTTTGATAGAGTAATGGCACTCTTGGATTAACCAAATATGAAGCTTGTTTTTAAATAAATTCCCAGTAAGTTTACAAAATTGGTCTGGCAGAGCTTTATAAATTTTGACAGCCATGCAAAATATTTTTTTGTATGTGACAGACAGTTTGCATAGAGGTAATCTTATTTTGTTACTTGGTCTCGTTTGTCTCGTCTAACCTTGTTTTGTTCCTTAACAATTTAACTGAGCTGTATAAAATGATAACTACCCTGTTAATATGAGCAGTTTCTTTTCAATTTCAAACAGCGGTCTACAAGAACTCGTGTAATCTAAGCCACACAGTGACCTCACGCACCTTTTCTGAGCCCTAAAAACTGTTTCTATGTTAGAAGAATTTCCCCATAACATAAGTCCGTATTGCAGTTAGGGCTTGCATTATCCGCCCTATTTTACTATCCGGATAATTCGGATAACGGATAATGCAATATCCGGATATCCGGATAAAACGGATAAAACGGATAATTTTAGTTAATATGTAATAAAATACAAAACCATGGTAAAAAATCAATGTACTTTAATAAAATACAAAACAACGTTAGATTGCACAAAAAATCAGCAGGTAGTATAATATAATCATCTTATTATAACTTTAGAATAGGTAAAAAAGCTTTTTTATAATTTACATAACATGATTACAACTATCAAGACAACAATCAAAAAATACACAACGTTTTAAAATAGTCATCTGCTTAAAAATATAATTATTTTACATATACCAATCACATCACATCACAACACAAATAGAGATCACACACAACACACATTGGATTTGAATTACTTCAATTTGTACAAAAAATAATTAAGGACGTGTGATGTGTAAATGTATAATTATTTAAACTTTTATCATTATTCACGTAATTTAAATATAAAAATAACACATAGCTTAGCCTACCATACGATACATTATTAAACGTAATCAGAGAATCAACAATAACAAAAAATATTCATGTATTTTAAAATAGTATAGTAAAGTAATCTGTTTTAAAATGCTTACACATATAAATGTCTAGAATACAGAGAAAATAAAATAAAATGTAAAAAATAATAGTATTGAGAATTGAAATTGAATCAGTCTTTTTATATAGGTAGTATAGGTACCTGTTCCTTCCCGAAATTCTTGTCTACTTCTCTCCCTGATAATAAGACCTTAAAAAACTCAAAGCGTCAATAGAATCATCTTTCAGTGATGTTCGCAGATGGTTGCAAAGATATCCTGTTGCGGAAAATACCCTTTCAGCTTCCACACTGGTTGGGACTATAGTTAAAAGCGCATTATAAGCTCGTTGTAGGTTATCGGCTCTTTTGCCCCCGCCGTCAAATAAAGCCATTTCGACATTAATTTGGGTTTCTAGATCCAAACCCGAAGAGCTCGATGCTCCATCATTGAATATCGGTTTATCATTGGCACAAGCGGACAATGTTCGTTTGATTTCTGTCTGCAGCTGTTCCTTGAAAGTCCCTGGAACTGGGTGTACTGGGAAAGATTCTGACTCTAGTGCTTGCTGAGTTGATTCTGCCATTTCAGTTTCTTGTTGGTTAAAACTCATTAAGTTTATCTTCATTATTAAGTCTTTAATAGAGTCGTTAGTAGGGTTTTGAAATGGGAACGCTGAAGATATCTCTTTGTAGAAGTTATTTGAATTATGAAGATACTTTAGAGTTCCAGTTAATACCGGCATTCTTCGTTGCGATATTCTCTCTTTAAGCGCCTCGACTAGATCCATTGCTATTTGGCGATCTATCATTGAAAGCTTTTCAATCATAAATTTAAGTGCTATTTCAGCCGTAAGTAGATTAGCATCTTCTGAGCATAAAGCTTCAACGGTCCCTTTGATAATGTTCAGTGAATCTGATATTTCTTGAAGTTGTTGTATCTCTTCTTCGTTGAATGTTATATTAGACTTTAGGTCAATCAAAGCTTTCATGACGGATTTTTTTAGAAACAAAAACCTTGTAATCATGTCTGCTAGGCTACTCCATCTAGTTTTGCAGTCTAGTATCAAACGAAGTCCTCTATTTTCTCCTTTGGCATCGTAGTCCATCAGCAGTTCAGCTTTTGTAGGGGATTTCTTAAACATTTTTGTTACTGTTCTCACTTTTTTGATGACGTTTTTGTAAGAATCCTGTAAGTTTAAGTACGGGGATCCGGTTTGCGTTTGCAAAACAGTAAAACCTTCTTCGTTTTCAACCTCGTCTTCGATGTCATCATTTTCGCTTTCAACTGTGTCTGTGTCTGTGTCCCTGGGATCTTTTGGATAATTTATTTCTATTTGAGAGGTGTTTTTTTTATACAACACGTCGAGAACTGCGCATTGGATGCCATGTGCATAGCACAATTGATGAAATGTAGGCGTTTTGCGTCCTAAAGCACACATGACACTTGCTCCGTCAGTTACCAGGCAAATAATATTTTCCAGCGTCAGTCCGTATAATGCAATTTTTTCCTGGAGTATGTTGTGGCAGTTTTCTGCAGTGCCTTTTCCTTTTATTCTTTGGAGACCCAAATTTCTGTAACACTTATGTTTCAACTTTGATGAGTGAATATTTACATTCATATATCTTACATTTTTTGCCGATGTCCATTCGTCAAGGCTAGCGGTAAACATATAGCCTTCTGACTTCAAATTATTTAGCTCATTTCTTAGTGTCGATTTTAATTGTTCGCTGTGTGTGATAATCATTTTTTTTATCGTGTGAGGTGACTTGGGTAAGTTATTAATACCACTTTTTGTAAATAACATTCTTAACGTATTTGAGGTACAAAACACGCTAAACGCGAATCCATCTTGTGCAGCAAGCTTGGAAACTACGACTTCTATGCTGTGATCTGATTTAAAATAATCAGTAACTTTTATTTTTTTCTTAGGAGGTTCTTTAATAGTTTCACATGTAGCCGTGGGCACTATGTCTGTGGTAGAACTGGTAGAAGTTGAAGGTTGTGTTGTAGACGTTGTAGTTGCTGAAATGCTCAAATAGTCTTTTATCTGTTGACTCTGTTGTTTGATGTCTATTTTATGAATTAACTTCAGATGATTGTGCAAAGGTGAGGTTGAGCCAGATGACTTTAATATTTTTTTACAAATTTTGCACTGAGCTTCTTTGCCATTAGGACTTCGCAAAAAGTGGTTCCAGACGGAATTTTGGTCCTGGTTCGATTTTTTATATTCTTGGAATATAGTGGCCATTTCTGTTTCGCTGATTTAAAACCTGGAAAATACCAAATGCATCTGTCAAGTACTTGTTTTTAACACGCTTTGATATGAGTACACGTAAGGAAAACTAAGAATCCAGTTTGTTTACCCAGTACAGTACCACTAGTTTATAATTATTTACTCTTATCACCAATAACAACATTAACTACCATGCATTAGTAAAAGGTTTAAAAAAGTATATAATCCCAATCCCAAGCCCAACTAAGTATATCAAACAAACGAAATATAATAATTTAAACTAAAACTGTAAGTAAATCAAGCAATTTAAGTACAAAAATATCAAATAACGGACGCGATTTTGCGATATTTAATCTGCCGGTACCAGCTGCCACTCAGCGATTAACCTTAACATTATTTCTATTATTTTTCACTCAAAAATACTAATCAATAGTAACAATTTAAAAGTACTCACCTTCAAGTCATGGTAACTTCCATTACCAGTTTACCACGCCACGCCACGCACGTGGTGTTTTTGCACTTAGAGCACGCACAAATACACAATAACACTGAGGAATGACACGAACACGATGAGCACTGCTGTCTGACTGACGCCTGACGCGTCACCACCACCAGGAATACTATTGAGCGGAGGGGAGCGGGTAACGATGATATCGTGCGATTCGTGCGTCTCGCTCGCACATTTTATTTAAGAAAATTGTTTACGCGGTCTGATCTGGCGCTCTAGCGTCATTTTCGACGTTAAAATATTTTTTTAGTCCTATTTGTTGAATATTTGAAATATCCGAATTATCCGGATACTAAGTAAGCCCATATCCGGATATTCCGAATTTGAAATTAAGCGGATATCCGGATAATTCGAATATCCGGATATTCGGATTGCAAGCCCTAATTGCAGTATTGAGCCTACATGCGCATGGTATGCCATAATGGCGCTCTCCTCAGAACATAATATGTCTTGAAGGCGCCGTAGAGCAAGGAAACTCTACTTAGTTTTTCGCACACTGAGTCTATTTGGAATTTCCAACTACAACTTTCGTGAATAAGAAGTCCTAGAAATTTTGTTAGTCGTGCGTTATCTATGACTTGTCCATTGTAGGTTATGTTTAATTTGAATCTATTTGTCCAACATGTGCCAAATGGCATTAATTTTCTCTTATTTAAATTTACTAGTTGTTGTGCAGTATTCGAATTACATACTTGTAATTAAAATATGTAATTGAAATACACATACCTATTTGTATTTCAATTCATCATCATCAGCCAATGTTCGTCCACTGCTAGACATAGGCCTCTCCAAGAGCACGCTACAGAGTTCTATCCTTGGCCATCCTCATCCATCCGCTACCGGCGACTCGTTTCAGGTCTTCGGTCCAGCGGGCCGGCGGGCGTCCCACGCTGCGTCTACCAGATCGTGGTCTCCACTCAAGAACCCTCTTTCCTCATCGACCATCGGTTCTTCGGCAGATGTGTCCAGCCCACTGCCACTTCAACTTGCCAATCCTGGTGGCTATGTCGGTCACCTTGGTTCTCTGACGAATGACTTCATTTCTGATGTGATCCATCAGAGAAACTCCAAGCATAGCACGCTCCATGGCTCGCTGAGCAACTCTAAATCGGTGGACCAGTCCCGCCGTCAGTGTCCACGTTTCCGCACCACAGGTCATGACTGGCAGTACGCACTGATTAAAGACTTTTGTCTTTAAGCACTGAGGAATGGCCGAGGAGAATACTGGACGCAATTTCCCAAATGCTGCCTAGCCCAGTTGGATCCTCCTTGATGCCTCTTTGTCGAAGTTGCCCCTGCCCAGCTGAATAGTCTGCCCGAGGTAGACATATTGTTGGACAACTTCTAGGGCCGCCCCCTCGACGTAGACTGGTCCCGGCACGATCTGGTTATTAAACATGACCTTGGTCTTGTCCAGATTCATGCCGAGACCCACGCTTCGGGAGGCGGTGCTGAGGTCTTGGAGCATCCCACTGAGATCCTGCAGCGACTCCGCCATTATAACTATATCGTCGGCAAATCGAAGGTGAGCGATGTACTCGCCGTTGATATTTATGCCTCGTCCAGCCCAGTCCAGCATTTTGAAGACGTCTTCCATTGCGTTGGTGAACAGTTTCGGGGATATAACATCCTCCTGTCTCACGCCACGTTGCAATTGGATAGGTTTCGTTTGCTGGTCCTGAACTTGGACGGTCATCGTTGCGGCATCATACAGACATCTCATCACCTCGATATATCTCCAATCGATATGGCACCTCTGCAAGGATTTCAGAACAGCCCAGGTTTCAACGGAGTCGAAGGCTTTATCATAGTCCACAAACGCTAGACACAGTGGGCGCTTATACTCTTCGGTCTTCTGTATTATCTGCCGCACTGTGTGTATGTGGTCTATGGTAGGCTGAAACTCATCAAATCTTTGGGCGAGACGATTTGTGATCACCCTCGAGAACAGCTTATAGACGTGGCTCAGTAGTGATATTGATCGGTCTTGAGGAGCGTTTTGTCTCCTTTCTTGAAGAACAGCACGACCACACTTCCTCCCCACGCCTTTGGTATTGAGCCATTGTGGAGGACGGTGTTGAAGAGCCTCTGTAGTCCCTTCAAGACAGGTGTCCCTCCGGCTTTCAGAAGCTCTGATGTGATTCCGTCCTCTCCTGGGGCTTTACCATTTCTAAGTTGTCTGCGATTTCAATCTCACCCAGATCGATGTCCGGGAAATCGTCAGTATAGTGGCGGGTTAGTGGGGTTCTAGAGTCAGTGTTACGGGTCGCAGGCATCCGAGCGTGTGAGGTGTAGAGTTGTCCATAGAATTTCTCGATCTCGCTGAGGAGCTCTGACTTCGAGGCAGTGACCCTACCATCTGCAGTCTTGAGCTTCGTTAGGTGGCTCCTCCCAAGCTGCTGAACGAACACCTTGGACCCCCTGTTTTGCTCAATCGCCTGCTCTATGAGGCGCGTATTGGAGCGACGGAGGTCGCATCGTATCAGCTTCTTGATGCGCTTGTTGAGGGCCGAACGTTCCGAAGGTTTCTCGTCTCTGCCGCATGAGTTCTAGAGTCTCGCTTGAGAGTTTGGACCTCTTCCCTTCACGGATTGGCTTGAAATGCCTACGTCCCACATCACGGAGAGCTTCCACTAAACAGTTGGTAGCCTCGTCAATATTTGTCGTGATTTCCAGCAAATCGAATCGATTTTGAAGTTCAATTTGGAACTTTTCGCTCTCTTCCACGGCCTGAAGCAGTGTGGGACGAAAAGTTGACCCCATCAGACGTCTTCTTTCGAGCTTGAAGTTGATATCTAGAGAGCCTCGGACAAGTCGGTGATCACTGCAGGTACTAAACCGGTTGATCACTGAGACGTCTCTAAATATGTGCCGCTTGTCGGTCATGATGAAGTCAATTTCGTTCTTCGTCCTACCGTCTGGGCTTCGCCATGTCCACTTCCTTTGGGGCCGTTTCTTAAAGAATGAGTTCATTAAGTACAACCACTGTGACTCGAGGAAGTTAACTAGCATTTGCCCCCTACGGTTCCTGCTCCCGGGGTATTTCTTCCAGCATTTCAACCGCTTTGACTTCGGTGTCGCATTTTTAACCATTTCCCTGTACGAGTATAATAACCATTTTCGGTTATTTTCTAGGAGTCCAGGCATTCTTCAAAATAACCGAAAATGGTTATCCTACTCGTACAGGGAAATGGTTAAAAATGCGACACCGAAGTCAAAGCGGTTGAAACGCTGGAAGAAATACCCTCCCGTAGCCGTGTGGTCCGAGCTTTGATTCGTCGCGTTCTTGTACTCCCACCTTGGCGTTGAAGTTTCCCATAACAACGGTGTATTGGGTCTTAGCGATATCGTTGATAGCTCGAGAGATGTCTTCGTATACTGCTTCGACTTCGACTTCTCTGTGTCGGTGTGCGTCGAGGTCGGTGCATATACCTGTATGACCTTCAGGCGGTACCTTTTGGTCAATTGAAGTACCAGGTATGCAACCCTGTTCGACACACTTCCGATCTCTACAACGTTGTTTACGAGGACTTTATTGACGAAGAAACCCACGCCACCCTGGGACAGGTGTTCGCTCTCTCTGAAGTAGAGCAGGTTACCGGACTCCAAAGTCATCGTGTCCTCGCCCTCTCTTCGAACCTCCGATAGACCAAGGATATGCCTGTTGATCTTACCCAGCTCTACTTCAAGTTCTTCAAATTTTTCGTCCATTCGCAGTGAGCGTCCGTTATACGTCGCCAAGTCAAGTCGGTGGTGGCAGCCTCTCGTAACCCGGGGATTCTTAGCACCCCTCAATTACTTGCTTAAAATTTAATTTGTATTTCGTATTTCAAATACCAGAGACGCAGAGATATTTGTAGTTAGTATTTCAAATACTTATAGCTTCAAAATACATTTGAACATAAATACCTTCATTAAGCGATCTTATTACTGGGTGGGTTTTGAAGAAAATAGCGCTCGCGCCTTATTAATTGTGTCCTGCTGTACTTATGTATTCTGTGCCGGTAACCTGAAATCATGAAATTTAGGAAAAGCAAGCTCGCAGAGCAATAATCATTTCATACCATTTTTTTTTTCATAGCATTTCCTCGCTGAATAGTTCACCTAATGCGCTGACAGAGGAAACTGCCAGCTCTTCGGTCTCCAGTGACGTCAATGAGCCTTTTGGTTGATTGATCTATCCGCGGTTCGTATATAGGAACCGGCTGTTAGTGTAGTACGAGGGTCAAATTGAAAGATCTTAGAAAATCAAAAACTGAGTAAACTAGCAAGTTATTAGTTTGATTATATTTTATCAAAATAGTGACCATTCATGTCATTACATCGCTGCATCCGATGGAACCACTGAGAAAAGCAATTTGCCCACTCGTCCTTAGGGGCTATACGCCGGGTGCCCCAGTAATTCCACGTCTGACGTCGCCAAGTAGTCGATCGTTCGCCTGGCGGTGTGCGACGAGGTTGTCGTGGTGAAGGAGGATTCTACTGCGAGGTCGTTTCTCCCGAACTTTTTCCAAGACAAATGGCAAACAATTGTTAGTGTACCACTCTGCAGTAACTGTTTCTCGATCCTCTAAAACAATTCTCGCGTAATGACCTGTCCTTCCGAAGAACGAGGCCACCATCATTTTTCCCACACTTCGACCTCTCTTCACTTTAGTTGGCATAGAAAAAAGGGAGATATATTATGAGCGCAAATTCAATCGTGACACCGTGTCGCCACTTTTAAAAATGTGTGTGGTTTACACTTACGCTCTATGCACTACTACAAATACAATTTTCTCATAATTGGTTACAGTTTACGAAATAAAAAAGTCATAATATTATTTTGATAGTAGCACAAAATTCAGCTTTATGTTTATTTGGCATGGTCGAGAAATGCTGAAAGGTCGTTTTTTTCCATCGTAGTTCAACTACTCAACGTAAGGTAGCGCTCACTGGTTTACTTAGCTGCCATCTAGCGACGAGTATAATCTTGACATCGCTAGATGGCGTCGAGACGGAAGTCCTTAAGTCTAACAACTTAAAAACTACGATTACAGCAACTTCAATTGAACGTGTTCTCAAGGTGCGTGCGTCATTTGTCTGCTACTCAAGAAGGAATGTCACCATGCCTGTTTAAAAATATATCGATAACCATGTAATATTTTGGTTGATACATTAATAATACTCGATTCTTAGACAAAACTATCATTTTTATTTCACTATTAGGTGATATGATTACAGTATTTAAATTTTTACATTAATTACTATACCTAGGGCTAAAGTGACACTTATCTTCTTTTTTTTTTTTTTTTTTTTAACAGCCAGACATATTTCCATATGGTTGACAGAAGCGCGTTGAGTGAGTCTGTTCAATTTCTAGGTTATATTCCTCCAAATAATAACTTCCTTTATTTTTATTCAACGGTGGTGGTTTATTAACAAGATTTAGGTACAAATTAACTTAAACAGTAGAATTCAACTTTAATCCATTTGGCCGTCGGGCCAAGTGGTGGTAAAAATGGAAGGTAACGAGAAGCCGCCTGATCCAGGGGGTGGCAATTCCAGGGACGACGAACTACCCA
This sequence comes from Acleris holmiana, assembly GCA_949316455.1. Classification (NCBI taxonomy): domain Eukaryota; kingdom Metazoa; phylum Arthropoda; class Insecta; order Lepidoptera; family Tortricidae; genus Acleris; species Acleris holmiana. The sequence goes on from OX438762.1 coordinate 56,452,847, forward strand.
TAGCAGATGATCCTATGGAAGTTAATAGGAAACGGGGCTTCCAGTCCCTGGAAAGGTCACCGGCTGACAAGGTTTTAGGACCTGAAAAAAAGAAAGTGATGCAGGGTACTGATAATCCGTCCATTGCCCACATCTACAAGCACCCAGATTTGGACACCGAAACGCGCAAATATGGACCTGAAGATAAGGGCCCATTTCTTGTTCATGTTTCCCGGGAACTTGAAAACAGCAATTCTGGTATATCTCTCCAGCCCATAAAAGTAGGTCTCATTTTTGCCAGAGACAACATACCAAACATAAAAAAAGACGGCATAAAATCTCTAGGCAGAAATCGCGTCTCGGTTGAATTTAAGACGGCATCTGATGCAAACAACCTTGTTGGGAACCCCACATTGACACGTCACAAGTTAGTAGCAACAATTCCTTCATACCACGTCTCCCGCATGGGCCTAGTTCGCGGGGTTCCTGTAGAATGGTCAATGGATGAATTTGTAAATGCAACAGAACAAGGTACAGGGAAAATTCTTAAAGCCCGACGCCTTCAGCGGAAGGTTACAAAAGAAAATAGTCCTCCAACTTGGGTTCCGACTCAGGCTGTGGTGGTGACATTTGAAGGCCAAACCCTACCATCCAAAATTTATGCATTTTATACCTCACTAAATGTTGAAATTTACGTGTTGCCCACAATTCAGTGTAGGAAGTGTCTGAGATATGGGCATATTCAAACTCAGTGCCGCTCCGATGCCCGCTGCTACAAATGTACCAAAAATCATCCTGGAGAGAGTTGTAATATTGTTGCAGAGCAAGTCACTAGTCTGTACTGTTCTGGACGTCATTTTGCAACAGACCAACGTTGTCCCGAGTTCTGTAGGCAAAAATCAATAAAAATGATTATGTCTGAGCCCAGTATCTCTTACATAGAAGCTGCAGCTAGAGTCCCAGCTGTACGAAGACCCTATGCCGATGTGGCGAAGGTTATTTTCTCTCCCATTCGTGAAGACCAGCGACAATCCTCTTCCCCATATTCCTCTCCTCCCTATGCCCAGTCCCCTACCACATCTTCGTACCGCCAGACGGTGGTGCGTAAACCCCGAGCAAGAACCCCACTATCTCCTGGCTATGACCGAAATGCGCACCAAAATATTATATCCATTCCTAACTCTCAGGTCCCCAATGGATATGCTTTATCACCCCAAGCCCAACATATTGGAGCAGTAACCCCTAATGATGATATGATGGAACTCCTCTTCAAGTTACTTACAAATATAATCTCCAAATGGAGCGATTGTTTACCGCCCGACGTTGCACCACTTATGTTGACACTTGCTGAGAAACTATCCTTCTCCAATGGCTCCCCAGGCCAAATTTCTACAGTGGAATAGTCGAAGTATTAGTCCAAAAAAAACAGATTTAATAAGTCTAATCAATGACCACTCTGTCTCTGTTGTGGCCATTGCGGAGACTTGGCTGAGACCCGGATCCCGTTTTAGGATCCCGGGTTTCTCAAGCCTCCGCGATGATCGTAATGACGGACGTGGTGGATGTGCACTATTGGTTAGAAGAAATTACCCTTTCTCCCAAATCCCTCTTCCCCCACACTCCCATGAAATTAACGCGGTAGCGGCAAATGTCATTCGAATTAATTTTATTTCAATATATATTCCTCACCCTGCTTTAAATCTAATTCCTGACCTCTCCACCATTTTATTCACCGTCCCCCCTCCCCTCCTGATTATGGGTGATTTTAACTCTCATAATACCTCCTGGGGCTCATCGCACGATGACATATTCTCCTCCTTCCTTCTCGACTTGTTTGATGACATCAATGTCTCTGTCATCAATGACGGAGTGCCCACCCATCGGGTCTACCCTGGGCAGAACCCCAATTCTGTTCTTGACTTGACTGCTTGTTCCCCTAATCTTTCTTGCCTGCTCTCCTACCAGGTGCTGAACCAGTCTTGTGGTAGTGACCACTTCCCGATAATTATATCAAAACCATCCGCAGTTTCCCCTTTTCCAGTCCCTGTTCCCCTCCTGAAACATAAGTTGGATAAAGCAGACTGGCCAAATTTCTCATTTCAAGTAGAAAAAAGATTGAAAGAGCTTGAGACTAACCTTCTAAATCCCTATGAAAAATATTCCCAATTTAAATCTGTTCTTATAGAAGCAGCAAATAAATGCATTCCATTGAAAAAGCCATATAACTCCAAAATTCCCTCTCCTCCCTGGTGGAATGCGGAATGCACGACAGCCGTCCAAGAAAGAAAAAATGCAGAGCGTAATTATAATGAATCAGGTCTATGTGAAGATTTCATATTGTTCCAAAAGAAATCAGCCCATACCAGGCGTCTCTTGAGCAAAAATAAGAAAAGAGCTTGGAAGGGATTTTGCGAAAGTTTAAACCCTCGAACTCCTCCATCAATAGTCTGGAGAAACATTAAAAAATTTCGAGGCTCTTTCAAACCTGACTGCTTGTCGACTTCCGATCCTTCTTCCTGGCTGGCAGAATTTGCAAATAAGCTGGCTCCTCCAACTGTTCCTGAGGAATCCTGCATAGATCCTCCTCCCCCCTCTACGGGTTTAGGCCCCATGGATAATCCCTTTTCCTTTGCAGAACTGGAATTGGTATTGCATGGACTGCAAAATAGTTCTCCCGGAGAAGATGGCATACCATATTGCTTTATCTATAAACTCAGCCCTTTTTCCAAAGAACACCTTCTGACTTTGTTCAACCATTTTTTTGTGTCCGGCGAGGTTCCTGAAGAGCGGAAGACCCAAATTGTGATCCCAATCCTCAAACCCAGTAAGAACCCCAACTCTGCATCCTCCTACCGCCCAATCGCTCTTTCAGCAACAATGGGCAAAATTCTTGAGCACTTAATTAAGAATAGGATCGAGTGGTTAGTTGAAAATAAAAATTCGCTTGCTAACACTCAGTTCGGATTTCGCAAAGGTAGAGGCACCATGGACAGCCTAAGCATACTCACTTCTGACATAAGACTGGCCCTCTCTAATAAGGAACAACTGGTAGGGTGCTTCTTAGATGTGTCGGCTGCATATGACAATGTGTTACTCCCGCTGCTCAGAGCAAAACTGCTTCAGCTGAGCATACCTGTGAGGATTGTCCATATTGTCTGCAAGCTGTTTATGGGCAGAACCGTTAAAATCTGCTTTGGTAATGATTCTTATCCCCCACTAACTCTATGGCAAGGACTTTCGCAGGGATCTGTCCTCAGCCCTCTGTTATACAATTTATATACTTTTGACTTGGAACAATCTGTTTCCCCTTTCTGCAGAGTTCTGCAGTATGCTGATGACGTGGTCTTGTATGTTTCTGCTCAATTAATAGATGTGGCATCCTCAAGACTAAATGAATCCCTCTGCTACCTTAAAGACTGGCTGGACGAGCATGGTCTGTCCCTATCTCCTTCAAAGAGTTGTACGGTAACTTTCACTCGAAGTAGGACTGTCCCTGTGGCAGATATCTTTTATGAAAATGACGTAATCCCAAGCAGAGACTCAGCCAAATTCCTTGGAGTCATTTTGGATTCCAAAATGTCTGGTATCCACCACTTAGGACACATATTGGGGAAGTGCGAGAGAGGCATCAATGTTCTCCGTGCCCTTTCTGGGACCTGGTGGGGAGCTCATCCTTATTGCCAAAAACTGGTGTATAATGCTGTAATTCGCAGTCAATTAGATTACGGTTCCTTTATATTGGAACCATGCAGTAAAGTAGCGCTAAAAAAATTAGATTTAATCCAGGCTAAGTGCCTGCGAATTATATTAGGTGCCATGAAATCTTCACCAAAAAATGTTATGCAGGTTGAGTGTGTAGATCCTCCACTGTTCCTCCGCAGGCAGTATCTGGCAGACTGTTTTATACTCAAGGCATGCTCCATCTCCAATCATCCTCTCATTCCTCTTTTAGAATCATTATCCCATGAAGTATCTGTAAACACATATTGGTCACATAAAACAAGTCCTCCTATTATTAATAGTTTCTTAAAATTAAAAAACCTTCCTTCCCCTCTTTATACAACAGACAAAAACCCCTTATTTCAAACTGATTTTGAGGACTTGGTTCACACTCCCAGAGTAATTTTAGATTATGGCATAGACAAGGAAGACCCAGCAGCTAACATCAAATTTAAAAGGGAATTGGAGAAATGGCAGGATTGGTTACCTATTTTTACTGATGCCTCCAAACTAGATTCAGATGGTTGTGTAGGAGTAGCTGTATGGATCCCCAAATTTCATGTTCTCTTATCACAGAAATGCCCTCATATGTCATCTGTCTTCACCGGAGAGTCTGTAGCCATCTTGGAGGCTATAGCATTTGCAGAGTCCCACAACATAGCCAAAGTGATCATTTTTTCAGATGCCAAAAGTTGCCTGCAAGCAATTGTACTAGTTGCCTACTTAATAGTTGTGAAAAAAAAGGTCTCCAAATAACACTTGCCTGGATCCCGGGACATTGCGGTATTGAAGGAAATGAGTCTGCTGACATGTGGGCCAAAGAGGCTATTGAAGTTGGTTCCCAGGTGCATAATAATATTTTCGCCTCAGACTTAACAATGAAGGTTCGGTCCAACATGAAAGTCGCATGGCAGAGTCTGTGGGATAGCTCCAGACTCCAGAAAGGCCGCTACTACGGAAACATTCAACCAACCATCCCTAGCAAGCCATGGTTCTTTGGCTTTCGCTCTGCAAGTAAACAGGTTACTTCTACAATTTGTAGGCTTCGTATAGGACACATTTGCACTCCGGTTTTTCTAGCTAAAATTAGGGTACGGGATAACTCACTTTGCGAATGTGGCATGGACGAAGGTACCCTGGATCACATTTTTTTCAATTGCAATAGGTTCAGTACATCCTTGTACGATATGTTACCAAAACAGGTTCCGCGACCCATCAACTTTCCATCCCTTCTCTCTATCATGGACCCTCCCCTCACTGATATTCTCTTAAAGTATATTCATGTTTATAATATAAAACTCTAGCTTCTGTAGATGCATTAAGTACAATTATTTTGTGTTATATATCTTCTTACCCCTATCCTCTATGTTGGTACACATAACTCTCTGTCATCCACTGTCCTGCTAATATTAACTGTCAGATGTCCTGTGTTTGTCTGTGTCGTCCATAACATTTGTTATTTGTTGTAGGATTCCCGTCTGATCATCCGTCCCACAAAAATCAAAATTATACCGAACATTCTCGTCACGTGTGTTATGTCAACAACTCGACATTGGCAAAATACACCTTGCCAAATCAGCAAGGAGTGAAAGCCATAACAAAACAAAAAAAAAATAAAAAAAAATCCATATTTTGATGATGGTGCCCTTGCCGTTGGAGTGCACGGTGGAGGGCAAGCTAGGCGTACAACCTCCACCGAGGCGGTCTTGCAATCTTCGTAACGAAAATGTTGTATGAACTAGGTATTTGTTATGTTCAAATCCCAAGAACAACCTGTTGTTGTCTCTTTAAGTCTTACAGTGACGGGTTGAGACCCGTAGCTATTGTCCATTTTTATATTATTTTCGATTTAGTTGGAAATCTATAATAATGATTTTCGTAAAAGTACTCTTTGATTATTATAGTGGTTGGTGAAATTATTAACACCTTCAATAATACTCCTATCTACATTATTAAGAAACACAATGAAGAATATCAACAATTTAAGGAATTCGGCCCAAGTATTCTTTATTAAAAACAAAAAATGTGTAAGTACAAATATTTGATTCGTTAAGTTTGCGAGATATTTAATTTTAAACTTCGTAAGGGGCGTGAGACCCCGAGCGACCAGCGCTGAAGGATTATGACGTCATTTACTAGCAGCGGTGCGCGTTCGTAAACGATTCATTATGCTCTCTTTTTAACCGTAATAGGTAGCCAGCCCAGCTAAGGTTTTCTAAGAAATTTAGAGTACGTCTTACTATAAACTCTATAAATAAATTAAATTAAATCCTCATCGCCGTACAAGAAACTATAAAAACATTCATAGACTAATTTTACAATGGTTAAAATTTTAAGACGGCTTCTTAACTGTATGTTGTTAACCTTTTATAATATATAATGCTACACAACCAAAACAAATAAAATAAACCTGCTATATTTATTTTAAAAATGACTTCGATGTTATAATTGTGATGTAAAGACGGATAGATAGACGTATTAAATTTAATGAATGAATTATATCTGCAATACACTTTAACCGAATTCCGACTTTAGTAAGTACGTATTTACGTACCATTCAAAATATTACTTAATAACAGTGTAAAATAACTCGCTCGTTAAAACGGAAATATAATTTCATGTAGCGTAAAAAAATTACAAAGTTATATATGTCCTTGTGTTTTATGCGTTTTATTCTATTGATCGCTGTAGAACAAACAAGACTGGTTTAATTGTGTAGAAAGCTTTTGCGGAACAAACCCTAGCGCCAAGCTTTTAATCTTAGGTGACCTTAATTTGTATAGTGCAAGTGAATATGTTTGTAAACTTTTCTGTTGTTTTTTATTTTTGAGTAATTTGACAGATTATAATTATGTAAATAATATGAATGGTAAACTGCTGGATGTTGTGCTGACCAGCGCGGAGATGAGCTGTGCACTCAGTGTGCGGTGCGCTGCACCGGGAGAGGAACACGTGGACACTGACTCGCAACACCCGCCGCTCGCTGTCTGTGCCGAATACGGTTTCTATTCCAAGGTACCTTTAGCCAACCCTTCAAATATTGACAAATTAAGAGACTGGAACTTCTAGAAGGCCGACTTATACGATTTGTTCGGCAATTGCTCCCTTTCTGCTTTGATAAGATGAAAGTTTGTAGTAAAAATGGTAACATTCTTGCCATAAAGTTAAAATTATAAGGAATCCGAAAATGTGAAATATATGGTAAATTAAGTAATCTGTGTTTTCCTATTAATTGTCAGTGCTTGTCAGATTTGCGTATTAGCGTCAAAATAGTGTAAGCTACTAGTACTAGAAAGATAAGAAAGCAAGTAGGTACGTATAGGGTTATGTACATATTCAGGTAAGCGGGTGTACTCACTCCGACTATTACCCCTGGTCCCACCAACACGTCCCCCTGGTGGGTCCACGGGTATTTTTTTTTACCCGTTGTCCTACCGTTCTAAACAGTGATCGTCAGTGGGTCTACGGGTAATTTATTTTTAAAATGGTCCCACCGCACTATAGTAAAGTTAAAACTATTTTGCCAAACTGACCTTAGACGGAGCCCCGGCTGAGGCCGAGGCTCCTGCTTCTGGGTGGTTTTGGCCTTCCGCCATCTGAAGATAACTAACGAACCTAACCTACCTACTTTTTCTTTTTCCCTCCAGCGGCATTCAGCAGAATTGGTTTTCGGCAGAGTCGTGATTGGACAGATTCGGCTTTGGCCAGAATCGTCTTATGGCAAAAAAAGGACACTGAAATGAAAAAAATATTGTAATTAACCTTTATTTACAAACAACTAATGGATAAAAGTTATTACTTAATTAAAATTTAGTAAATTATTCTGTACGCTTTACAACAGCGAGTCGTCTCAAACAATCTAATATATTAAAGTCACCATCTAATAAACCTGCTAATATATTTTCTATTTTTTCATTTTTTCTCATGACTGCTAATCTTTGTGACTGTTGTTTGTGGCCAGTTTCAAATATTTTTAATTTTTTTCGCTGAAATATAGCTTCTTTTTCCAATAATTTTATGAAATTATATAAAGAAGGTTTTGGGGGAATCCTTGAATTAATTCTTCTATGCCATCCTTCGACAGCATTCGTGGTTCAAAATTTTTCATTATAGCAGCTAAAAATATCGGATGTGATTTTTTCCATCCATTGTTTTTGGAAATAATCGTTAAATTTAATAAAGTTCTCAGTTTCGGGTCCTAAATAAAACAGGTCGAAATAGCCTTCCGGGATCATATTGGGGGGAAGTAATGCCAGTTGAGTATATAAAAGTGTCATATTAATTTCCGTATCTACTTCCACGGTAACTTTTTAAAAACCAATTTGCTTGCTCATTTTCCACACTGCATTTGTGAAGTGGTAATAACAACCACTAATTTTAGCTCTAGGGAATATGTTTTTCAAAGCATTTATAGTTGCCAATTCATAATCACACTTGTATTCATCAACCGTTACTGAAAATTGTTCTTTTAAAATCGTAAATAGTCTTTCGTAAGTAGCTTGGTTCTTGTTGGGTAACAGGGCATAAATCATAGGTATGAAATTTACCGTGTCATCATTTCGGGACATATCAATATGCAAGGTGTATAATTGATAGAATAATCTAGGAACAACCCTAAAAGTTCCGTCACCATAAAACTTATTACAACTTTTGAAGTACGTTTTTGCTAATGGAGTTCCAAAAATTAATATTTTTTCATCGTCTCCATCATCATACAAGAAAAAGTTTTTCACGAGTTCATCTGGTAGTCTTAGATCAGCCAGATTTTTGCACATAAGTTTATCCAAATGCAAAAAAAAAATCATTGCGTTATTTAGCATGTCCTTTTTTGACTCGTATGTAGTCGTATATTTTCAACATGCAAATTGTGTTCAGTGTTGTGCATGAAGTCTTCAAACACTTTAGGTATAGGATCCAAATTTACGCATACCTGTTTTTTGCACTCATCCATAATTTCATCAACTTTGTTACGAATTGCGTTAGGAATACAAGAATGTTTCGCCTCTCTCAAAATTTGGTTTTAAGAATCTAGTGTGATTGAAGTGTTGCACTCACTTTTATTAAAACAACGCCAGTTTGTTGTGCCGGACTGGTTTTTCATGATGAAATTATATCGATGACCAGCATGAAGGAGTACTGGCTTACCTCTCTTGCTCTTAATAAATTTCAAATCTTGACTGTTACACGAGCCAGCTAAATCCATTTTAAAATAGTTTATTATATTGCACAGAAGATCAATCGTACACAGTCAAATTGGCAATTATGAAGCAATGACAGCCGTATTATTTTATGTCACATTGATAAGAAGAGGTCATTATCGATGATAGACAAAAGAGGTCCCATGCACTTGCACTTCAGTACCTAAGTGGTGTAGTATACATATACAATAATAAAATGAACCTACCCATTATCATATACTTAAACCCAGACATTATTTCATATTTTGTGGAACTGTACTTCTGCCGTAAAACGATTCTGGCCAAAGCCGAATCTGTCCAATCAAGACTCTGCCGAAAACCGATTCTGCTGAATGCCGCTGGAGGGCTCCCATAGGATTGAAGTATATTTTTTTTTCCATCTAGCTCCCACGGGATTGGAGCCAACATTTTTTTTCGTTTTTGGTCCCATGTGATTGAAGTATAATATTTTTTTCCATACTTACAGGAGTATGAACTTACAAACGTGTTCTTGCATTTGTGTGTGTGAGCTTACCCGTATGTTGTGCGTTTGTGTACATGCGTGTGTTCTTGTGTGTGTGTGTGTGTGTTTCTGTGTGTTTTGCGGGTATGTGTATTGATGTGCTTCTGTGTTTGCATGTGTGTGTGTGCATGTCTGTAAGTATATAAGTAGTTTTGTGTGTATGTTTTGGGATCATAATGAAATTCGTATTCCTCTTTGGCTCCTATATCCGATTCCCTGTGATCAAAGGAACATGAGATAAATAATTTCTCTTCGCTCCTGTATCCTACGCTCCCATAGGATCGTGAGCGCTATGCGCGCAAGCTTGCACACACACACACACGTCACTTGCACACAAACGTACGCACACACGCTCACATGCGCGTCCACACACGCACACACATACACACACACATTGACCTTTTCAACGCCATTTACGGATGTATCCGTCATGGTTGGCAACGCAAAATAGACATTTTGTATTTTAAACGTTGAAAATGTGGCGACCTAGCGACATCTAGTGACAACTTGTAACAAACAACTTGTGTCCTAGGATCCTATGGGAACCAAAACTACGAAACAAGTATATTTCGATCCTGCCGTATAATTATGGGATTTAAGTGGAAGCTTGTTACCATGAAAAACGTAAGTGTTTTTCGATCCCATAAATATGTGAGCCAAGCGGAAATAATAATATAATACGATCCCACGGGATTGAAAGCATAGGAGCCAAGTGGAATGAGGGACTTTTTCAACCACGATTCGTATTTGGTGATCAAATCTTGGTGTACTCGTCGTGCGGCTTGGCAAATATAGTTTGACCACGGGGAAACACCTGCACGTTTACCATTTAGTGCGGTGGGACCATGGTAAAAATAAATTACCCGTAGACCCACTGACGATCACTGTTTAGAACGATAGGACAACGGGTAAAAAAATTTACCCGTGGACCCACCAGGGGGACGTGTTGGTGGGACCAGGGGTAATAGCCTACTCACTCGCTTCTGAAGGCATAATATGTGTTTGTACATATTAAAATAGTTATTATCTCCCTTATCTTTTGAGCACTAATTGTTTACACCGCTTGGCTCTAACACGCCCCTTTGCAAGTCATAAACAAACAATGCGTGGGAAAACTTATATTATTCGTCCTACAACTACTTTTTAGAAATCTTGTACATTCCTTCTTTTGCCTAGCCCTTTTTACGAAAAACTAACATTAAACATGCCGTACTTTAAACAAAACATGTCATGTTTAATATTACGATAATTACCCGAATAAATATCAAATACCAGAAATCCAAAAAAAAAATATTTTTATCCGGTTGTAACGTCCGCCATATTATGTCCTCCCACAAAGAATAGGTATTTTAGCTCACCTAATTCCGATCACTGGACTAATAAAAGTTAATATTTATTTTCACCGCTAATTATTCTTATTTTCATTGCATAATAAATTACCTAATTGAACAGCTTCATTAAAAAAAGTTAGCTAGTTAAATGGGCTGAATGCATTTTAAAACAAATGCAAGTTGGTAAAAACGTATTTATTATGAATATTTAACTAATTAACTAATTGTAAAACAAATGTTTTCCCACGCAGCTAACTATTTTATGAAGTCGGAAAAAAATAGGTTCTTTTTGGTCGTAAGTTGCGTATTGAATATCGTTAAAGAATAATTAGCGGTGAAAATAAATAATTTAAGTATTACTTACTTTTATTACCGTTTTTATCATTGTAGATAACTTTCAATGATCTTTTATAACTGTTTGTCATATTAACTTGTTTTATTGAGTACCTATATTTATTATTTATTTATTTATTTTATTAAGTAAGTTCACTTAACTTCAAAGAAGTAATAGGTGATGTAAACCACCATTTTAGAGTAAAACCATTTTTTGCCAGAAAGTTGATAGTGATTCTAGACATGTGGTATTCCGTTAGAGTGATCAATGTATTGAAGAAGTTTTTGTGAAATTGGAAGATCCGAGAAGCTCCTATTTTTTTTATTGTGCCGTAAAGTTGAGCTTGACGACTTTTATTTTCTAATTTTCACACTTTGTCGGCTCATCTTTTTTTTTGTTTACTATGGGAATGCAAATAAGTTGTTAATAGAATAAGCAAACATTAAATTTAAGTATTTATATTTTTATACAAATACTTTTTGCTGCAACATAAAAAAAATGTTAAGAAAACTGTGAACATGAGGCCGCTAAAATCAAAACATAGATTAAACATAAATAGCATGAGCTAATTAAAAGACCGGTGCTTTCATTCTATAATCCAATCTCAATACACTAGTTTTCTCAGTTTTATCCAGACTCAATTGCACACAGACGCTTCTAAAATGGGTGTAGCGGCAGTCTTCTCCAAAGATCTGATAATCACTCCCCTTTTTTTTTTTTTTTTTTTTATTTAGGAATACCAACAGATGATACATTATAACTTACTAAGCATAACTTACATTTAATATTAACATATAATGTTCACCTAATTATAGGTATCCACAGCTTACACACTAATAATTATTAAGTACAAAGTGTATTGTGCATAATACTTGCAATTTAAACATTAAATTATCGTACTATTCTTTCGTATCTATTCTATTTACGTTGTTTTTATTATTTGCACAATAGCCCGTCAGTTTCGCGAATGTGACATGTAAGTAAGTAGTTTACGTTTGAAGCTATTGGTTGTGTCCTGTATAATGTCCACATCGGCAGCTCTGGACAGGCCATTGTACAGATGAGTCGATCGAGTGAGAGGAGCATTGCGCCCTAAGTTGGACTTGCTTAACGATTCCCTGAAGAGCCTGTACGTGTTTTTCCTGGGGAGTCTACTTGGAACATAAAAAAACAATTTAGAAAGAAGTGTGGTGGAGATGAATTTGTTGCCGATAATGGCTTTAAGAAAAGTAAGGTCTAACATTTTTCTTCTATTAGCAAGAGACTGTAAACCAAAATATTTTAAACGCGCGTAATATGACTTTAAATATTTTAATTTGAAACTTTGATAAGTAAGGTGGTACATGAATTTTTTTTGGACCTTTTCGATGCGATTTTTATGAATTTCATATTGAGGAGTCCAGACCTGCGTGCAATACTCTAAATTGCTTCTTACAAGTGTATTGTACAATAATATTTTAGTTTTGTTTTGTTTGAATGAGCGCATATTTCTCGACACAAATCCGAGCATTTTAAATGCGTTACTAGTTATTTTGTCTATATGTTGGTTGAAGTTTAATTCGTTATCAATAATAACGCCTAAATCCCTGATGCTATCTACTTCATGAAGAATCTGATTATTAATGAAATAGCTAGAAGCAATGATGTTTTTATTTCTAGAGAATTTTATGTGTCGACATTTATTAGTATTTAAAATCATTTTAAATATTACTGTTGCACCATTGTGCAAACCTGTTTAGGTCTTCTTGAAGCAAAACTGAGTCTTTTGTCGAGCGAACTGGCATTGCTATTTTTAGGTCGTCCGCAAACATGAAAATATTAGAAGTTTTAAAACAATCTGCAATGTTATTAATAAAAATGTTAAATATAAGGGGTCCTAAATGGGAGCCTTGTGGAATGCCAGATGTGGCCAAGAAGGACTCAGACTGCTCGCCACTTGCGACGACATAACTAGAACGGTAATCGAGATACGATTGAAACCACTTCAGAAGTGACCCGTGCACACCAACCTCAGCGAGACGCTCCAAAATAATAGTGTGATCCACACGATCGAAGGCCTTACTGAAGTCGGTGTACACTGCATCTACCTGAATTCTACTATCCATAGAGTCTATCAAAGATTCCAAAAACAAGACCAGGTTACTATTTGTAGATCGACCCTGTGTAAAACCATGTTGTTGTTCTAGAAGTTGTAATTTAAGTTGAGCATATAAGTAAGGGTATACAAGGGACTCAAAGACTTTAGGAATGACTGAGAGAATAGAGATTGGTCTGTAGTTTTCTACAGAATCCTTGGCACCGCCCTTAAATATAGGCACAATTTTAGACTCTTTCCAATGCTTGGGAAATATGCCACTGTCAAGAGATTTGTTAAATATCAGTGTTAACGGTTCATACAAATAGTCAGCACACTTTATTAAAAATATGGGAGGAAGATCATCTGGCCCCGCACCTTTATTTACATCTAGGTTTTTTAATTTCTTAAGGACGACTGAGCCGTCGAGATTTATCGTGCCTAAAGCACCAATAGTATTTGTATTAGTCCTAGCCATTTCTGGGACTTTAGCGATCGAATAACTTGTACTATAAACTGACGCAAAGTTTTTGGCAAACAGTTGGCAAACTTCTGCATTTGTATTGGCTACTTGATCTCCTAATTTCATTTGACATGGCATAGTATCCGCGTTTTTACGTTTTTTTTTCATGTATGACCAGAATGATTTTGGATTTTTGTTTATCCCACTTT